>JAVSCE010001280.1:0-69431 GCA_032199065.1 Smutsia gigantea | reverse complement strand
TCTCTTGCCAGGATTACTGAAATAGCACTTCTCAGCTCTTAATATTTTATATTACTTATTTGTGTATTCTTTCCCTTTTCTCTGGAAATGAGCTCCATTAGGGCAGAAACTTTTGTCCTCTCTTCTGATTAAACCTTACTAGTTTTCTTCAGTGTATTCCAAACACCTACAACAGAATCTAACATACAACAGCCACTAAGTATGTATATACTGAATTGAAAGAATGAAGGTTAACTACAAGACAAAAGGTGAGAAGGTATGGTAGGCATAGTAATTCTAAGATGGCCCCAAAATTCCTAGCCCCTGGTGTATAGAAGTCTTCTAGATATTCAAACTCTGATCAGGTGTTACTGTGAAGGGATTAGACAGTTGTAACTAAGGTTCCAAACTGGTTTACTTTAATTAAAACAGATTATCTGGGTTGGCCTGACCGTTATGCTAATCATATGAGTCTTTTAAATCTGAGTCTAGAGGTCAGAAACAACAAGTCAGAAATTCAAAGCACAAGAAAAATTCAATGTCCCATTACAAGCTTGAAAACGAAGGGGACCAAGTGGCAAGAAATGTGGGCGGCCTCTAGGAGCTAAGGGTAGCTATTAGCTGACAGCCAGTAAGAAAACAAGAACCTCAATCCTATAACCACAAGAAACTGAATTCTGACAACAAAAATGAGCTTAAGGCTCATTGTTCTCGAGTCACCAGATAAGAATTAAGCAAACACCTGGATTTCAGCCTTGTGATACCCTGAGCAAAAAACACCATCAAGGCATGTGCGGGGAAAACAGAATTTTCTGACCAGGATTCCCACCTGGCCTTAACAGTACCCGTTGTATATATAAGAGCATGTTTGCACATTTATGGGATGTTTACCAGTGACAGAGCTGCTGATCAGTCATGCAAGTACTGGCCCAGGGAGGGGTAGACAGGAAACACCCATTCTCTCCTCTGCCTGTGTTCCTAGTATGTAATTGGTCAGGTGCCCACCAGTCACCAGGGACCTGTCTGCAGAGTTTCTCCCGATGTGAAAAGGGTGTCATGAGAGTGGCTGGAGGGAGAGAGCTTGGGCAAGAGGGGGTCCTGACCAGTGTGAGTGAGGACAGACTGAGCAGAGAGAATGAATCCATTAATTCATAACTTCTTGCCATTGCCTTAATTTGGTCTCATCAATTTCACAGAACACTTGCCCCAGGCGGAGAACGCCTTCTCCAGAAGCTACACCATGCTAGTCTTATGACCTGCAGAGCTGTGAGCTCTATAAGCTAATATATTTGCAATTTGTTATGCATCAGTAAAAAAAATAATACAGAGGGAACCTCCACAATGTGGGCAATGTTAAAATTACAACATCACATAAGGCTTTAAATCAAACTCATTAAAATCACAATAAAAGTTTCAATAAGAATCAGTATGCAATGAAACTGCATAATGATTAGCCAGCCTAGTGGCTGAATTTTAGAATATTAAGGATAAAAATTTCAGTTGGGGCTCTTTTTGGCAAAACTTCAATAAGTAGGTAAATATGGACAAGAATCAAAAACCACTGTTACTTTATTTATTCTAGAAAATACTCAAGGGAAATTGAGGAAGATATGCAATACAATATAAGCTACTATTAGTGAAAAGCAGAAGTAAAAGTTAATTCTGAGGTTTACTCTGTACCTTTTGGTAGAAAGGGTTTTCCTAGAGAAAATGAGTTCTATCCACCCCACACACACCCAACATGAGCTACAGAGAAATGTTTAGGGATCACTCACTCTGGGATGCCATCATAAAACATACCATACATCCTTGCACCCATGCACACATATATAGTACTTCCTCACACTGGGAAATGAAAGGAGTGGCTGAGAGGCTTTAAATTTGATTTCTACCTTTCTACAGATAACCTGTACCATTAATTTCTTTACCTGCTTAAACTATATACTAAATGTAATTAAAATTTCTTTAAAAAAAGTAAGCATTGTGAACATTAAATAGTACATCCTAATAACAGTGATACATCAGATCTGTACTGTCTAATATATAGCCACTATCCACGTGGGGCTATTTAAATTAATTATAACTAAATCAAACTAAAATTTGCATTCCTTCCCTGACTTCAAGCTCTACTACAAAGCCACAGTAATCAAGACAATTTGGTATTAGCACAAAAACAGACTCACAGACCAGTGGAACAGAATAGAAAATCCAAACATTAACCCAAACATATACAGTCAATTAATATTTGATAAAGGAGCCTTGGATATACAATGGGGAGATGACAGCCTCTTCAGCAGCTGGTGTTAGAAAAACTGCACAGCTACATGTAAGAGAATGAAACTGGACTACTGTCTAGCCCCATACACAAAGGTAAACTCAAGGTGGATCTAAAACCTGAATGTAAGTCATGAAACCATAAAACTCTTAGAAAAAAACATAGGCAAAAATCTCTTGGACATAAACATGAGCGACTTCTTCATGAATATATCTCCCCAGGCAAGGGAAATAAAAGCAAAAATGAACAAGTGGTACTATATCAAGCTGAAAAGCTTCTGTACAGCAAAGGACACCATCCGTAGAAGAAAAAGACATCCTACAGTATGGGAGAATATATTCATAAATGATGTATCCGATAAGGGGTTGACATCCAAAATATATAAAGAACTCATGCACCTGAACAAACAAAAAGCAAATAATCCAATAAGAAATGGGCAGAGGACATGAATAGACACTTCTCTAAAGAAGAAATTCAGATGGCCAACAGGCACATGAAAAGATGCTCCACATCGCTAATCATCAGAGAAATGCTGATTAAAACCACAATGAGATATCACCTCACAACAGTGAAGATGGCCAACATCCAAAACACAAACAACAACAAATGTTGGTGAGGATGTGGAGAAAAGGGAACCCTCCTACACTGCTGGTGGGAATGTAAATTAGTTCAACCATTGTGGAAAGTAGTATGGAGGTTCCTCAAAAAACTCAAAATAGAAATACCATTTGACCCAGGAATTCCACTCCTAGGAATTTACCCTACGAAAGCAGCAGTGCAGTTTGAAAAAGACATATGCACCCCAATGTTTATCACAGCACTATTTACAATAGCCAAGAAATGGAAGCAACCTAAGTGTCCATCAGTAGATGAATGGATAAAGAAGACGTGGTACATATACACAATGGACTATTATTCAGCCATAAGAAGAAAACAAATCCTACCATTTGCAACAACATGGATGGAGCTAGAGGGTATTATGCTCAGTGAAATAAGCCAAGCCGAAAAAGACAAGTATCAAATGATTTCACTCATATGTGGAGTATAAGAACAAAGAAAAAACCTGAAGGAATAAAACAGCAGCAGACTCACAGAACCCAAGAATGGACTAATAGTTACCAAAGGGAAAGGGACTGGGGAAGATGGGTGGGAAGGGAGGGATAAGAGGGAAAAGGGGGCATTACAATTAGCAGACGTAATGTTGGGGGGGCATGGGGAGGGCTGTACAACTCAGAGAAGACAAGTAGTGATTCTATAGCATCTCACAATGCTGATGGACAGTGACTGTAATGGGGTTGGTGGGGGGGACCTGATGAAGGGGGTAGTTTAATAACCATAATATTGCACATGTAATTGTAGATTAATCATACCAAAATAAATTATTTTAAAAATTTTTGCATTCCTCAGCTGTACTACTTTCATTACAAATGCTCAATAGCCACCTGTGGCTAGCAGCTAGCATATTATACAGGGCAGATTAGAATACTTTCATTACTGCAGAAAGTTTTTTTTGTTGATATAAAATCCTGTATTAGTTTCAAGCATACAACACAGTGGTTCAACAGTTACCCACATTATTAAATACTCACCCCCACTAGTACAGCTACTATACACACAGGAAGATGTTAAAGGATCACTGACTATATTCTCCATGCTGTACTATTATCCCCATGACAAACATACATAATGACTGAGGATTTTTGTGCCCCTTTATCCCCCTCGCACTCTATATCCACTCCTCCCAACCCCTCCCCCATGGTAACACCCACTCCTTTCTCAGTGTCTATGATCTATGCTGTCTGTTCATTCTATTTCACTTTGTATTTATATTCTACAAAAAAACGATATCGTATGGTATTTGTTTTTTCCCACCTGGCTCATTTCACTGAAGATAATACCCTCTAGCTACATCCATGTTGCTGCAAAAGGAAGAATTTCTTTTCTTCTTACGGCTGAATAATATTCCACTGTGTATATGAACCACATCTTCTTTATTCATTCATCTCTTGATGGATACTTTGACTGCTTCCATATGGTGGCTATTGTAAAATATCACAGTGATAAACCTAAGGGTGTATGTATCTTTTTGCATTGGGGACTTTGTTTTCTTCAGGTCAATTCTTAGAAGTGGAATTATTGGGTCAAATGGTATTTCTATTTTTTTTTTTTGAGGAACCTCCATTCTGCTTTCCACAGTGGTTGCACCAACTGACATTCCCACCAACAGTGTAGGAGGGGTCCCATTTCTCCACATCCTCGCCAAAACTTGTTATTTCTTGTGTTTTGGATGGTGGCCATTCTGACTGGTGTAAAGTAGTATCTCATTGTGGTTTTAATCTGCATTTCCCTGATGATTAGTGATGTGAAGCATCTTTTCACGTACCTGTTGGGCATCTGTATTTCTTCATTGGAGAAGTATCTGTTCAGGTCCTCCGCCCATTTTTTAATCAGGTTATTTGACTTTGGGGTGTTGAGGCATATGAGTTCTTTATATATTTTGGATGTTAACCCCTTATCAGATAAATTGTTTACGAATATATTCTCCCATACTTTAGGGTGCTTTTTTGATCTGTTAATGGTGTCCTTTGCTGTACACAAGGTTTTTAGTTTGATGTAGTCCCACTTGTTCATTTTTTATTTTGCTTCCCTTGCCAAGGAGTGTATCCAGGAAAAAATTGCTCATGTTTATTACAATTTTGTACCTAACTCCTTTCAGGTTCTCAAACTTGATTACAATGCATGTGCGTGTGGGGAGGGTGAAGGGGGGATGGTCTTCCCACACACAAAACACCAAGAAATTTTTGAACACCAACCGTGTCCTAGAACTCAACTCAGTTCTGACTCTATCTGCCCAGACAACAGCACCAAATTCCCAAGGTTAAGGGCTACATCCTACATGACTGACCTCCACCCTGCACTTCCAATGACAGTTGCAAGCCCCAGGCTGTTACCTGTCCTTTTGACCGACAGGTTATAGATTGTAAAGGTTCCAATGACCTCCACCTTAGGTTCAACTAATTTGCAAGAGTGGCTCAAAGAACTCAGTAGAACACGTTTCTCAGTTCAATAAAGGATACAGCAGCTAGATAAACAGATACATAGGGCAAGGTCCCAAAAAATGGAGGTTAGATCCTTGTGAAGCTGGAGGCCTGGCTTCCTGGCACATGGAGGCATTCTGGTTTCCCAAGCGCAGAACCTCTCTCCAACTGAGAAGCAGTATCCCAGAGAGCAGAGTGCAATAAGGTCTTCTCAGGGGATTTTGGGAGGGCTACATTTCATAGTCATGATTGACTAGATTACTGGACAATGGCTGATACAACCTCCAGCCCCTGCCCTCGGGTGAGGGTCCTAAAGTCTCTCACTAACATGACAAGACACCCATTTCACCTTTAAGACTCTGCAGTGTTTTCAGCGATGGTGGATAAAGACCAAATATACCTGGGAAATATATACTTTGTCATATGAATGAACAAATATGCATTTCTTGTAACTCATTATATCACACTTATGTTCAAGAGATTTTTGCCTGTTTTCTTCTAAGAGTTTTATGGTTTCATTTCTTACATTCAGGTCTTCGATCCATTTTGAGTTTACTTTTGTGTATGAGTTAGACAATAACCCAGTTTCATTCTCTTGCATGTAGCCATCCAGTTTTCCCAACACCAACTGTTGAAGAGGCTGTCTTCTCCCCACTGTATATTCATGGCTCCTTTATTGCATATTAACTGACCATATATGCATGGGTTTATATCTGGGCTCTCTATTCTGTTCCATTGATCTATGGATGTGTTCTTGTGCCAGTACCAAATCGATTTGATTTGTAGTAGAGCTTGAAGTCAGGGAGTATAATCCCCCAGCTTTGTTCTTCTTTCTCAGGATTGCTTTGGCTATTCGGGGTCTTTTGTGGTTCCATATGAATTTCATAACTATTTGTTCTAGTTTGTTGAAGAATGCTGTTGGTATTTTGATAGGGATTGCATTGAATCTGTACATTGCTTTGGCAGGATGGCCATTTTAACTATATTAATTTTTTCTATCCATGAGCATGGGATAGATTTCCATTTACTGGTGTCTTAATTTCTCTCATGAGTGTCTTGTACTTTTCAGAGTAAAGGTCTTTTACCTCCTTGGTTAGGTTTATTCCTAGGATTTTTTTTTAATGCAACTGTAAATGGAGTTTTCCTGATTTCTCCTTCTGCAAGTTTGTTGTTAGTATATAGGAATGCAACAGAATTCTGTGTATTAATTTTGTATCCTGCAACTTTGCTGAATTCAGTTAATAGTACTAGTAGTTTCTTGGTGGATTCTTTAGGGTTTTCTATGTATAATATCATGTCATCTGCAAAAAGTGACAGTTTAACTTCTTCCTTACCAATTTAGATGCCTTTTATCTCTTTGTTGTCTGATTGCTGTGGTTAGGACCTCCAGTACTATGTTGAATAAAAGTGGTGAGAGTGGGCATCCTTGTCTTATTCCCCAATCTTAGAGAAAAAGCTTCATCTTTTTACTATTAAGTACAATAATTGGCTATGTATTTGTCGTATATGGCCTTTATTATGTTTACATATGTGCCCTCTATACCCATTTTGTTGATAGTGTCATCATGAATGGATGCTGAATTTTGTCAAATGCTTTTTCAGCCTCTATTGAAATGATTACGTGGTTTTTATCCTTCTTTTGTTACTGTTGTGTATGATAATTGTTTGATTTACAAATATTGTACCTTCCTTACATCCCTGGAATATACTCCACTTGACTGTGATGGATGATCCTTTTGATGTATTTTGAATTCAGTTTCCTAGTATTTTGTTGAGAATTTTTGCATCTAGTTCATCAGGAATATTGGTCTATAATTTTATTTTTTGGTAGTTTCTTTGCTTGGGTTTGGTATTAAAAGTAATTTTGGCCTCACAGAATGAATTTGGAAGTATTTCCTCCTCTTCTACTTTTTAGAATACTTTATAAGGATGGGTCTTAGCTCTTCTTTAAATGTTTGGTAGAATTCAGCTGTTAAGCCATCTGGTCCTGGACTTCTTTATTGGTTGGTAGCTTTTTATTACCAAATTGATTTCATTGCTAGTAATTCATCTGTTCAGATCTTCTGTTTCTTCCTGGGTCATTACTGGGCACCTGTATTTTTCTAGGAATTTTTCTATTTCTTCTAGGTTGTCCAGTTTATTGGCATATAATTTGTCATAGTGTTCTCTAACAATTGTTTTATTTCTGTGGTATCCATTATGACTATTCCTTCTTCGTTTCTGATTTTATTTTCATACAGTCTTTACCTTGATAAGTCTGGCCAGGGGTTTATCTATTTTGTTTATTTTCTCAAAGAACCAGCTCTAAAGTTTCATTAAGTTTTTCTATTGTTTTATTCTTCTCTATATTACTTACTTCTGCTCTGATGTTTATCATGTCCCTCCTTCTACTAACTTTGGGTTTCATTTTTTCTTCTTTTTCTAGTTTCTTTTACTGTGAATTTAGACTTTATTTGGAATTGTTCTTGTTTCTTGAGGTAGGCCTGTATTGCTATGAACTTGCCTCTTAGAAGGCCTTGCAGTGTCCCACAAATACTGGACTGTTCTATTTTTGTTTTCTATTTTAATTTCATTAATCCACTGATTATTTAGAAACATGATGTTTAGTATCCATGTGTTTGTAGGTCTTTGTTTTCTTTGTGTAATTTATTTCTAGTTTCATACCCTTGTGGTCTGAGAAGTTGATAGAATTTCAGTCTTTTTCAATTTACTAAGGCTCTTTTTTTGTGGCCTGGTATATGATCTATTCTGGAGAATGTTCCATATATACTTGAAAAAAATGTGTATACTGCTGCTTTTGGGTCACATGTTCTGTAAGTATGTGTTAAAGCCACCTGGTCTAATATATTGTTCAATGTCTCTGTTTTCTTATTTATTTTCTGTCTGGTTGATTTGTCTATTGATGTGAGTGGTTTGTTAAATAAAGTCTCCCAAAATGAAGGTGGTATAATCTATTTCCCCCTTTAATTCTTTTAGCATTGGTTTTACATATTTAGGTGCTCCTTTGTTGGGTACATAGATATTTATAAAGGTTATATCCTCTTGTTGGACTGACCCCTTTATCATTATGTAATATCCTTCTTAGTCTTTTGTTACTTTGTTTTGAGATCTATTTTGTCTGATATAAATATTGCTACTAAAACTGGACAGCTATATGTAAGAGAATGAAACTGGATTACTGTCTAACTCCATACACAAAAGTAAACTCAAAATGGATCAAAGACCTGACTGTAAGTCATGAAACCATTAAACTCTTAGAAGAAAACATAGGCAATACTTTCTTGAATATAAACATGAGCAACTTTTTCATGAGCATATCTCTCCGGGCAAGGGAAACAAAAGCAAAAATGAACAAGTGGGACTATATCAACCTAAAAAGCTCCTATACAGCAAAGGACACCATCAGTAGAACAAAAAGGCATCCTACAGTATGGGAGAATATATTCATAAATGACATATCCAATAAGGGGTTGACATCCAAAATATACAGAGTTCACATGCCTCAACAATCAAAAAGCAAATAATCCAATTAAAAAATGGGAGACAATCTGAACAAACACTTCTCCAAAGAGGGCATTCAGATGGCCAACAGGCACATGAAAAGATGCTCCACATCGCTAATCATCAGGGAAATGCAAATTAAAACCACAATGAGATATCACCTCACAACAGTTAGGTATGGCCAACATCCAAAAGACAAACAACAACAAATGCTGGCCAAGATGTGGAGAAAGGGGAACCCTCCTACACTGCTGGTGGACATGTAAATTGGTTCAATCATTGTGGAAAGCAGTATGGAGGTTTCTCAAAAAACTAAAACTAGAAATACCATTTGACCCAGGAATTCCACTCCTAGGAATTAACCCTAGGAATACAGGATCCCAGATTCAAAAAGACAGATGCACCCCTATGTTTATCGCAGCACTATTTACAAGAGCCAAGAAATGGAAGCAACCTAAGTGTCCATCAGTAGATGAATGGATAAAGAAAATGTGGTAAATATACACAATGGAATACTATTCAGCCATAAGAAGAAAACAAATCCTTCCATTTGCAACAATATGGATGGAGATAGAGGGTATTATGCTCAGTGAAATAAGCCAGGTGGAGAAAGACAAGTACCAAATGATTTCACTCATCTGTGGAGTACAACAAAACAAAAACTGAAGGAACAAAACAGCAGCAGATTCACAGACCCAAGAACGGACTAACAGTTACCAAAGGGAAAGGGGCTGGGGAGGGTGGGTGGGAAGGGAGGAATAAGGGGATTAAGGGGCATTATAATTAGCACATATAATGTAGGGGAGGCACGGGGAAGGCAGTATAGCACAGAGAAGACAAGTAGTGACTGTATAGCATCTTACTACGCTTGATGGACAGTGACTGTAATGGAGTATGTGGCGGGAAGTTGATAATGGGGTGAATCTAGTAATCACAATATTGCTCATGTGATTGTATATTAATGACACCATAATTAATAATAAATACATACACACATACATACATACATACATACTACTCTTCCTGCTTTGTTTCCCTATTGTTTGCATGAAATATCTTCTTTCATCCCTTTTTTTTTAATCTGTATGTCTTTAGGTCTCAAAAGAGTTTCCTGTAGGCAGCATATACATGGGTCTTCTTTATCCATCTGCCACTCTGTCTTTTGATTGGTACATTCAGTCCATTTACACTTATGGCAATTATTGAAAGGTATGTATTTACTGCCATTTTATTGTTTTCTGTTTGTTCTTATAGCTCCTCTCTATTCCTCTCTTCTCTTGTTATTTGATGGTTTTCTTTATTGTTGTGGTTCGATTTATCTATTTTAATTTTTTGTGTATCTATTATAGGCTTTAAGTTTGTGATTACCAAAGGTTGAAGGATAGCTTCCTGACTATTTAACAGTCTTTATATTAAGTTGTTGATTGCTGTATTTCAAACACAAACTAAAAGTACTTTTCTTCTTCTTCCTTCTCCACATGTATTAGATGTCATAATCTGCACAAAGACTTTTTTGTGTATCTCTTGATTTTGTGTACAGTTGGTTTTGCTACTTTTGTTTTGATTTTGTATTTGCTTGGTGATTATTTGGTCTACTACTTTTACTGTGGGTTTAATTTCACTGGTAAAAACTATTTAGCCTTAGGAACATTTCCATCTACAGCAGTTCCTTTAACATATCCTCTAATGCTGGTTTTGTTATAAATTCTTTGAGCCTTTGTTTATCTGGAAATTGTTTAATCCCTGCTTCAAATTTAAATGATAAAATTGCTGGGTAGAGGATTCTTGGTTAAGTTCCTTCTATTTCAGTACATTAAATATTTTATTGCACTCTCTTCTGGCCTGTAAAGTTTCTGCTGCGAAGTCTACTACAGAAAGTTTACTGGACAAGTCTATCTTAAAGACTACTAAAATATACAGTATTATCTATCTTTAAAATAAAGATACTAAATGCTACACTTTTGTTTTTCTATTTGTCATATAGATTATTCTGTCTTCTCCCACCAGTTGATAGCTTGTTGTTAATGTGCCTATCTTTTACAGCAATGCCCCCCCATGCACTAAGTTACTTCTAGCTGCTGAAACCTGAGGAAACAGCTAACCTAAAATAGTAACATTATAAAGAAAGTATATTTGAGGAAAGGCCATTAGCACCTAAAATTTCATTACAATGATTCTGAGTTTTCAGAAGTCCTCTTTTCCTTTCTTTCTAATTCTCAAACATGTTCAAGAGATGGTGAATAATTGTTAGTTACCATACAGTGTCTCCTCATTGTTTGTGGATTCTGTATTTGTGAATTTACCTAACAAAATTTATTTGCAACAAAACCAATACTTTGCATATTTTTGCATGTATTTTGCAATAGTACAAAATACGATATGATCATGGGGAGAACCCAGAATTGTTAACAACAAATATGGGGAGGGATATAGACAATTCCCACACTTAATTATATGGTAATAGTCCATGAAATAAAGTTTCTCCTTATCCAAATTTACAGTAATAGAACTAATTTATATATACCGAGTAACCTCTTAAATGCTTTGAAATAAGGTCAGGTAGTAGTTTATTATCAGAACTAAAAAAGTCAATTTTTTATATGTGTTATTTTAATATTATTGGCAATAATTATTTTTCTCAGATATTTATGCCAATAATATTGCCAGTTTACATAAAGCATATTACATTTTAGGGAGTGTTTTTGCATACTTCCTTTTTATCCTCACAATTGCAATTTGGAAATTTTGGTTATTGTAGTTTTCACTTGTATTTTGGCTCCTTTTTTTCACAGTTTCATTTCCTACCAAAATTTTCAATATTGATTTTCATCTTTTTTTTTTAACACAGTAAGGGTATTATTTTAAAACCTATTACCTACAATTCCATTTTCTGTAAACCCTGTGATTTTGTGGGGTGTTTTTGGTAGATATCAAATATGGAAAACTAAAAATGACTAGATGTCTAGGATATTAGCTTCCTCTAGAAGAGGTGTATCTGCTACACACATCTGCTACACGTTCAGCTTCTCAATATCTTAGCCATTTCTTTAGAAATCAACATGTCTGTAGAAAAGCCATTTCCCTCTCTGAGTTCCTATATGCTCCTGAATCTTGGCCCCATCACTCTTTTCCATCTTGTTATCAATATACTACACCTTCAAAAACTTTAATTTCATCCTCCTAGGTAGGAGGGTTGGTCAAAATTAATTTTCATTAAAGAAATTTTATCTGATTCTTTTTGAAATGTGTAAGGTTTAAGTTCCCTATTCCCTACATATATCTTTTATTTCTTTAAACATGGTATGAAATTATTTTAATTCCAGTATCTTTTTGAATTTCTTATTTTTGAGTCTAAAGTTTTTTGCAGGTTTCTGCAGTCTACTGTTTTGCCTAATTCTTACTTAAGGCAACTTGTTTCCTTGTATATTTGTTTATCTTTGAGTATGTACTTCTCTTGAATAACGATTTATGGAGACTACCTGAGGCCTAGGGAGAAGGTAGCTATCTCCAGAGAGGATCTGCAATTTGCTTCAAATTTGTATTTGCTTGGTGATTATTTGGTCTACTACTTTTACTGTGGGTTTAATTTCACTGGTAAAAACTATTTAGCCGTAGGAACATTTCCATCTACAGCAGTTCCTTTAACATATCCTCTAATGCTGGTTTTGTTATAAATTCTTTTAGCCTTTGTTTATCTGGAAATTGTTTAATCCCTGCTTCAAATTTAAATGATAAAATTGCTGGGTAGAGGATTCTTGGTTAAGTTCCTTCTATTTCAGTACATTAAATATTTTATTGCACTCCCTTCTAGAGGAAGCTAATATCCTAGGCATCTAGTCATTTTTAGTTTTCCATATTTGATATCTACCAAAAACATTAAGAATACTATACATCCAAAATCACTTAAAACTATAATCATACCGTGAGGTTGCCTGAAGAGCCAAGTATTGAGTATTTGAGTGCCAAATGTGAACCTTTAGAGATCAGTACATGGCTACAACCTCTCAGGGATGGATTTTCTTCTTCATTTTCCTTTCCTCTACTGAGCAACACAAGTCTCCTCACAGTTCCCACAGAAGTGGGGATTGGTTTTATTTTATACTTATCCTGAGAATCAATCAATTTAGGGTCCCAGCTTTTTGTAAACTTTATGTATGCATATTTTTAAAATTCAGCCCTTTTAGGAATTTTCAGAACAGGGTTGGAAATAAATATTACAGATGTAGCTTGCAACCACTAGAAATGCAAGACTACTTGCTACATATCTATACATTAAAATTATATTCATTCCATCCCACATGACAATTTCTTACAAAACTATGTAAAAACTGAAATTACTTTCAATTATATTTTTTCTGCTAAGACTGCTGTTCTTTGGGATTGGCCACATGGAATCTCAGTTACATTTGGGTTGTAATCACAGTGATGAAAAACATATTCTATGTTATTCATTTCCATAATAAATTAATCTTTTCTAATCACAGAAACTTTAAGCAACCTCTACTCTAGGACTTATCACAGTGAATATTAATTGATTCAGGGTATTTCTTGACTCATCAAGAGGAAAGACAATAGTTTATTCACCACTATGTTCCCAGTACCTAAACTGGCACCTTGTGTATACTCACTAAATTTTTGAAAGAATGAATAAGCAAGCAAATAAGTAAAAAGACATTTAATTCTACTGTCTTCAAAATACTGTCCAATAACAAATAGTTATCAGTTTCAGTAATAACAGAAAAAGAAAAAAATATATATATATACACATAAAATTTACTAGTAAGAAAAATATTAATTGAATAATAAAATAACACAAACACACCAAATTTGAGGGCTCAAATTAAGTAAAATGAAAAAGTGAATAATAAAAACATGATTAAGAACATAATGTATTCAATTTCAGTGTGTACTTAGGGAATGGGGGCCACCAAGAATACACACACAATGTAAACCTATCAACATATGCAAAGAAGCTTGAATGTAAACAAGAAAAAGTAAATTAAAATTATAGTGAGTTACAATGAAAGACTCACCTGACACAAATCAGGCCACAGAAGTGACGGGGAGAATGCAACACACAGCAGCTTTCATACACTGCCAGCGAGAGTACAAATAACCCAGCCATTTGGTAAAACAAGTTTTTTATTACTTGATAAAAGTTGATCATGCATATACTCTATGATCTAACAATTCTACTCTAAGTTATATACCCTGAAGAAACTCTTGTACAGTTATCAAGAGACAACATACTAAAATGGTCATAGCAGCCTATTAATTAATAATAGCAAAACGTTATAAAAAACCCGAAGACCATCAACTGCAATATGGAGAAATCCATCTTGATGGCTCATACACTGTAATACTATACAGTAGTGAAAATTAGCAAACTACTTATACTCAGCACTATTAATAAATATCATGTTAAGCAAAATAAAGTGAGTCAAGATTTATAATGAGTGATTAAATTTCTATTATATTTATATAAAGTCAAAGTCAGACAAAACTTAAGTCATAGGATATTTATAAACACAAACATATAAAAAAAACATGAGAAAATGCTAAACAAAACATGATATAATAGTAGGGTAGAGTTAGAAGACATATACAAGATGGGGCTCCCAGGAGGCTTCAAAAGGTTGTGGTCATTTTCCATCTCTAAAGATGATTGAAGAGTAAATAGGTATTTGTTTTATTTTTCTTTATGCTACATATATATATAGACACACACACACAAACACACACACACGTAAAGAATATATATATATACGTATTATGAATATATATATATTCGGGCATATATTTTACAATGACATTTAAACAGTAGGTGATCCAAAAAGTGTTCTGACAGTAAGAAAACCAATATGAAGGGAAAAATAAGTACAGAGACTAAGTTTCCAAGAATTACTATAAGTTTCATTTACCCATCTGCTTTACCCATCAGCATTAATTTCCTTAATGATATGATATAATAAGGTTAATGCTGAAAGTGTATAACTGAAAGAATGATTATTTTAACATTCAAATGACCTCAGACATCACCTGTCAAGGAAAGAATTTAACTTGTGGTCCTAATATCATCTACATATACTACTTTAGTAAAATAACTACATATTAAGTTAATTTTCCCTAAAAGGGAAATTGAGTCACTGAGTCAAAGTTCAATTTACTAACATTTCCTTAAACATTTACATCATGACTTGAGTTTAAGGACATAGTCACAATCTCTGCTCAGATTAGTTACTTCTCAGAACAGTAACAGCACTTAACCAGTTCTTTTCATTAGTATTTTCTTCAAAAAGTATCAAGAAACTTAGTTTTGCAACATTAGTATTTTGGAAAAAATACTTATTAGATTTTAAATGTTCCAGTAGATAGAAACAAAAAGTCTATGTTTAATCAAATCCCATACTGTGTATGCCTATAAATAAAAATTCTTCCAAAATTTAAGCAAAAAGAGGAAATAAAAATTTACCTCACAATTTCAAAGACTGAATAAACTGTTAATGGATTCCAGATAACTTATGTCAATTAAATGCCTATTTAAATTTTAACTAAATGGTAGCTACACATAATCTTACCTGGGGAGGATAGTTGCTCTCTGAAGACCACCTGGAAGATTGGTCATTTGGTTTATCCACTAAAATGTTCCTGAAATAAAGAAAAGGAAATTATACCAATTAATTAAAACAGTAAGTATCTACCATATGATGAACTTTGATCATAGTTATATAATGTTTGGAACTTGAATGAGAAGGCAATATGAAACAAAATAAGAAACAGAAAAACTCTGTATGATTTAAAAAATTTGATAAAGGTAGCATTTTAAGCAATGGGAAAAAGCAAGAAAAAATAGTGTTTTACTTCACACCAATTAACAAAGTGAACTGTATATATATTTAGGAACTTAAGGTAAAACAAAGCAATAATAAAATACTGTATATATAATGTATTTACATTGCATACATATATTGTTACATTATATCTTATATATGTAGTATATATAATATATGTATACAGTATATGCATATAATCAATCTTTGGATCAAGAAGTCTTTTAAGCACAGTGTCAAAAGAAGAACTGTGGGTGAAAAAGGGAACTGATATAAGTAACTCTGGAAGATGGTGCTTTCATTGGAAACTATAAGGCTAAAGACTAATGGAACCATACCTAAAAACTGTACTTTGTTTGGCAAAGTTGTTTTTCACAGGGATATGGGTTATTTCTCTAAACTACTATGTGTATACTGGGGTTGAACAAATAAGTAAGTGAATGTTAGATGGTGGGAATTAAGTTAGACGGCGCGTCTCATTTTGGAGTGGGAAGAAGCAAAGGGAGAGAGGTTAGTTAGAATGAACCCTGTGGTACTACATTAGAGTCACAGACATCAGTGTGAACTCATGTTTAGCTTAATACTGATACGGATACATAGATACAAGAGAAATTATAGATACGCATTGTGTGTATAATACACACACACATAAATAGTATATCCTAGCTCTACTCACTAAGAGGGACTAGAAGTAGGACACCCCAGCAGCAATGAGCACACCCAGCACCCAGATCTTGGTTTCTACAAGCCATTCTCCAATAAAAGGAAAACTGATTCTAGGGGAAACGGCCAGTTCTAGGACTAGAGAAGGGAATTCAGAATATAAGCTAGAGCATCTTGTAGCACTCAAAAAGAAAGGAGGCATGTCAAAGGAACACTGAGGAGTCAACATGCAAAAATCAAAGAATGAATGGCCAAAGCTGAAATAATTTAAACAAAATAAATAATATAGTATTTGATTATAACCCAAAGAATAAAATAAATATCCATGAATCTGCACTGGTATAAATAACCTCAGTTTAACCATCTGAAAAACATCAGACAGACTCAAATTGAGAAACATTCAATAAAACACTAGTGGTACTCCTCAAAACTCTCAATATAATGAAAAACAAGGAAAGACTGAAAAACTATCACAGACTAGAGGAAAGTAAGGAGACATGACAACTACAAGTAAGGATATCTTGGGTGAGATCCTAGATCAGAAAGAGGACATTGGCAGGAAAACTAGTGAAATAAAACAAAACATGGAGCAGGTAATAGAAATGTATCAGTGCTGGTACTCACTTGTGACAAATGCACTATAGTAATACAAGATGTTAGGAATAGGAGAAAGTAGGTGAGGGGCATATGGGAACACTGTACTATCTTTGCAACTTTTCTCTAAGTCTAAAATCCATCTAAAATAAAAGGCCTGTTTTTTAAAAGTTAGATCTATATCTGGCACATCTATACTTAATAAATGTCAAAAGATAAATGAATGAATCTTTTTAAAAGGCGCTGTAAGGAAAAGAATTGCCTTTACACACGTATCTCACGAAGGTAAAACATTAATACATAAAATGACATCAAACAAAATTAAAAAGCAAATGGCCAACTAGAATATAGGGAAGACAAAACACAAAAGTTTTACTAAAATATTTAAAAAGCACCTAAACATTAATACCCCATATGAAAATGAGCAAAATTCAAATATTCAAAATCAATTAATAACCAACAATTGGAGATTAAAATAAAGATATATGTATATATATTATCCCTATAAAATTGGACCCACACAAATAGGGACTCTGGCATCTTACTACACTGATGGACAGTGGCTGCAGTGGGGTATGGTGGGGAGGACTCAGTGGGGGTGAGTGTGGTGGCCGCATTGTTTTTCTTGTGAAGCCTTCATAAGAGTGTATATCAATGATACACACACCCTCAAAAAAACACATTTTAATTATAAGCTCATTTGTTTGCCAAAGCTGGTAAAATGGCACTCTCATATTTTGTTGGTAGGAATGCAAAATGATACAACTTTTCAAGAGAGAATTTTAATGTAATACAGTATCAAAAGCATTTCAAACGTGCCTATCTGAGGTATGGGTAACTTTACCCAAAGAATACACAATACAAAAAAATTTGTGTAGAAAAATAAGTATATTAAAAGAGCTAAGAAAATTTATAAAAAAGAATAGTGAGAGGATACTATTTTATCAGCTTTTTAAAACATTCCAAATACTCTATAATTAGAAACAGTAGGGATTGGTTTAGGAATGGACCAATAGCTCAAAGAAAGAAAAACCCAGAAATTGAGCTCAGAGTAGTTAGGAATTCAATATTTGATTAAGGTGATACTATATTTGTGGGAAATGATAGTTCATAGCTAAATGATACTTACACAACTGAGGGTCAGGAAAAAGTTAGTCCTTATCTAATACCATATACAAATCCCAGGTATAGACTTAAACATACATATACACATACATAAAAACCTTAGGAAAAAAACTTAGGAGCCAATATGTATATCCAAAAGTGTAGGAGAGATCTTTTTGCCAAGAAACATTAAAGTTGTAAAGGAAAAAATTGCTATTTGATTATTTTAAAAAACATTAAAATTTGTATTTTAAAAAACACCACAAAGGAGGACTGGAAACAAGCAACAGTTCAGGAAAAAATATTTAACAACTTAGATGACTAATGTAAAGTATTCCTATCAAAACCATGCAAAATAGTTTTGCATTGAGAATAAGATGAACAACAAAATGGAAAAGGAGCAGAATGCATATTACTGAAAAGTCATTTAAAAAACAGTAACAAAAACTGTGTCAGAGAAAAAAATTAACATAATAGGATATCTTTTTTCACCCATCAAATTGATGAGACTGAATCCCTACTTACTAGGAAATCAGGAAGAAAAGACAGACATGTTGTTTATCCCAGCCCTTATGTAAAGTCAATTTTGTAACATCTGTTAAAATTTTAAATATATTCTTTCACTTAGCACTCCCATTTCAAAATCTATTCCAGAAAAATTCAGTCATCAGTACATAAGGACATACATACAGAGAGTTATACATCTGAGTCTGTTTAATGAAATATTTTTTGTAGTAGCAGGGGAAAGATTAACTACAGAACATATATATCATGTAACATTATACTGCCATTATAAAGAATACTCCAGATCTACATCAGCTTAATTTAGAGGGATATCTGAAATGTAAGATGCAAAGAAGCATGTATGATTCTATTGCTGTCAAAATTCCTATTACTTATATTTGCTTATATATAATTAAATGAACAAGAATGTATGGGATGGTCTGATTTATATTAAATTAGAAAAAGGAAGCTCAAATATAAGCCTAAAATGTAGCAAGTACCATTAAGGGATTTTATTTATTTTCTTATTTTTGTCCTACTGTTCAGATTTTTATAATAAACATTATATAAACATTAAAAACAATTACTACAAAAATACTATGGTTGACATGACAACAAAATTTTCATAATTATGGCAAACTGACATTATCATCAGATTATCAAATCAAGCTCAACATTTCTTTCTTTTGAAGACACAGAAGATAGAGAAGCCACTAATAAAGGCTTACTGCCTCTTAAAAATTTTAAGTAACACAGCACCTCCCAAAGCTTAAAGTCAAATACAGATTGTTTTTAATTCTCCCTCCCGTATGTTTCTTCTGTCTATCCATTTCCACTTTCCTGCAAGGCAAATGAGAAAACTAGTTTAGGGCAATGATTATTAACCTCAGTCCTTCACCAACAGTACTAGGTAGCATTTTATAAAACACGCTCTTTTTCATCCTTCCTAGTATACTTCCCAAAGATCTTGTAAAACTCAAAACCACTACTGGTATAACTTTTCCTTCTAATTCTCAGGACTAAGAGACTTTAACCTCTAATACTACGCATGTCAATCACAATACCAGTTCACTACTCCTAGTTTCTAAAAGGGGAAATACCCGATCCACAGCCTCTGATGAAGGAGTCATCACAGGCAGTGATGTTCTGGACCTTTGACTTTCCCTTACAACTGTCTCAAGGACAGCAAACCTAGGTTGGCTAGTGACCTAAGACAGGAGATGGAATGGGCCAGTATGAAAATAAAATTCTAAGACAGAAAAATGTGTAAGTAAACAGAACCAAAGAAACAGAAAAGATATACAGAGTAAGAATAAGAGATACAACAGAAAGAATAAGCCAGTAAATAGTAAGATAAGAATATAGCAGACATAAAATAGACTCCAGGGAACTGTAGAAAATAGAAATTAACAGCTTAAGTTCCAGCTGCAAGGAGGCTCTGTTTCTGGCAACCAAAGGAATGCAACCACAATACCCTTCTAGGCACTTCATGTCTAATTTTAACATTTTATTCTTCTCAGAGAAAGTAAATAAATGATACACAAAGAAAAATGCTACAGAAGATACAATTCAGTATAGAAACTGTATGATTCAAATAATAAAGGTTAACCTACTAAGGTTAAGTATCTGCCATCCTAAAATATATTCAAAATGTAAAAAGCAACTGAGAAGTGGTCAAGAACTGCTAAGTGAAGTGGGTTGAGGGATTAAATGGCTTCCTATTTTCATCAGGGCTAATTTAAAATGTACGTTTTCATTCCTACCAATGCAGAATGAAGACTGAAGGTAATAAAAATGAATCACATTAAGTTTCTTAGACACTTAGAGGCAAAACTGTGAGGATTCTTCTATTAGGAATGTAAAAATTTAGTAAAACACATGGGCAATTAAAATATGGAATACATTATTAACTTTTTCCAAGTTACATGTCTTTATTTTGCATATTTTTAAATGTACCTATATATACAACCAATTAAATGCCAGAAAAAAATACTAAAATTCATCATGAGAAGATAATTTATTGGACACTTTGAATTCAAGTCAGCAAATTAAAAAAAAATTTTTAAATTAAACATGCTAAAACTCTAAGCCTGCCTGGCAATACCATTTAAATTGCTGATCTTCGGAATACTTAGGATAAGATAAATACAAAAAGCAGCACTTGAACAAAAAAAAAAAATGGAGCACTTAACTTTCTGCTAATGGATGCTCAGGATACTCATCAGTAAATCCGCATGATTTAAAATTGACAGTTTTGAATACGGAAAAGCTATCTCTGATTTTGATGTGAAGAAATCAGTTAAGCAGTGAATTTAAAAGTGTATAGAAGGATTCAACTCCATAATATTTTCCTTTTTAAGGTTTAGAAACACCCTACTAAACCTTGTGCTTTTTTTGTTGAGTGATGTAATAAGATGGATCTAGAAGAAATGAACTTCCATTTGGAATCATGGAGGTTGGCCACTACTAACTGTTTGGATAACTTTAAGCACTTCACATAATCTCCAGGGTTCAAATTCCTTTACCTGCAGTAGAAAAGGAAAGGTTGAATTCCTTGGTCTCAAGTTTCTTCTGGCTCTAATCAGAGCAGTTGCATTGCACAATTCTAGTTAACACCATTCATGAGGCCATGGTAACTTACATTCTATAATTCTATGAAAAGTCTTCATATTCTTCATTCAAGGTATCATGTATAATCCTCCTCCTACACAGCAGTCAATAACAACATACAATCTACTGATTATAACAGAATTTCCATTATGTGTGAACACTCCACTGGGGCAATTTATTATGATGAATTTTTAAATAAAAAATAAATGTATAAAAACTTAGGGGAGATAAAAGTAGGCAAGAAAAAACCAATTCAAAATGCAAAACTAATCAACTCATATCAATTTTGAATACCCACAGCTGTAGAGTTAAAGAATGTACTATAAAAATTACAGCTTTTTCAAAAATTACTTCTACTTGGATAAACTACAGAGGTTTAGGAAGTATTTCCAAATAGTTCCCAATTTTCACAGAGGAACATGGTGGGGTGGGGGCCCTACAATGAACTGGAGTTACTTATTCAACATATATTTACTGAGAGTCCAGACATTTTGCTGGCCTCTGGGAATACAGTGGTACATAAGATAGGCAGGATCCCCACTTGTAATGCTAAATGTTCAAATGAGAAGCAGCTGAAAATAAACAAGTAGAGTTGTAAACAAGATAACTATAGACTGTGATAAGTGCTATAAAAGAAATAAACAGAGCTGAGATAGGGCACAGGAGTTCTTTTACTTGGAAAAAACCCACTGAAAAAATGCTAATTACACTAATTAAAAGGAGCCACTCAAGTAAAAATCAAGGAAAAGTCCATTTTTCACAAAGGGACCAAAAAGTTCAAAATCCTGGCAGTAGAAAATAATCTGACCAAGGAAATCTGCGAACTGGAACAAGCCAGATGCTGTCTTCACAAGCTCCAAGATGAGATAAATGCAAAGAAAGCAGCAAATCTCTAAGGGAGCGAGAGAATATTTTTAAATGTTCATTCTGGACTTTAAGAGGACTTCAGAACTATCCTATAAATATTCTCTTACTTTCAGAAGGACAGAAACCCAACCTGAACAGACACTGCAAAAAACTGAAAATAAATTAAGAAAACATAAAGAATGATAACCCCCAGGAATGATAAGATTCATATGCAATGTGGGCAGAGGTCCAAGAGACACAGACCAAAAAAGTACCACCACAGCAAAGTACATGAAAAGGTGCTTTTTCAAAAAGCAAAATACCTAGAAAACATAGATGCAAAGGCAAAAAAGGTTTACTAGATCTCAAAATGTCCAAATTTTCTAAATGCTTCACAAAGAAGAGAGGCCTTGAGCCACAAAGCTCAAAACCTACACTTGCCCATCCATTTTGCCTACAGAAGTTATTCCTTCTACAACTAGTGGAAAATCATTTATTTAAAAAAACTATTTATTTAAATACTGTAAGCCAAAATGAAAGCCCACACTAAAATATCATAGGAAAAATGTTAAACATGAAACAAATGACATTCTATCAAATAAAACATGTAAGAAGTGTGACTACAAAAAAAATGGGCAGTTTTATTATTTCAAAATGACCTAAAAGAAATGAAGCAGTTGAAGCTTTATTAAGTAGCAGTAAGTTGAAATTACAACAGCTCAGAAAAATTATAACTAGACAACAGGAAGAGCTATTAAGACTCACAAATGAGGGAGAATAGTTTTTTTTTTTTTGGAAACAGAGTAAGTTAGAAAGAACTAGTAAGACTAGACTATTAACTATAGTGGTTAACTATAGTAATGATACAGTAGTTAACTTATAGTAGTGATCATTTTGCAATACATACAAATATCAAATCACTACATTGTACACCTGAAACTAATGTAATGTTGCCTCACATATATTAACCCCTAGAAGGAAAAGATCATCATTTAAAATCAGATGTTGGGAGAGACAGAGGGAGGAAGAAAAGAAGAAGTTCCTAGTTAACTTCCTCTGGGAGACTTAAGTGCTACATTAAGAGACTGAATAGAAGGGAACGAAAAGAAAAAGAGAACAAAAATACAAGCCATCTTAAACGCCAAAAGAAATTTATTTTAGTAAGAAAAAGACAAAAGAAAAAAAGGTGACATAATGGAAGATTTTGTCTGTGCATCTGTGTAAAATATGCCACAAAACATGAGGGCAGAATTGAGGTCAAGCATATCAATAAACATAGATGGGTTTTAAAAAACTTAAAAAAAATTTTAGATGAGCTAATAAGCAAAAATCCAATCCTATGATGTATGCAAGAGACATAAATTAAAGTGATTTCAGGAGTTATATACTTAAAAAGGATTAGCAAAGACCCGGCAAATGCAAATAAATAAAGCAGGATTGAAATTTGATTTCAGACAAGATAAATGCAGAGCCTTAAGCAAAAATAAAAGTACTTCTGATAAATGTTACTAAGCTAAGAAACTCAATTTTTAACCTAACTTAAAGTCAATTTTAAATTACTATATGTATCTAATGGTTATAGGATAGTTCAATTCTCTACAGTACAGCAAAAATTCATAAAATTTATTAACTACATAAATATAAACTAAAAATTAAATATATGAAAAAAATTTAAGTGAAAAAGGAATAGGCCTAGGCCATAAAATACAAATATTTTAAAAAAAGGCTGCCTAACAGAGACTGTTTAAAGAATCACACAGCTATTCTACAAAAATCTATGAAGATAAACTTGAACACTCAGATGAAATGTTTAACTGGGTAACCCCAATAAACACAGAAAACCAAAATAGAGAAATTTCCATAGAAGAAAAAGAGTTTTCGGAAATGAACATTACCAAAAAACAACAAGTACAGATGGTCCTAGTCAGGAAATCAAAACATTGAAAAAGAACAGGTGTGGGGAAGTTGGGGTTCCTATGGCCAGGATCCTCACTGAACTTAAACCACCTGAAGATGTAACTGGCCTGTTGCTAGGCTACTGATTCCACACCTTTAGGCAATAAGCTATTATTGTGCTATATAGAGAATTACGCCCAGTGCTCTGCGCAGGAGGCAGAGACACTAGTGCTCGACCTGCCACCGGGAGAACAAGCCGGGTAATAAACCCTTTCATCCCAAAGAACGTTCTGCTGTCATTTTCTCTGGTCCCATTGAATTCACAGCAAACTTGCCTGGGGCTGAAACCCATTGGCAAGGCAACAGGTAATCCCAATGTAACTAAACTATTCAAGAAAATAAAGAAAAGATAAAAGCATGTTTTAATGAAGCTAGTATGAACACTTACATGAAATCTGACAGACTGTTAATAGAAACACACAGAAAATAACAAATCAACTTTATACTGATAAAAAAAAAAGACTCTGAAAATCCTATAAAAAGTCCTGGAAAACAAAAACCTACAGCATTAAAAAAAAAAACCATCAAGACCAAGTATGAGTTATTCTAAAAACTCAAGTGGTCTGTTATTAGGATTTCCATAAATATAATTTATCATAATAAAAAGATCGTAACAAAAAAGACCTGAAGAAAAAAATGTTCTGATCATCTCAAAAAATGGCTCAAAAAAAAGTTGAACATCCAACCATAACAAAAGACTCAATTTTTAAGAAACTGATGGCTAATCTTTAACATATTTTCTATATATTATAAAAAAAATTAAAAGCCATCAACTTATTTAACAGGTAGACACTAAAGAACATCTACCAAAATCAAGGACAAAGATGCCAATTATCACCACTACTCTTAACCTTAAAATGAAGGTATTAGCCAATACAGTTTTAAAAAGGAAAGCAAAAGTAATTCCAGATTCATCTCCAAAATGCAAGATCCTAGAAGTCATCTATCACTCCCATCTAGACAAGATAAAAACTGTCCAAACTGAAACTCAACCAAGTTTTTTCAGATCCCTCAAACTGCTAAGGTCACTGGAGAAACCACCAAATGTAATCTGGAGAGACAGGCAAAGACAGAGAATCATAGCTGAGATCAGCTTTCCTGAGGCAGAAACCACTGGAGCCAATAATTGGTAGGAGTAACTGTAAGGTTATTTTGACAAATTTCTGAAGACTGAATGTAGAGTACCATCAGACTAGAAACACCTAGGGGCACAGCCTTAGGAATCCCCCACACTTTTGTGAGATTTACTTCTAATAAGAGAAGGTGAGAGAAAAAACACGGCCTGAAACAGGGTAGGGGGAAAGCAATCCCATTTTTTAATACTCCCGTGTGTTCTTCATAAAAAATGCCATTCTTCAAAAAGCAACTACTTTAACAGAACCTTATCCTAACTGGGGAAAAAGGAAACTAGCCAACTCCAGCCTCCTCTAGCCATCCTTTCTCACATAAGGTGAGGGGGGAAAAAAGGCTAAGAAATACTTCAAACAGGGAAATGCAAATTAAAACCACAATGAGGTATCACCTCACACCAGTTAGGATAGCCAACATCCAAAAGACTAGAACAACAAATGCTGGCGAGGATGCGGAGAAAGGGGAACCCTCCTATACTGCTGGTGAGAATGTAAATTAGTTCAACCATTGTGGAAAGCAATATGGAGGTTCCTCAAAAAACTAAAACTAGAAATACCATTTGACCCAGGAATTCTACTCCTAGGAATATACCCAAAGAAAACAACTTCTCAGATTCAAAAAGACATATGCACCCCTATGTTTACTGCAGCACTATTTACAATAGCCAAGATATGGAAGCAACCTAAGTGTCCATCAGTAGATGAATGGATAAAGAAGAGGTGGTACATATACACAATGGAATATTACTCAGCCATAAGAAGAAAACAAATCCTACCATTTGCAACAACATGGATGGAGCTAGAGGGTATTATGCTCAGTGAAATAAGCCAAGCGGAGAAAGACAAGTACCAAATGATTTCCCTCATTTGTGGAGTATAACAACGAAGCAAAACTGAAGGAATAAAACAGCAGCAGACTCAGAGACTCCAAGAAGGGACTAATGGTTACCAAAGGGAGGTGGTGGAGAAGGGGGGGTGGGGAGGAAGGGAGAAGGGAATTGAGGAGTATTATGACTAGTACACATGCTGTGTGTGGGGTTACAGGAAAGACAGTGTAGCACAGAGAAGACAAATAGTGACTCTCTGGCATTTTATTATACCGATGGACAGTGACTTCAAAGGGGTATGGGTAGGACTTGATAATATGGGTGAATGTAGTAGCCACGTTTTTCAAGTGAAACCTTCCTAAGAGTGTATATCAATGATACCTTAATAAAAAATTAAAAGAAAAAAAAAACTTCACACAGTAAGAGTCCAGGAACTCAGACCCAATAAAAACTGAGTTAATCATAAAATTAGAGAATGCTTCCCCTGTCACAGCTAAGCACCAAAACAGGAGTAATTTTTAGTAACAGTAGATTACAACTGTGAGAGCTAGAAGACAGAACTCTATTTAAGAAGAAATTCTTAGAGAAACACCCCTCCCCTCCCAAAAAAGGCAGGGGAGGAAAAAAAAAAGAGTAGGTTGCTGGATGAAGTTGAAGCCTCTGGTACACAGGGCTACATTAACCATTAAACAGCCAAACTTCTAACCTAATGAGCATAAAACCTCAAACTATAAGGTCTAACTACCTCAGTGCTTATTACCCATTATATCCTAGTGCCCTCCAACAAAAAACTGAAAAGCATGCTGAAAGGTAAGAAAAAACACAGTCTGAAGAGATGAAGCAAGCATAAGAACCAAACTCAAATAGGACACAGATTGTGGAATTCTCAGAGAGGGAACTTGAAATAAACATGATTAACATCCTATAGGCCACTAATGGAAAAAAGTAGACAACGTGCAAGACAGATGTACCAAGGAAAGAATCAGTGAGCTTGAAGATGTCAGCAGAAATTTCCCTGAGAGAAAAAAAATTGTTTTAAGGAAAAAAATACTAAATAACTGTGAGAAAATTACAAACTCTATAACATATGCAAAATTGCAGTAACAGAAAGAAAAGAGTAAAGAGCAAACAAGATATCTGACATAATAATGGCTGAAAACTTTCCAAAATTAATGACAAACACCAAACCAGAGATCCAGGAAGCTCAGAGAGAACAAAGGATAAATAACAAAAAAACCCTTGAGAGAGGCATGTGTAGATAAAATGAGAGTTCCTGTGGCCAGGATTCTCACCTGGCCCTGGTTGATTAGCTCACTGAACACCTGTGGGCAATACATGTTTGTTGACTCTATATAAAGAGCTCCACCCAGTGCTCTGCGGGTGGCATGGTGGTATCGCTGCAAGGCTGTAAGAGAGCAGAGCAGAGCAGAGGCCCAGGGGACGGCTGTGCAGGACGGCTGTGCAGGACGACTGTGCAGAGAGGCCCAGAGAACAGCTGTGCGGGATGACTGTGAAGAGGCCCAGAGGATGGCTGTGTGGGACAACTGTGCAGTCAGAGGAGCCCAGAGGCAGAGACCGGCTTCCTGCATGCAGACTCGCTCTGACTGAACAGGATTTTAGTGACCAGGTCGCCACCTGGAAATAAAGTTGGGTATAACCCTTTCACCCCAAGAACAGTTTTGCTGTTAATTTCTTTGGTCACATTGAATCCACAGCGAACTTGCCCAGGGCTGAAACCCACTGGCAAGACAACTGGCGAAAGTCGACAGGGTTCATTGTTGACCAAGGAAAAAGAAAGGCTGCCCTTATGGGAGGTGTGCTTCAGTGGGCTGCCCCTGTGAATGGGGAGACAGTGGATTGTCCCACAATGGGCATGTGGTCTGAGGCGGCTTGCCTCCTAGAGGACTGGGCCCCACCCCAGTACTAGAGGCAAGTGGAGGTGACACCTGAGGCTGTAGGGGTGGCCCTTGGTATAGTAAGCAGATCCTTTGAGAAGCAGAGTGCCCGTGAGGCAGTGGGGACTGTGGGTTGGCTGCTTCTCACAGTATTAAAAAAGTCTACAGAAGAGACCCAAGAAATGGCGGCACGAGAATACGAGCTGCAAACGTCTGTGGATTCCCTGAGAAAGGAGATGGCATTGATGCGAGAGGAGGCAGCACGAGAGCACTGGCAGCAAGGTGCCATTGGAGACAAGACGGCAGCACTGCCGGGTGTACTGAAGGAGGAAGAAGCCATCAAGGAAAAAGACGAACTCCTAAGGGAAGCACAGGCGGAGGCGGCACAAGAACATCAGCTGCAAAGCATTGAGGTGAAGGTAAGAGAGCTTCTGAAGACTGAGCTAGCATTGTTGTGAGGCACTGTAACAGAGGAGGCACTTGGATGAGTGGAGAGAAAGGTGCCATCAGCCCCAGAAATGGAGGAGCTGGGGAAGGATGAAGGGGTGATGCCGGAGGCACTGGCGCCTCCTGTATTGAAAGCCCGCCCAGTGGTTGTAAAGAAAATAAAGACCCAGAGCTGAAAGTTCCCCAAGGACAGGAGCAGTGGCCTCCCCAGGTGGTGGCGCACTCTATGGTCCACCCTTATACTCAGGCTGAGCCGATGGCTGTGGGACTTAGGGGTGGATGAAATTGTTCTTTCCAGATCAGAGATGGGAAAGCTATCTTCCCTGACAGTGCAGCCCCCCTTGAGGCAGCAATTACAAAATGCGAGGTGACACATACAGTAGCTGAAACAATGAGAACTCAGAAAGAAATAAGACCTGTTACTCACAGGAGGAATTTGAGGGGCCCTGGGAGGGTTACGAGGACCAGGCATGGGTTGGTTTGATACGGGCAGGAGTAGATGCAAGGAAATTAGACGGGACGCCAAATAGGATCTTACTGGAGCTATGGCAACAACTGAAACCAGTGCAGCAGTTCAAGCCATTAAGACTAAAGAGGCAGAGGTCAGAGACAGAGCCATGAGTCCGGCCTGTGTGTCTGCAAGACTTTTTGCTGGAGAGGCTGGAGAACAATGTTCGAGCTTCCTTGCACAGGGACCATTGCAGAGGACAAAGGGCACACAGACTGAGAGGAGAGAATCCTGGAGGGGTGGAGTGTGGATAAAATGAGAGTTCCTGTGGCCAGGATTCTCACCTGGCCCTGGTTGATTAGCTCACTGCACACATATGGGCAATACATGGCTGTTGAGTCTATATAAAGAGCTCCACCCAGTGCTCTACACATGACACGGTGGTATGGCTGTAAGGCTGCAGGAGAGCAGAGCAGAGGCTGGAGTGGTGGCAGCGCCGAGGACAGAGGCCCAGAGGATGGCTGTGGGGGACAACTGTGCAGACAGAGGAGCCCAGAGGCAGAGACGGGCTTGCTGTATTCAGATTCGCTTTGAGTGAATGGGATCTTAGTGACTGACCTGCCACCTGGAAATAAAGTTGGGTATAACCCTTTCACCCCAAGAACAGTTTTGCTGTCAATTTCTTTGGTCACATTGAGTCAATAGCAAACTTGCCTGGGGCTGAAACCCACTGGCAAGACAGCATGGTAATATGCAAACTACCAAAAGCCGAAGGAAAAAAAAAAGAATACCTTGAGTAAGGTCAGTGGAAAAACTCCTCACCTATACAAGAACAGAGATAAGAATTACTTTGAACTTTCCACCAGACACAATAAAAAAAGAGTAGAATGAAATACTCAAATGTTGAAGAAAATCACCAACCTAAAATTCAGTATCCAGTGAAATCATCCTTCAAAAGTGAGGGAAAAATGCTTCCTAAAAGAAAATCTGAAAAAAATCTGTCACCCGTAATCTGCCTTGCATAAATGTTAAAAGAATTTCTTTGAAGAAAAATTATACATATCAGAAATTTGGATCTACATAAAAAGAACCAGGGAAGAATTAAATGAAGATAAAATAAAAACTTGTTTTTATTCTTAACTAAATTTATAACTTCAAATAATAAGAATAACTTATTGGGTGATTATAGCATATGGAAATGAAATGGATGAAAGCAGCATTGTAAGGACTGGGAGTGACGGAGATGAATTAACTCTGGTATAAGGAACCTGAACTATCTGTGAAGCAGAATATACTGTCATTTAAAGCTGGATACAATTAGTTGAAAACTTAAAATTGCAAACTCTGGGACAACTACTAAAAACATTTTTAAAAGAAATGTAATTGATATGCTATGAGAAGAGAGAAAATGAAGTCATATTGAATGTTAATTACAGATCGGAGAAGGCAGACAAAAAGAAGAAGCAAAAACGAGCACAATAAATAGAAAAGTTACAAATATGGTAGATACCAATCCAATTGTTCCAAGAACCAATTTAAATATGAATGGTCTAAATAAACCAGTTTGAAGACACAGACTGTGAGAGTGGATTAAAAAAAAAAAGACCAAATACACTGTCTACAAAAAAAACACCATAAATATAAAGACCCACTTAGATGAAAAGTAAAAAAATAGAGAAAGATATACCCTGTATTTCAATTTTAAAAACGCTGGAGTAGCAATATTAATGTATCAGGCAAAAGACTTAAGAAAAGGAAAATCGGACGTCCAGGAAGTTGGCGGTTGAGCAGGGAAGCAGAAATCTCCTCCCAAAACCACATGTATTTATGAAAATACAACAAATACAACTATTCCTAAAAAAGAGACCAGAAGAAAAAGGACAGCACACAGCCTGCATCTACACCTGAGAGGATTCGGCACCCTGCGAGGTGGGTAAGATACAGAGCCATGATGCGGCGGGACCCGAACACTAGCCACCGCAGCGCAATGGCGGGAGGAGAGGATTCAGAGCCGGGAGGGAGTGGAAGTACAGGCCGGCGAAATAACCAGCCCTGGTGATCTGCACCGGGAGAGCGGACACACATAGCGCAGTATATCTGAGATTGGAGAAACAGAGGGTGCAGTATCTGAGCTTGGGAACACTCTGGGTCTTCGCAGCTGACTGCCGGAACAAAAGAAAAGCACATACTATTTTTTTAGCGGTCTTAAAGAGAAAAGGGCCCAGGATCGTCCCAGCATGCTCGGCCCAACAGGCTGGGAGTCCTGGGGAATTTCGGACCCCTTGGCTAGTGACTGGGAAAGAGTAGCCCTACTGAGACTTCCCACAGAGATCAACAGCCTCCCATTCGTTCTGGCCCCGGCCAGAGCTACAAAGGGCCCTGCGGGGCGGGATGGCATGGCCGCGGCTGCGGAATAGTGGAGCAACGGCGGCGGAATAGTGGAGCAACAGCGCCATGTACAGCATCCCTACAGAATCTACTCCCGGTGGGCGTTTTTTTTCTTTCTTTCTTTTTTCTCTTCTTTTTTTTTCTTCCTTTTTAGAAGCCTTAAAGAGCCCAGCTGACATACGTGGCACCCACCAGCGACCACTTCTTTCGCCATGAAAACTCAGAGGAATATGGTACAAATAAAACTCACACAGACCCAGACAACACCAGAGAGGGAACCTAAAGGGATGGAAATGCAGTCGTCCTGAAAAAGAATTCAAAATAAAAGTCATAACCATGCTGATGGATCTACAGAGAAATGTGCAAGAGCTGAGGGAAGTGAGGAAAGACAATGCAGAAATCAGACAAGTGCGATCAATGGGCTTAACAGCAAACTGGATGAGATGCAAGAGACTGTTAATGGAATAGAAATCAGAGAACAGGAATACAGAGAAGCTGAGGCAGAGAGATAAAAGGATCTCTAGGAATGAAAGAATATTAAGAGAACTGTGTGACCAATCCAAACGGAAAAATATTCACATTATACGAGTACCAGAGGAAGAAAAGAGAGAAAAAGGGACAGAAAGTGTCTTTGAAGAAATAATTGCTGGAAAATTCCCCTCGCTGGAGAAGGAAATAGTCTCACAGTCCACGGAAGCCCACAGATCTCCCAACACAAGGGACCCAAGGAAGACAACACCAAGACAATAATAATTAAAATGGCAAAGATCAAAGATAAAGACAGAGTATTAAAGGCAGCTAGAGAGAGAAAAAATATCACCTACAAAGGAAAACACATCAGACTGTCATCAGACTTCTCAACAGAAACCTTACAGGCCAGAAGAGAATGGCATGATATATTTAACGTAATGAAACAGAAGGGCCTCGAACCAACAATATTGTATCATTTAAATTTACAATTACAAAACGATTATCATTTAAATATGACCGAGGGATTAAACAATTTCCAGACAAGCGAAAGTTGAGAGACTTTGCCTCTCATAAACCACCTCTATAGGATATCTTAAAGGAACTGCTCTAGAGGGAAGCACTCCTAAGGCTCAAAAGATGACACCAGAGAAAATAAAATCATAACAAAGAAAGAAGATCATCCAAATACTAACTAAAGGCAAAGAATAAAACACCTAGTATATAAAGAATGGAGGAAGAATAAGAACAGAGAGAAATAAAGAAACATCAGACTGTGTTTACAATTACTTAACAAGAAAGTTAAGTTAGATTGTTAGATGGTAAGGAAGCAACCCTTGAACCTTTGGTAACCACGAATCTAAAGCCAGCAATGGCAATAAGTACATATCTATAGATAATCACCCTAAATGTAAATGGACTGAATGCACCAATCAAAAGACACAGAGTAACAGAATGGATAAAAAAGCAAGACCCATTTATATGCTGCTTACAAGAGACTCACCTCAAACCCAAAGATATACACAGACTAAAAGTGAAGGGATGGAAAAAGATATTTCATGCAAACAAAAAGGAGAAAAAAGCAGGTGTTGCAGTACTTGTATCAGACAAAATAGACTTCAAAACGAAGAAAGTAGCAAGAGATAAAGAAGGACATTACATAATGATAAATGGGTCAGTCCAACAAGAAGATATAACCATTATAAATATATATGCACCCAACACAGTAGTGCCAGCATATGTGAAACAAATACTAACAGAATTAAAGGAGGAAATAGACAGCAATGCATTCATTTTAGGAGACTTCAACACACCACTCACTCCAAAGGACAGATCAACCAACAGAAAATAAGTAAAGACACAGAGGCACTGAACAACACACTAGAACAGATGGACCTAACAGACATCTACAGAACTCTACACCCAAAAGCAGCATGATACACATTCTTCTCAAGTGCACATGGAACATTTTCCAGAATAGACCACATACTAGGCCACAAAAAGAACCTCAGTAATTTCAAAAATATTGAAATTCTACCAACCAACTTCTCAGATCACAAAGGTATAAAACTAGAAATAAATTTTAGAAAGAAATCAAAAAGGCTCACAAATACATGGAGACTCAACAACATTCTCCTAATTAATCAATGAGTTAACGACCAAATCAAAACAGAAATCAAAGAATATATGGAGACTAATGACAACAAGAACACAAAGCCACAACTTCTGTGGGACACAGCAAAGGCAGTTCTAAGAGGAAAGTGTATTGCAGTCCAGGCCTATTTAAAGAAGGAAGAACATTCCCAAATGAATAGTCTAAAGACACAATTACTGAAATTGGAAAAAGAAGAACAAATGAGGCCCAAAGTCACCAGAAGGAGGGACATAATAAAGATTAGAGAAGAAATAAATAAAATTGAGAAGAATAAAACAATAGAAAAAATCAATGAAACCAAGAGCTGGTTCTTTGAAAAAATAAACAAAATAGATAAACCCCTAGCCAGACTCATTAAGAGAAAAAGAGAATCTACACACATAAACAGAATCAGAAATGAGAAAGGAAAAATAACAATGGATCCCACAGAAATACAAAGAATTATAAGAGAATATTATGAGAATCTATATGCTAACAAGCTGGAAAACCTAGAAGAAATGGACAACCTCTTAGAAAAATACAACCTTCCAGGACTGACCAAGCAAGAAACAGAAAAACTAAACAGACCAATCACCAGCAACAAAATTGAGTCGGTAATCAAAAAACTACCCAAGAACAAAACCCCCGGACCAGATGGATTCACCTCTGAATTCGACCAGACATATAAAGAAATAACACCGATTCTCCTTAAAGTTTTCCAAAAAATAGAAGAGGAGGGAATACTTCCAAACTCATTCTATGAAGCCAGTATCACTCTAATACCAAAACCAAGAAAGACCTCACCAAAAAAGAAAATTACAGACGAACATCCCTGATGAAGGTAGATGCAAAAATACTCAGCAAAATATTAGCAAACCGAATTCAAAAATACATCAAGAGGATCATACACCATGATCAAGTCGGATTCATCCCAGGGATGCAAGGATGGTACAACATTCGAAAATCCATCAACATCATCCACCACATCAACAAAAAGAAGAACAAAAACCACATGATCATCTCCATAGGTGGTGAAAAAGCATTTGACAAAATTCAGCATCCATTCATGACTAAAACTCTCAACAAAATCGGTATAGAGGGCAAGTACCTCAACATCATAAAAGCCATATATGGCAAACCCACAGCTAACATCATACTTAACGGCGAGAAGCTGAAAGCTTTTCATCTAAGATCGGGAACAAGACAGGGATGCCCACTCTCTCCACTGTTATTCAACATAGTACTGGAGGTCCTAGCCACAGCAATCAGACAAAACAAAGACATACAAGGCATCCAGATTGGTAAAGAAGAAGTCAAATTGTCACTATTTGCAGATGACATGATATTGTACATTAAAAACCCTAAAGACTCCACTCCAAAACTACTAGAACTAATATCTGAATTCAGCAAAGTTGCAGGATACAAAATTAACACACAGAAATCTGTTGCTTTCCTATACACTTAACGATGAACAGAAAGAGCAATCAGAAAAACAATTCCATTCACAATTGCATCAAAAAGAATAAAATACCCAGGAATAAACCTAACGAAGGAAGTGAAAGACCTGTACTCTGAAAACTATATGACACTTCTAAGAGAAATTAAAGAGGACATGAAGAAATGGAAATTCATCCCATGTACTTGGCTAGGAAGAATAAATATTGTCAAAATGGCTATACTACCTAAAGCAATCTACAGATTCAACGCAATCCCTATCAAACTACCAACAGCTTTCTTCAATGAACTGGAACAAATGATTCTAAAATTCATATGGAACCACAAAAGACCCCGAATAGCCAAAGCAATCCTGAGAAGGAGGAATAAAACAGGGGGAATTATGCTCCCTGACTTCAAGCTCTACTACAAAGCCACAGTAATCAAGACAATTTGGTATTGGCACAAAAACAGACCCACAGACCAGTGGAACAGAATAGAAAATCCAAACATTATCCCAAACATATACAGTTAATTAATATTTTATAAAGGAGCCTTGGATATACAATGGGGAGATGACAGCCTCTTCAGAAGCTGGTGTTGGGAAAACTGGACAGCTACATGTGAGAGAATGAAATTGGACTACTGTCTAACCCCATACACAAAGGTAAACTCAAGGTGGATCAAAGACCTGAATGTAAGTCATGAAACCGTAAAACTCTTAGAAAAAAACATAGGCAAAAATTTCTTGGACATAAACATGAGTGACTTCTTCATGAACATATCTCCCAGGGCAAGGGAAAAAAAAGCAAAAAGGAAGAAGTGGGAGTATATCAAGCTGAAAAGCTTCTGCACAGCAAAGGACACCATCAGTAGAACAAAAAGAGATCCTACAGTATGGGAGAATATATTCATAAATGACGTATCCGATAAGGGGTTGACATCCAAAATATATGAAGAACTCACGCACCTCAACAAACAAAAAGCAAATAATCCAATTAAGAAATGGGCAGAGGACATGAATAGACACTTCTCCGAAGAAGAAATTCAGATGGCCAACAGGCACATGAAAAGATGCTCCACATCGCTAATCATCAGAGAAATGCTGATTAAAACCACAATGAGATATCACCTCACACCAGTGAGGATGGCCAACATCCAAAACACAAACAACAAATATTGGTGAAGATGTGGAGAAAAGGGAACCCTCCTACACTACTGGTGGGAATGCAAATTAGTTCAACCATTGTGGAAAGCAGTATGGAGGTTCCTCAAAAAACTCAAAATAGAAATACCATTTGACCCAGGAATTCCACTCCTAGGAATTTACCCTAAGAATGCAGGAGCCCAGTTTCAAAAAGACATATGCATCCCTATGTTTATCGCAGCACTAATTACAATAGCCAAGAAATGGAAGCAACCTAAGTGTCCATCAGTAGATGAATGGATAAAGAAGAGGTGGTACATATACACAACGGACTATTATTCAGCCATAAGAAGAAAACAAATCCTACCATTTGCAACAACATGGAAGGAGCTAGAGTGTATTATGCTCAGTGAAATAAGCCAAGCTGAAAAAGACATGTATCAAATGATTTCACTCATATGTGGAGCATAAGAACAAAGAAAAAAACTGAAGGAACAAAACAGCAGCTGACTCACAGAACCCAGGAACGGACTAATAGTTACCAAAGGGAAAGGGACTGGGGAGGATGGGTGGGAAGGGAGGGACAAAGGGGAAGAAGGGGCATTACGATTAGCAGACGTAATGTTGGGGGGCACGGGGAGGGCTGTACAACTCAGAGAAGACAAGTAGTGATTCTATAGCATCTCACTATGCTGATGGACAGTGACTGTAATGGGGTTGGTGGGGGGGGACCTGATGAAGGGAGTAGTTTAAGAACTATAATATTGCACATGTAATTGTAGATTAATGATACGGAAATAAATTATAAAAAAAAGATGCAATCTTATTTTCAAGAAGCAAAAAAAAAGACAAGCAAAATCATTAGAGATAAGGGAGGGAATTATTTAAATTTTTAAAAGTGTCAATTCTCCAAGAAGACATACAATCAATCTTTCGTGTGTCTGCACCCAAAAAAGAGTGTCAAAACACTTGAGGGAAAAACTGACAGAATTGCAAGAAACAGAGAAATCCACTATTTTAGTGAAGTCATCAGTATCCCTCTATCAGTAATTGACAGATCCAGCAGGCAGAAATTTAGTAGGATGCAGCTGAATTAAAAAGCACCATCAATCAACTGGATCCAATTAACATTTGTAAACTATTTCATTCAACACAGCAGACTACACATTCTTCCTAAACTCACACACAAAATCATTCAAGAGCTTAAAATCATGTTAATTACTGTAAAACAATAAAAAATTTTACAAAGTATGCTTTTAAACCACAATGGAATTGAACTAGAAATCAGTAGCAGAAAGATAGGTGTAAAATCCCCAAATACCTGGTGTAAACAACACAATTCTAAATAATGTCTAGGTCAAGTCTCAAATTTGTAAGTATACTGAACTATATAAAATGAAAACAAAACATCAAAATTTGTGTGATGCTCCAAAGCACAGCTTAGAAGGGAACTTACAGTACTGAATGCACATACTAGAAAAGAAGGAAAATCTAAAATCAATCACCTAAATCTTCACCTTAGGAAACTAGAGAAAGAAGAGCAATGTAAGCATAAAACAAGCAGAGAAAATAAATAATAATTAAGCAAAAATCAATGAAACTTAAGACAGGAAATGAAAAGGAAAAAAATCAACGAAACCAAAAGCTGGCTGTTTGAAGAGAGAGATAAAATTGAGAAACTTCTACCCTGCAATCAAGGAAAAATGTGGGAAGACACAAATAATAATATCAGAAATGAAAGACGGGCCACCAGTACTGGTCAGTTGGATATTAAAAGGTTAATAAAATAAATATTACAAACAACTCTTTCCACAAAGCTATGAAGAGATGAAATGGATAAATTCCTTGAAAGACACAAACTATGAACACTCAAGGAGAGACAGATCTTCTGAATAGGCTAACAATTATTAATAAAATTGAATCAATAATTAATAATTTTACAAAAAAGAAAGTATGAGGCACAGATAGCTTCACTGGTGAATTCTACAAAACATTTTAAGAAAACCATGATATTAATTTTCTACAACTTCTCTCAGAAAACTAAAAACAGAGGAAAAACTCCCTGAACTCTTTCCATGAAGCCATATTACTAAAATACCAAAACCAGATAAAGACATTACTACAAAGAAAACCTTCAGTCCAATATCTTACAAATATGGATGCAAACATTATCTCAACAAAATATTAGCAAATCAAATCTAAAAATGTATAAAAATAATGACAAGTAATCAAATGGGATTTATTCCATCCATGCATGCAAGGCTAAATATTAAAAAATGAATTAATAAAATCCATCACATGAATAGCTAATGAAGGAAAGTCACATAATATCAACAGATGCAGAAACAGTATTTCACAAAATCCAACAGCCATTCATGATTTAAGATTTAAAATTAGAAGTAAAAGGGACCTTCCTCAAATTGATAAAGAATATCTATAAAACACCTACAGAGAAAGTATATGCATTGCCCCTAAAACAAAAAACAAAGCAATTCTATTAAACATATTAGAAGTTCTAGCTAATGCAATGAGACTAAAAAAGGAAATGATGTAGATACATTGAAAAGAAATAAATAAACTGGCATTTTTTCACAGATGACATGAATGTCTATACGAAAATCTCAAACAAAAAAACCCTCCTGGAACTAATAAGTTATTATAGCAATGTTGCAGGACATAAGGTTAATATACAAAAATCAACTGCTTTCCTATATGCCAGCAATAAACAACAGGAATTTCAAAGTGAAAACAGAATACCATTTATATTAGCATATAAAAAAATGAAATACTTAAGAGTAAGTCTAATAAAAATATGAGATCTACATGAGAAAACTACAACCTCCAATAAAAGAAATCAAAGAAATTCTAAGTAAATAATGGAGAGATAATCCATATTCAGGAATCCAGAGCTCAACATGGCTAAGATGCCAATTCTTACTAACTTGATCTATATATTCAACCCAATCACTAACAAATCCCAATAAGCTACTTTGTGGGTATATACAAAAGACCCAGAACAGCCAACACAAAGTGGGAGGACTGATATTACCTGCCTTTGAGACAACTAAGAGAGACATGATCAACACAGTATGGTAATAGTGAAAGAACAGACATACAGATTAATGGAACAAAATACGGAGTCCAGAAATTAGGCCCAAACAATCAACTAGTCTTTGAAAAGAGAGAAAAAGCAATTCAATGGAGAAACATAATCATTCCAACAAAAGGTGCTTTATTTAACAACTGGTAAAATAAACAAAGGCCTTACACCTTTCACAAAAATTAACTCAAAATTGGTCTTAGACCTAAACATAAACCACAAAACTATAAAACTCCTAGAAGATAACATAAGAGAAAACTAGGTGACAGGTTTAAAGTGACTTTTAAATTATAACACCAAAAACACAATCAATGAAAGAAAAAAATTTTAAGTTGATCAACTTTAAGAAAACCCAATTTAAAAATGGGCAAAAAATGTGAAAAGACACCACACCTAAGAAAACATACAGATGGAAAATGAACATAGAAAAAGATGCTCAACATCATATGTCATTAGGGAAATGCAAATTAAAACAGCAATGAGATACCACCACATACCTATCAGAACAACTACAATCCCAATAACTGAAAGTGCCAAATAGAATTGATGTAAAGCAGCAGGAACTCTCAGTTATTTCTGGTGGGAATGCCAAATAGTATAGTGACTTTGGAAGACTATTTGGTAGTTTCTCACAAAGTTAAAAGTAATCTGACCATAAGATCCAGCAATTGTACTTCTAGGTATTTCCCCAACTGAGTTGAAAACTTATGTCTAAACCAAAATTTTCACATAAATGTTTGCAGCAATTTTTACACATAACTGCCAAAAACTGAGAGCAATCGATATGTCTTTCAACAGGTGAATGGATAAACAAACTGTAGTATATCCTACAATAGAATATTATTCCAAGATTTAAAAAACAAAACAAAACCCAAGTCATCAAGCCTTGAAAAAACATGAAGGAATCTTAAATGAATATTGCTACATGAAAAAATTATATGACAGTCTGGAACTATAGACAATAAAAAGATTAGTGTTTGTCAAGGGTTCGTGGAGAGAAGGAAGGAGATGAGTAGGTGAAGCACAGAGGATTTTTAGAGTGATAAAATTATTCTGTATGGTTCTGTAATGGTGGACACATAACACTATGCATTTGTCAAACCCTGTGGAACCTTACAACACAAATAAACCTTAATGCATGCAAACTAAAAAAAAAAAAAACCCTTCACATTTAGCTTACAGGCTTCTAGGAAAGAAGCCAACTGTGAGAATCTAACTGTATTATAAATATATATAGTGTATGGAAAAACCTCACTGAAGGCAACACTGGGAAAAGGTGCTTTGTAAATGAATGGAGCACTTAAGATTAAATGGAAAAGGAACTGTATCTGAGTACTGTACTCTAGTTAATAAAGTTGAGCCCTACGAGGTACAGATGAACAATTTTGACACTGCTGTACAGGTATACTGGAATTGAACAATTAAGTATTTGCTTGGCAAATGGTTAGAGTCAGGTTTCTTACAATTAGGATGGAAATTTACAGAACAGCAAGGAGTAGCCTAGAATTATGTGGTGATGGTTACAGTAGGGCATATACACACGTTACTACTCTACATACATGTATTATTTTGCTCTGTCTATTATTTTTTTGTTGAGAGGTTGTCTTGCCAATGGGTTTCAGCCCGGGGGAAAGTTCGCTGGGGATTCAATGCGACCAAAGAACTTGACAGCAGAACGTTCTTTGGGTGAAAGGGTTTATTATTACCCAGCTTGTTCTCCCAGCGGTAGGTGGAGCACCAGCATCTCTGCCTCTGCCCAGAGCACTGGGCTGAGCTCTCTGTATAGCACAATAATCGCTTATTGCCTAAAGGTGTGGAAGCAGTAGCCTAGCAACAGGCCACTTACATCAGGTGGTTTAATTCAGTGAGGATCATGCCCATAGGAACCCCAACTTCCCCGCACTCCACCCCTCCAGTATTTTCGCCTTACAATCTACATGCTTTCCATCTCCCACAATGGTCCTTGTGCGAGAAAGCTGGAGTACTCTAACCAGATACCACAATAGCAACAGAGGATAACAACAACTTAAGAGATAATAAAAAATTAAGATACAGGTAACAAAAATTATAATAATCCTCAAGCCAGAGGAGGTTCCCAATCCACAGACTTTAGGGACGATAAGACATGTTTTAATGCCACCAACACAGGCAAATCTTGTCCATCAGGTAGGATGCATGCAAGAGAGTAGTCCTGTGATAGGACTGCAGCATGAAGGGGGTCCCTTCCAGGTCTAGTATACCATACTTTTACTCCTTTCCCTGTGGGAGTTACCAAAGGGTCTATATATAGTGCTACTGGAGGTGCATGCACTGGCCATAACGATAAAACAAAACTCCCCAGTAAGATGCTCCTACCTTCTGGCAATTCAGGATATACTACTGTGACCTTTGGTGGCCACTCGGCTGTTATTCCAGGAATACACAGGAGGCCAGCTTCCAGGCCTTGTCCCCAAGGTGCCAGGAGAGCCAGCCATCATTGATCCATGTGTCAAAAGGTCCAAGGCCATGTGCACTCAATGAAGTCTCCGGGGTTCAGTGCAGTTGGTGCTGGCAGCAACATCTTATTCTGGTGGCCAAACCTCGGCTTCAGTGATTCTTCCTTGGTTTGTACTTGCAGTTTTATAGGGGAGGCAGCCATATGGGTTAACATGTCTACAGGGCTCAGGGCTCCCTTTCGGGGTCTCTCATTCAAACGCCATAGCATGGTCCATAAATGGACTGACCATCCCCGCAGACTATTGGTATCTGACTTTAGTCTGGATTTTAACAAGCCATTGTGCTCTCTATCATGCCTGCTGCGATAGGATTGTATGGCACATGAAATTTCCACTTGATTCAAAGCTGTCGCACCCATTCTTACATTCTTACAGTGTATGTCCAGTAAAATGGGTGCCCTGATCACTCTCAATTACCTGTGGTCGGCCATAGGCAGCAAAGAGACACTCCAGGCCTCTTTTGGTCGTCTGCTGGTCTGCACAATGGGTAGGAAAAGCAACCAGAAGTCCAGTACCAGTGTCCACACAGGTCATCGCATACCGATATCCTTCTGACACAGGTAGAGGCCCAATACAGTCTATCTGCCACCTGACGAGGGGTATAGGACCCTTAGCTATGGTCCCATGTTGCTGTGGAACTCGGTGTAAGTCCCTTTTAGAGCACATGACACACTCCTGCCGGGCTCTACTAACTTCTTCAAAGGTCAAAGGCACGCCCACCAATGGGCTACAGCCCACATTGTCTTTTGCCCAGCATGCAACAAACGCTGATGTAACCATTGGGCTACATCAGAGGCAGGCATTCCTTCTAACCAACGTATCTGGGCCAATTTATCTGCTTCATCATTTCCTGGGGATGCCAGTGGCGAATGACCTGTCAGATGGTATAATGTAATTATTTTAGTCTGACCACAGGCCTGTAAGTCTTGCTACAATTCTTGCCCCCAAAGGGGTCAATGCCCAACCAGCCAGTTGGCATTGTACCAAGCTGGTAGCCACAGAGTCAAGCCACAATAGACAGCCCAGGTGTCAGTGCAGACAACTAGAGGGGAGGGCTCCTGGCTGATCACAAGCCACACGCCCCGCAACTCTGCCCACTGGCTGCTCTTTCCCTCACCATCTTTCATCCATATTGTCTCAGTCTTGGGATGGAAAGCTATGGCCCTCCATTTTGGGGGCTGCCCACGGCTGGAGCCATCTGTGTACCATGCATCCTTGGGTATAGGGGCTCTTCCCTCCCGATAGGGACTCTCTGCTACTAATGGTTCAAAAGCAAGTTCTTCCTGCTTTTCACTAATATATGTCACCAGCCCCAACAGGCATTCGTGTTCTTTATTCAAAGGGATACTAGAAAGGGCACTACGCTGCTGTAGGTAAGCATCCCACTTGGCTAGTGTGGGTGTTTGTGCCACGCCACTCCTTGGCTTTTAGGTCCAGTCTCATACCCACCCCAAGATGGGTTCTGTAGCCAGCAAGGTGTGATACACAGCAGCCTGTTGTTTTTCTATCAAAGTGTATCGTACCTCTGCCCCTTTCCAGAGTTGTGACCAGAATCCAACGGGTTGGCGAATTCGTTCAAGCCACTGCCAGAGACCCCAGCCATAACCGTCTTCAGTCACATGAACGTCCAGCTCACAGGGCCTTGATGGGTCTATCACACTCAAGGCCTGCATGGCCTTGACTGCCCATTTTTCTGTAGTAAAGGCAGATGCACATGTCTCATCCCAGTCCCACCTGACACCCTTTTGTACCAACCGGTATAAGGGTTTCAGAATTTGTGCCAAGTGCGAGATAAACACTCTCTTGTAGCCTAGAAGACCCAAAAACTCCTGTAGCAATGCTACAGTTGTAGAGGTAGGAAAGGCCTGGACTTTATCTATAACTGCTTCTGGTATCACTTTGGTCTTACCCGACCAGACGACCCCCGAGAATTTGACAGACAAACCAGGTCCCTGAACCTTGGTGCTGTTCACAGCCCATCCTTTCTCCTATAAATGTTGCAGCAGTCTAGGTGCTGCACGTTCTAGATCTGAAAGAGAATCGGACGTGAGCATGACATCATCAATACAATGGTATAGCCAAATCGTTGGCGGTTTCTCCCATGTAGCCATGTCCTGGGCTACAAGTCCATGACAGATGGTGGTGAAGGTATCCCTGTGGGAGGACAGTGATTCATTGCCGTCCTTCCCACTTGAAGGCAAACTGTTCCTGACTTTCCTGCTCAATATCAATGGAAAAGAAGGCATTAGCAAGATCTACCACATAATATGTTCCTAGTTCATGGCTGAGAGTATCCATCAAGCCTGCAATAGAGGGGACAGCAGCATGCATAGGGAGTATGACCTTACTCAGTTCTCTGTAATCCACAGTCATACACCAGGAGACATCTGGCTTTTTTACTGGCCACACTGGGGAACTGAACAGACTATGGGTGCGCTTTATAACTAACACCCACCTTTTCCAGCTCCTGGAGAGTTTCTCCAATCTCTTTATGCCCTCCAGGCAGTTTGTACTGTTTGGTATTGGTCACCCACAATGCACAGGCAAAGCTATGGGCGGGTGGGTGCCTAGCACGTCCCCTCAGAACTGCCTTCACCACACGTACTCTCAGTCTGAACTCACTTGCAGTGGTCTGCAACCATAGACCCTGCAGGATATCAATCCCCAAAATATACACAGGGATAGGAGATATATACATGGTATACTCTTTTGGGAGTAGGTATCCTATTCCCAAAGGGATTTGGGCTTTTTTCACTCTGATAGCCTTACTCCCGTATCCATCTATGATAGTGGGGGTCCCGGGGAACCACTCAGGGTTTCATGAATCAGTGAACATTCAGCCCCAGTGTCCACCAGAGCCAGGACACTTTGTATGTTCACTGGGGACCAATGGATAGCTATTTCAACATGTGGCTTCCGGTCCCCTCTCTGGTCCCTCAGGGCAGATACCTTGACCTTCCCCTCAGTCAAACCATGTTCCCCAATCACCTTCCTGTGTGGGCTCGAGTGAGGTTGGCTCGCTTTCCAGCAGGAAGTCTTGCAAACACACAGGCCAGACTCGTGGCTCTGTCTCTGACCTCTCTGCCTCTTTGGTCTTAATGGCTGGAACTGCTGCTCTGGTTTCAGCTGTTGCCATAGCTCTAGTAGGATCCTATTTGACTTCCCATCTAATTTCCTTCCATCTGCTCCTGCCCATATTAAATCAACCCATATCTGGGTCCTCGTAACCTTCATGGGACCCTGTAAATTCTTCTTGTGAGTAACAGGTCTTATTTTTTTCTGGATTCTCGTTGCTTCAGCCTCTCCTAAACCTGCTACTGTACGTGTCACCTCGCTTATGGGATGCCCTAAATGAGGGGAAAGAATGGCCACTAGAGACCCAAAGAGGGATACAGGAGCCGTTTGAAGTACAATATTCCTCATCCCAGAAGTGAAAATCTCTTCATCTGGGCCATAATTCTCTGGACTATATAGACGGCATTTCTCATGCCTAGCTCTCATAGCACCTGTTGGGAGTTCAGCGTATGTCTGCCATCTAACAGGAGACGATGGTAGATCACTCGGATTGGGCCACACAGCACTAAGTGCAGCCATAAGCCAATCAAGGAGAGAGTGACTCCCTGGGGTCTGATGTGCATTTTGTAATCGCTGCCTCAAGGCAGGCTGCACTGTCAGGGAAGACAGCTTTCCCATCTCTGAACCCGACAAAACAATTCCATCCACCACTAAATCCCAAAGATGCAGGAGCCAAGCTGATATTGACTCGGAGGGCTTCTGCCTAAACCGGGAGCCCAAATCCACCAGCTTAGCCTGAGTATAGGGGCAGACCACAGAGTGCTCCATGACCTGGGGAGGGGGCTGCTCCTCTCCTTGGGGAACTTTCAGCTGCTGGGTCTTTATTTTCTTTACAACTACTGGGTATGCTTTCAATACAGGAGGTGCCAGTGTCTCCGGCCATCACCCCTTCATCTTTCTCCAGCTCCTCCATTTCTGGGGCTGATGGTACCTTTCTCTCCCCTCCCCCAAGTGCCTCCTCTGCTACAACCTTTACCTTTTCTACTGTACCTTGCAGCAATGCTACCTCAATCTTCAGAAGGTCTCTTACCTTCAACTCAAAGCTTCACTGCTGATGTTCTTGTACCACCTCCACCTGTGCTTCCCTCAGGAGTTCGTCTTTTTCCTTGATGGCCTCTTCCTCCTTCCGAACACCTGGCAGCACTGCCATCTCGTCTCCCATGGCACCTTGCTGCCGGTGCTCTTGTATCAATGCCATCTCTTTCTTCAGGGAATCCACAGAAGTGTGCAGTTGGCGTTCTTGTGCCACCTCCTCTCGCATCAATGCCATTTCTCTCCTCAGGGAATCCACAGAAGTTTGCAGCTTGCGTTCTCGTGCCGCCTCTTGCATCAATGCCATTTCCCTCCTCAGGGAATCCACAGAAGTTTGCAGCTCCTATTCTCGTGCCGCCATTTCTTGGGTCTCCTCTGTAGACTTTTTTAATACTGTGAGAAGCAGCCAACCCACAGTCCCCACTGCCTCACGGGCACTCTGCTTCTCAAAGGATCTGCTTACTATACCAAGGGCCACCCCTACAGCCTCAGGTGTCACCTCCACTTGCCTCTAGTACTGGGGTGGGGCCCAGTCCTCTAGGAGGCAAGCCACCTCAGACCACATACCCATTGGGGGATGATCCACTGTTTCCCCATTCATGGCGGCAGCCGGCTGAAGCACCCCTCCCATGAGGGCAGCTTGTCTTTTTCCTTGGTCAACAATGAATCCTGCCAACTTTTGCCAATTGTCTTGCCAATGGGTTTCAGCCCCAGGAAAGTTCGCTGTGGATTCAATGCGACCAAAGAAATTGACAGCAGAACGTTCTTTGGGTTGAAAGGGTTTATTACCCGGCTTGTTCTCCCTGCGGTATGCAGAGCACCAGCGTCTCTGCCTCTGCCTAGAGCACTGGGCTGAGTTCTCTATATTGCACAATAATCGCTGATTGCCTAAAGGTGTGGAAGCAGTAGCCTAGCAACAGGCCAGTTACATCGTCAGGTGGTTTAAGTTCAGTGAGGATCCTGGCCATAGGAACCCAAACTTCCCCAAACAGGTACTGAAAGATACGACACCTCAAATGCAAGAAGCATATCTAACAACACCCACATCTTGGTTTCTGATGCCATTTTCCAAAAAGAAGGAACCAGGGCTCCCTGGAGAAATGGGACAGTCAATACAATAAATGAGTCTGAAGCATCTTGTAGTACCAGAAAGTAAAGATGTGCTTTAAGAACTATATCCATCAATGGGAGTTATGTCAAAGGGGCACAGGAGCCAAAACCAAAGAACTTCCGATAGCCAAAGGTGGAACAATTTGAGCAACAAGATAAACTAGTATTAGGTTATAACCCAAGGAAAAATGTAAGTGTCCACAAGTCCAAGCTAATAAATTACTGAATAAATTAACAAGGAAAGAGACAAATCTCCCATGCAGAAGATGCAGAATAATTCTGAATAAATTATGTAGTTATTCCACTCTAAAGGAGAGTATAATTCCTCACTCTATGAGTGGGATATACCTCATAACTTCCTGCCAAAGAGTGTAATATGGAAAAAAGAAAAAGGAGTAACTTTACAGTGGAAAAACCTGAGAAACAGTGAAGAACTAAGTAAAGATAGCATAGAAAAATATAATAAAATTGTAGTATCATGTAAGTTATTATCCCATAAATCAATCAGACCTGAAAATGGAACTATGAACTCAAGATATTTCTTTAAAAAAAAATTATTTCCTAGCTACACCTCCTTTAAAAGGATCTAAAAGAAATCATAATCCAGTAGCAATAAGCATTCCCGGTTTCCAACTGTGAATTCTAAACACCATTCCCTTCTTAAGGCATGACAGCTAAAGGACATCTTGCTGTGACAAAAAGTAAGAAAATAAAGACTAATGAGGTCATGTCAAAGGAACACAGGAACAAGCCTGAAGAGGCTCCTACCCGCCAACGATGGAACAATCTGACATCAAAAAGGAGTACTGAAAATTTTTAAAACACAGTGACTATATAAAAAGCCCAAAGTTCGTCACCCCCTTTCCCCTAGCAGCAGCTAGGGTTTCCATCTGTAGAGGGGGGAATGAGACAGGGACCATGGGCTTAGACAAAGTGGGGTGAGGGCCTCTGGAAAAAACAAAGCAAGATAATCCATTGTGGGATTTTCTTTGGCCTGCTGGGCGCCCAGCTTATTTTTCTGACTTTACCCAGGTGCTGCTTTTCTTCCTCCAGCCCATTCACTCTGAGTGAATAAGATTTTGGTGATTGACAATGATTTGCAACCTGGGCAATGTAGCAAACAAGCCCAAACCAAGGTAGTAAAAACAGGAAAGATTCCATCTTGAAAATAAGATTGCATTTTAAAACCCAATTAGTTAAAAAGTAAGTTTTTTAACATACTCTTTCACAAACTGACAATAAATCAACCCACCTTGGGAGCAAAGCAGGCAGTCTTTAGTGATATGCTCCCAGACCAGGAAGCTGCTATCCTGGGAGGAAATCAGAGCAGTAAATTTCTTGTAAATAACCAGGAAGACTAATAAGAAACTTAACATCTCTTCAAAGATAAACATTTGGGGGCCACTTTGCACGTGTACATCCCTAGCCCTTTGTCTCTCAACTGCCTATAAAACCCCTAGACAATGCACCATCCCGGGGCTCTCCTGTCCCTGCCAGGAGCTCTGTCCTCTCGCTTTATCTCTAAATAAAAGCCTCTCACTTGCTCTCCTAAAAAAAAAAAAAAAGCCCAAATTCATAAATGCTTTTCTTTATAAAAAGAAAAAATTAGACACCTGGAGGTATATGTGGCTAAAATGAAAGTTCCTGTGGCCAGGATTCTCACCCTAGTTGGCTAGCTCACTACACAGGTGTGGGCAATACATTGCTACTGACTCTATAAAGAGCTCCACCCAGTGCTCTAGGCGACATAGCACAGCTGAAAGGCTGCAGGAGAGCACAGGAGAGGGGGCCAGAAGACAGCTGTGCAGGCGGAGAGGCCCAGGGGCAGAGACTGGCTTGCTACATGCAGACTCACTCTGAGTGAATGAGATTTTGGTAATTAACCTGCCACCGTGGAAATAAAGTTGGGTATAACCCTTTCACCCCAAGAACATTCTACTATCATTTGTTTGGTCACACTGAATCCATAGTGAACTCGCCCAGGGCTGAAACCCATTGGCAGGACATATATATCAACTTGTAACTCTGAAAATGGGTCATTAAAAGGGAAGATTTAAGCATTTATCTTGTTCTGCCAGTTAAATTGTATTTCAGAGTAACCAAAAAACTATAATGGATGAAGGAGAATACTATGCAGAAAAATTCCAGCTAATAAATATGAAAGGAATAATAGAATTAGAAAAATCCAATTTTAATACCTTTAATGGAACAGCTCATATAACAATGGTTATCTGGATATTAAAACCATTAGTGGAAGGTGGATAGGAAACATTACAATATAGGGATCAAGTTGTCACCTCCATACATTGTGTCTCTGGACGTATGTGGCTCCACCTAGGGAATCGTTTTTTTTTTTAAAACTGATCCAGAATCTAGAAAGGTCTTTCCATCTGTGGCTAAAATGAAAGTTCCTGTGCCCAGGATTCTCACCTGGCCCTGGTTGGCTAGCTCACTACACAAGTGTGGGCAATATGTTCCTATTGACTCTATATAAAGAGCTCTGCCCAGTGCTCTGGGGGACACAGTGGCATGGCTGCAAGGTTGAAGGAGAGCAGAGCAGAGGCTGGAGTGGTGGCAGCACCCAGGACAGAGGCCCAGAGCAGAGACCAGCTTGCTGCATGCAGACTCGCTCTGAGTGAACAGGATCTTAGTGATTCATCTGCCACCATGGAAATAAAGTTGGGTATAACCCTTTCACCCCAAGTATGTTCTACTGTCATTTCTTTGGTCACACTGAACCAATAGAGAATTTGCCCAGGGCTGAAATCCACTGGCAAGACAACATCTAACTCCCAATCTATAGAAAACATCAGAAAGGAATTAGTCAAATGCCACTACAAAGAAGCAAACGGACATATCCAGAATGTGGGAGCCTTTTCAAGACAAATGACGTAGTTTTTTCAACAATTCAATTGATGATGAAAGAAAAACAGAAGATGATAAGACTGTTCTTGATGAAAAGAATTTTAAAGAGACATAACAAATACAACTTGAATGTTTGGATCATGATTTAAACTATAAAAAGACATTTTTTAAAAATCAGAAAAATTGAATATGAACTGGTATTAGTGAATATTAACTGGGTATTAGATATTATTAAGGAATTACTGCTAAATCTGTTAGTTAAAATAATGACATTGTGGTCATAAGAAAGAAATGTAATGGAATGTCATTCATGGTACTGTGATTACATAAAACTGTGACTTCTGTCTGCTAGCATACTCTCTCCCTTGTTGGCTTTGATAAAGCAAAAACACCATGTTGGAGAGGCCCTCATGGCAATCAGCTGAAGCTAGTCTTGAGTAACAGCTTGTCTTTCAAGAAACTGAATCCTGCCAACAAACACATAAGACTGGAAGCAGATTCTTTCCCTTTCAAGACTACAGATGAACCCCCAGCCCTGGCCAACGTGAGTGTAGCCTTGTAAGAGATCTAAAGCACAGAATCCACCTAAGCTATGCCCAAAATCTTGATCTTCATAAACTGAAATAATAAACACGTATTGTTTGAAACTGCTGTTTGTGGTAATTTGTTATGGAGTAATCAATAACTAATACAATAATGTCCTCTTATTGATGCAAATTGAAATACTGAAGAATGAAACGACATAAATTATATTTACCTTACAATACACCAGAAAAAAAAGAGGTGGGTGCAAAACAGACTTAAGGTAAAAAAGTCAGGCAAAATGTTGAAGTTGTTGAAGGTGGAAACGTTGGTATTCATCTTTCTCTGTTTCTGGGTATGCTTGGAAAATGTTCACTGAAAGGTTTTTCTAAAGAATGAATGAGTGAAGTAGTGCAGACAGCACATACACACAATTCTTGGAGTTCAGCTCTGAGACATGAAGTTAAGGCAAAGTTGCATTGATGGGCACTGATGGGGGGCAGGGGTAGGAACCAATCAGTTGATAATGTAGAAAAGAAAGAACTGAATGGACAAAATCAGAATAGGATCTAAAGTAATTATAAAAAGAACTAATATAAAACGATCTCTCCCATTTTAACAGACAAAAAGATGGACAAATTGAACCACAGATAAATTTCATAATGTATAATGCTTGTAGCCTAGACATATAACATTATCAACTTTATTGACAAAAAATTCATATTAAGTATAAATGAAACCTAAACTTGTTAATATACTCTATTCATGTAAAGAGTAAGACTGGACTTAGAAAGATGAGGATTCTAAACTCAGCCGTAATGCTTATGTCATAAATAACCTTGGTTAAGCGATTACACTCTTATTTGCCCCAGTTTCTGCATTTGTAAATTAATACCTACACTACACTTTGAAGAGCAGTCATTGAGAATTACAGGATGTCACCAACCTAGGAAACAGTAGGCCATTTGCTTACCATTACCCACAGCAAAACTCAAGTCAGCTTATTACCAAGCACTTGAAAATGTTTGAGCCTGCAGCAACTATCTTTAAGGACCCAAAGCATTTTGGGGACTCATACCTACATACATATTCCACATAAATGAAGTACAGAACCACTGGAAGAAGAGAATGGCACCAAAACAAACATTCTCATGTAGAAGAATGGTAAGAGAGAAAACTTTGGCCAAAAATCAAACTGGCAAGCTAGCTAATGTGGTTTAGTGTACCCCAACAGCCCCTGAAAAAAAAGTCTGATGAGTTTGTGGAAATTTTTTATGGAGCAATCAATAACTAATACAACAATGTCCTCTTCTTGATTCTTGATGCAAATTGAAATACTGAAGAATGAAACGATGTAACTTGTATTTATCTTAAAATACCCCAGAAGAAGAAGTAGAAATCATTTAAAAATACTCATTTGCTGAATATATCTTGGAATGCTTGAATCATTAATCTTTTCTGAAATTAAACAAGTGGTCTTTCCGAACATATTTCAAAAGAATTGCTCCTTTCTAGCTAAAACAAAGACCTTAGAGTTGTACATGATCTAGGAAAGGTGTACTGTTGCTAAATATACACATTTTCAAACCTCAGACAAAACAGCAATTTATCTACAAAAGAGAAAGATTTAAGATATCAAATTGTTTCTAAGCACCCTCAAAGGCTTCATTTTTACATAAATAATTTTATGGAAATCTGATTAAATTATCTTCTCAAAGTATCTTTGCTGGGTAATAATTTATCTTTGATTACTATATGTGTCATGGGGGCGAGGGGTACAGCTACTTAAAAAACTATTCTGTAATATCAGCTACTTGCTATCCTGTATCAAGATGTTAAGCATCTAATCCTCTCATTCTGTATGAGAGGCTGGAGAAAAAGGCTAGAGAAACTAAATGATCAAAAATAACCAATTAATTGGTGACAGAACTGGATGGGAACCCAAGTCTGCTGTCCTTCTTCAGTGTTTTCTCTCTACTATACTTTTGATTTTTTCATGTTTTCCTTTGTACTGGATCTAACTCCCCTCCACACCCCAGCTTGATGCAGTAATTTAAACTGTACTAATGGTAAAAGGTCAAACCAATATTAATTAATCTAAATGTGTTCAGTTTGTGAGAATTCTCCCTTAATCCCCATAATAGCTATCTCTGACCAAAGCTTTAAGTCCCATGGCACAGCATTTTTCAAACTATGTTCCTCAGAGATACTCCAGAGAATCTACAAATACTTCAGAAATATATTTATTCTTAAAACTGTTTTAAAAATTAAAAAGTATTATAGACCAAATATTACCACAATGGCTATCACCCTCCATAAAAATTTGTTTCACCTTGCTTTTGTGCTAGCTTTGGGGTAAAAGTTCTCCTAACATCTTTGTACCTATATGAACTTTTTAAAGTGCCACTGATTAATATGGCCGTAATTGTATGCTGGTCTTCTAAAAATTCAGTACTACATGTCTGTTCATGTAAAATTCACAGATGAATTCAGAACCATAACATAATAGTTGGGCAAGGTCAGGACTGTTCAGCTTTAATGATCTCCTCAAAGATTAATAAAACATGTCCATATGGCAAGTCACACTATAGATCATTGTGTCACAGAATTTAAATGTGAAGTGCTTTCAGACTTTTAAAACTGTTCTACAGAATATGAGCAGTGTAATGATGTAACTTTCAAAACAAGTTTATTACAGACAACTTTCCTCATTCAACTTTTAGATAACTCACACTTCTGTATCTTATATGCATAGAGCTGTCTTTCCTTCATCAAATTTAGAATTCATCAGTTGATAAACCAACAGTCCAAGCTACTGTGCCAGCCACCATGCTGACATGCCCCACATGCCAGCCAACACTGTTTCCAAAGGAATGCCATCTTTACAATTTAGTGTCTATTTTTTGCAATTTTTAAAGTATTTTACTGTATTTATCCTATTATTTTAGAGGAAATGAATATACAAAGGTCTACTACTAACAATAAAAACAAAAACAGGCATCATAAAGTGCTAGAAGAAAATTTCCAACACTAAGTAGACTTAATCAGCTAGATGTAAGTGAAATGCTGACAAAACAGCTAGAAAATCACATCAAAAGCTTAAGTATAGGTGTGCCAATTATGGATTTATTCATTCTCACCTCTAAATTCATCCTTTTGCCCTTTTCTCTGCAAATGAATCTGGGCTCTAATTTAAGCAGGCACAGTTTTAAATTTTGTCAGTAGAGGGCGCAGGACAGTCATTGCAGAAAGTAAGCAGTGTTTTTGCTTCCTCCCGCAAGTATGCTTGCCCAGAAAGTTCCCACAGATTGTTAGATTCTCCAACTCTTAGCTCCTTCAATACAGATACTTCACCAGCATCCTGCTCCTGCAGCATCTGTGGCTTCCCTCCAGCCCTCCTTATGTGTGTGCACAAGCAACTTCTCTAGGACCAAACCCCTACATCAGTATGTATACTACTAGTGGGTATTTTTTTCAGTCTCTTGACATTTAGCAGACCTTTTCAAACTAATGACAAATCTTTCTACAGTTCAAAGAAATTTTCCTAAATTTTTGAAGTATTTTTCCTTCTCTATTTTTTTCAGTTTATCTTCCTAAACCGACTATTACGAAGATAGTGCAGCACTGCCATATTTTGTTGTACAGGCTTTACTTTGCACAAGAAGATCCCACAAAAAGTTGTAAAAGCTAAAATCCAGCCTCTGTTCCACTTACCAAGTCCTGTAGGCAAGTCAAAAAAGTGTCATCTGCTCACTAAGCCATGTGTTGTGAAAAGAAGAAAGTGGACTTTCTGGATCAAGGCTAACTCTATGTCTCAACTTTTCACGAATATTTTCCGTATCTTTTTCCTTTTGTTCTAAATTCCAGATCTTTTTCTGTATGTATGTGTGTGTATATATATATATATATACATATGTAATCCAGAAAAATAGATGTATATGTACATAACTATACAAAAATAATCATTTTTGTGGGGGCTTCATTAAGTCCAGTATTTTGGATAGGCCCAAATAAATATTTTATGCCCTGGAGGCATCAGGATTTTTAATAGCTCTCCAAGAAATTTAGATATGCAAACAAGACTGAGATCTATGTGCTGTCAGTTAATGGTGCTCAGCTTTTTTGTTCAAATATGCCCTAAAATAATTTTGGAAATCTGTGCACATCCTCACCATTTTTAAATAGGCAAGCAAAATTTTTCAGAACTTATAATGACAGTAAAAGTTATAATTTCCAGTGTACTCTAAATATTGTCATTTTTAACAAATGTTGTATTTGTTCTTTCAAAAAGTATCAATAAAAATATCAGCTATTTTTAAAACATATAGGCTCTGCTTACATACTCAAAAATTATATTACTCTTGTTTTTTCTTAAACTTCTCCCACAGAATTTTAGCCAATGTAATATTCTTTTACGTTGAGGGTCTTTTTTTTCACCCTATATGACTTCTCTGGGAAAAAAAGTGTAAATTAAAATTAAGCTTTTTTGGTTTTAATTATGTGATTCTGACTAATTATAAAAAGTGCTTCTGGATACTATTATCAACAGTTAAGTGTACTATTAACCAAAACAATACAAATATACTACAAACTTTGACAGATAATGATTAAATGTAGATTAAAATGGTATTAGAAATGGTTCTCAAAGATGAAGGCAGGACTTTTTAAAAAAATTATTTCATGTGTATATGGATGAATATCACTGCTAGAATACAATGGGATTCAGCATCAAGTCTATACCTATTTTCATTTTTATAGGTGTACACATTGAAAACCTTGCTCACATAAATGCATGAGAACAAAAGGAATTTCTGTCAGTACTGTTACTTTGTTTTCTGATCATTTTCTGAATTATATGCCCCCCAAAAATCACATAATGAACTATCATTAAAAATTATTTTTTATGATCTACCAACAAACTTGCTCAGGTCCTACTCCTATTTTGTTTAAAAGAAAGAATTAAGAACCACGTATTTTGCAATAGTATTTTTCTTTTTTTAATCACTTTGTCAACTTCAATACCAACTTTTAGAACTGTCCCTTCATTTGGCACTCTGGAGGCTTTTACAGTCCACAGGAACAGATGAGAGGCATGCCTTTTTTGCAGCCGTGAAAATAGGAGGTGCAATGCCAGAAACCTTCCAAGTGAGGGCAAATCACCTGGGGCTCTTGTTAAAAATGCAGAGAATGATTCAGTAGGTCTGGGTGGAGCCTGAGGTTCTGCATTTCTAAAGAGCACCTAATAAAGACAAAGCTGCTGGTGAGTGGACCACACTCCAGAATAGCAAGCACCTAAACCACAGGTAATTTCTCAGGCAGATCAATTTTTAAGAGAGAATACAGAAGAGTAGTTAGTAAGACTCAGGAAATTGAATCCCTTAGAACTATTTTTGTCTATGTACCCCTTGGAAAGTCTACATGTACTCCTAGGAATAAGCATGACCTAATTTGAAGACTGCTGTTCAAAATTTAGTTATTAAAATCCAAATAATGGGGTCTTAAGTGTTTAAACTTTAAAATTCTAAACCATAGACTTTATTCACATCACTTATCTACCTAGAATCCCCTGAAGGCTTTTCACTTTACAAAAAATAAAATTCAAACTATTAACATGGGATGTAATATCCTTTATAACTTGTGTTTATAATAAAACAGGCAAATAATACACACATACAACCTCTATTTTTTTCTTGTTTAAAAATAATACTTATTTGTTAAAATGAAATAAAATTGAAAACTTTAGGAAATGAACAAAGAAAGGGCATTAAACAATAAAAATCAACCCAATTACTACAACCCAGAGATAATCACTATCAAGACTTTGGCAAATTTCCTTGCAATCTTTTCCATATGTGTGAGCATGCAAATAGATGTACATGTGTATTTTTAAAGGTAAATTTGCATGAAACCACTAATCAGGGTTTTTTTGCCCTGTGTTTTTTTATATGCCATATATCTGAAGTGTTTTCTCTACAGCATTAAAAAATATTCTAAAACTTCCATTTTATTGGCATCCTAAGAGTCCACAATAATTCAAGTACCTCAAACTGTTCTGTGAAATTCAGTAAATCTCAAGGCACATCTCTATCACTATTACTAGTTATTTCATACAGAATTAACTTGCAACCTATGCATTATATTTTAGATAAATATAAAATTAAGTGATCAAAGACCTGCATGTAAGTCATGAAACCACAAAACTCTTAGAAGAAAATAGGCAAAAATCTCTTGAATATAAAAATGAGCAACTTTTTCCTGAACACATCTCCTCAGGCAAGGGAAACAATATCAAAAATGAACAAATGGGACTACGTCAAGCTAAAAAGCTTCTGTACAGCAAAGGACACCATCAGCAGAACAAAAAGGCATCCTACAGTATGGGAGAATATATTTGTAAATGACATATCCAACAAGAGGTTAACATCCAAAATATATAAAGAACTCACATGCCTCAACACCCAAAAAGCAAATAACCCTATTAAAAAAATGGGTGGAGGATATGAACAGACACTTCTCCAAAGAAGAAATTCAGATGGCCAACAGGCACATGAAAAGATGCTCCACATCACTAACCATCAGGGAAATGCAAATTAAAACCACAATGAGATATCACCTCACACCAGTTAGGATGGCCAACATAGAAAAGACTAGGTACAGCAAATGCTGGTGAGGATGCAGAGAAAGGGGAACCCTCTTACACTGCTAGTGGGAATGTAAACTAGTTCAACCATTGTGGAAAGCAATATGGAGGTTTCTCAAAAAACTAAAAATCGAAATACTGTTTGACCCAGGAATTCCACTCCTAGGAATTTACCCAAAGAGAACAACTTCTCAGATTCAAAAAGACATATGCACCTGTATGTTTATCACAGGACTATTTACAATAGCCAAGATACGGAAGCAATCTAAATGTCCATCAGTAGATGAATGGATAAAGAAGAGGTGGTACATATACACAATGGAATACTATTCAGCCATAAGAAAGAAACAAATCCTACCATTTGCAACATGGATGGAGCTAGAGGGTATTATGCTGTGAAATAAGCCAGGCGGAGAAAGACAAGTGCCAAATGATTTCCCTCATTTGTGGACTATAACAACAAAGCAAAACTGAAGGGACAAAATAGCAGCACACTCAAGAGACTCCAAGAAGGGACTAGTGGTTACCAAAGGGGAGGGGTGGTGGAGGGCAGGTGGAGAGGGAGGGAGAAGGGGAGTGTGGGGTATCACGATTGGTGCATATGGTGTGTGGGGGGTCACGGGGAAGACAGTGTAGCTTAGAGAAGACAAATAGGGACTCTGTGGCATCTTACTACACTGATGGGACAGTGACTGCAATGGGGTATGGCGGGGGACTCGGTAATGGGGGTGAATGTAATAATCACATTGTTTTCCTTGTGAAACCTTCATAAGAGTGTATATCAATGATACCTTAATTAAAAAAAATAAGTAACTGCCCTAAATCCCCAGGAAAAGTAGGTTAGAGTACTATAAAAAATTTCAAAATTTTCTTAACAGACTGAAATAAAATTCAGAGTTTTGTTTTTATTATACTTAAATTTTTTGCATAGAATGTCAAGTCTCATAAATGCGTGTGTGGTAAGTGAATGATTATGTCTAACATGCAGAATCATAAAGGAAGTATAAATATATAGAGAGGAGTTCACTGACAGACGTGGGTAGAATAAAATGTTAACTGTTTAGAAGGGAATATGGCTAGTGACCAGAACACAATCAGACAAGCTGCCTTCTGTAAATAGAATCTTTTATTAAAAAACAACTTTCAACTAACATCCCCACCACAAACTGCTTAGAAAAATATGTGAGAACATACTATGTTTCCATGTAAGTAGGTACATTGATAGGTAAATATCTTAAAAGATGAAGACATGGAGCCAATCCATATACATGTATTCTGAAAAAAATAAAGGAAGATAAAGGATTAGCCAAACTGTCACACACCGTTCTCCGAACAACAGACTTGAAGTCAAGCAATTTGCTGATTCTAGATGATCACTTTCCTTACAGGGTTTTGACTCATAATGTATTTATCAGTTCCTTGACATGACTTCAAGTAACAGAAAAAAATCAACAGCAGCCTAGCAATTCCTCAAACAGTTAAACAGTTACCTTATGACCCAGAAAATTCCACTCCTAGGCATTTACCCAAGGGAAATGAAAACATAACCTAACCAACACTTGTTCACACATGTTTATAGCAGCATTAGTCACAGTAGCCAAAAAGTGAACAATCCACATGTCCTCTACTAATAAACTGATAAACAAAATATGGTATATATACACAAAAGAATATTACCAGACATAAAAGGATGTAATACTTACTGATATATGCTACAACATGAATGTGCCTTGAAAACATGGATATGCCAAGTGAACAAAGCCAATCACAAAGACTACATATTATGATTTCATTTCTATGAAATGCGTGGATAGGCAAATCTATATATAGAGACAAACTAGTGTTGGCTTGGGAATGGGAGAGTAAGCACTAGCAAAAGAGTAGTTTTATTTTTGAGATTATGAAAATGTTCTAAAACTGCAGTGACTGATGGTCACACATACCTGTGAATATAGTAAAAACCACTGAATTGTACACTTTAAATAGTCAAATTGTATGGTGAGTTATCAAATCAAAAATACTATGTTAAAAACTTAACTAACAAATACTTATGTTCAAGGAATTGGAGGAAAAGATCCCTGTCCTAAAATTAATCAAAGTATTGGAAAATAAAGTTTTAAAAACTGTTAGGCAAATCAGATTTTGTAATAAACTGAGCTTTAAAGTTCTCAAGGTCTCATTAGAAGTACTGCCTATAAGAAATATAAATAACATTACAATAAAAACTTTTTAAAACTCCAAGACAGGTAAGAAGCTTTCTATTATTCCAAGTCCTTTCAAATACAACAGTCCTCACCCTAGGAAAACCAATTTCACTTAAAATATTCTCAGAAATTGCTGAAAACTATGAAAAACATGAAAATTTACAGCATGGATTTAAACTTACTAATTACTTGATATTTTGAACATGGCCAGTATTTGACTCCCTCTAGCCCAGACCGAAATTGCACTATAAAGAGAAAAGCAGTCAAAATGCCTAATTAATTCATTCATTTATTCATTCAATAAACATGCTAGACTACAATGGGTGGGCAAGGGGTAACCCATATCCCTATGAAGCCGTGGTCTACTTGGGGGATAACTATTCATCAAATAATCATACAAATAAATGCATATTTATAAATTGTGTGAAGTGATAAATGACAAAGATTCATATTTGTAGCAAAGCATTTAACTATTAGGGCAGGGGAAGGGATGTGAGACTCATTGAGGGGACAGGGGTAAGACAGGGTTTCCTGAGAAAGTGACACTTTAGCTAACAGCTGAAGAATAAGTAGGAGTTAGGTTTTACGACTCTTCTGATCAAATTCCTTAAATCAAAAGGGAAAAGGGAAGAAAGGAGATATAATGAGAGGAAAGATAAAGGAGATATATCCAAGGATGCTTGAAATAATTAAGCATTTCTACTTAGACAAAGCAACATGTCTTAACAAATACGTAAGTGATGACTATAATAAATGTCAGTCATACTAAAGGAACATAAAGACATTTAAAAATATTAATACTAATAATATTTATAAACCAAAAGATTTACATTAGACCCAAGTATCTTCCTTCTAAATAATGTCTTCACATAAATATAATAATCCCATGAAAGTTCTAATAAAAAACCAGGTAATGTAAAAATCAAACTATAGCAAGGAAAAATAACTATATACTTATGACAAATACTAAACTCTCAATTTCTGGATCTCATAAACAAGTCTCAGAAGAGACTTATTAATCATCAATAAAACCATGAATAAAATTTCATTTTAACTCTTAGTCAATAAGCATTTAAAACATTGCTAACAAATAATGTTATTTATATTCCATAATTTTTACCATTAGGTATTAGGAATAAGCAATTAAGGTGTTCAAAGGCAAAATGAAGAAAACACTAAAGCAAAATAATCTGGGGCTCAAGGGTTAGGATAAACATAGTGTTAATATTCTATGAGGAAATCATTAGCAATTTCATGGGGCTAGGAGGACACAACTTGGTAGCTGGGTCTTGCCATGATGCCCAGGACTTAAGAGGACAGGATCCCACAGTGCAGGGGAGGAACAAAGGAACAGCTAACACTGTACTGATTTTCCTCTTGAGACATATGTCCATTCTTAAACTGCACAAAGCAAGATGTCAAAAAGCCAACAGAAAGCAACTTAGCCATGATGGGCTTTCAGGACTCTCATGATGCTGGAGAGACAAAAGGAGAGGACCTAGAAATACCCATTCTCTCAGGTGAGCTCCCTGGAGGGCTACCAAAGTTGGGCAAACTAGAGGTTTACAAAACCTAATACTCACCCTCAAATAAGCTCAGTTGTTGACTGTTGAAGTGATCTGCCTTTATTCTGCCTGCCAGAAGATGAGGAATATTCTCTACAGAAATATATATTTAGGTATGTAACTTTAATTTGTAACTGTATCTAAAATTCTGCATATGTCTAGCACTCAATCAAAAATTACCCTCACCCAAAACAATAACTACCAGACACAGCAAGATACTTAAGTCAAAAAGAAAATGAAACTAGAAAAAGACCTACAGGTGATTCAGATATTGGAGTTTTCAGACACAGACTTTAAAGTAACTTGACTGATAGGTTCAGAAAAATAAACTATAATATGGAGCTTTCCACCAGAAAATGAGAATCTGTTTTTTAAAAAAGAGAATCAAATGAAAATTCTACCGCTAAAACGTATTATAGCTGAAATCAAGAAAAAGACAGATGGGGTTAAACATGGACTAGACAAGGCTGAATAGAGATTTAGTGAACAGGAGCACAGACAAGTAAAACCTATCCAGAATGGAACTGAAGAGAAAAACAGAAACAGAGAAAAAAAAAAAAATAGAAAAGACAGAGAAAAGGATAAAGGACTATGGGACATGACCAAAAGATGTAATATAGATTTACCTGGTGTGACAGAGGGAAGAAGAAAAAGAATGAGGCAGAAACAGTATTTGAATATCAAAAATTTTTAAAGAAATGATGAGAGTCATGATACAAATTCAAGACATGCCAGAAACCCCAAACAGAATAAATACAAAGAAAACTATTCTTAGGTGCTAATAGATAAATCTCTAAAATTAATATCTAGAAATCCTTCTTATTTCCAAAGATGATTTTTGGGTGACTGAAATACAGCATAGTGAGATCACCACAAACAGCTGAAATGTATCTTATCTACACATAAAACATCATAAAGTCCCTACATCAGGATCCAAAATCATTTATTAAAAGCCTATTATATTTATCAAGAAATTAATGTAAATAATTGAGATGTGCCTATGTGCAAATAACAAAACTTCATCGCATTTATTTGATCAAGATCAAAAGTACTTATAAATAAAGGGAACTGATGCTGCTCAAAGAAGAACCATAACTTGCTAAAAGTCACAAAGTTCCAATTCTAGGAGCCAACTATACAGATTTAATCTCTACTCCTCAATCTATCTCATCTTCCTTTAACCGAGGTATCTTTATATTTTTTTAATTCTAAGACTACCAGACTGAACATCAGAACATCCAGTAGCCAAAAAGATTCCCCAGCCAGACCAATATCTAATCTCAGTTTAAGGAAAGGGAAAGAAAAGGAGGGAAAGCAAGGGCATGACAGTCCCCGGTCTCCAGAGTCAAAAACCTCCAAACTAGTTATTCACAATTCATGAGCTACAGGAGCCTATGGGATTGTAACAAATTCTCAAATTCATATGAACAACAATCACTTCTATAGACCAAATAAACAATAAATCTCACAAATGTGTTCTACTTTTCAAATGTGATTAATAAAAATCAAAATTAATTTAAAAGCCAAAATAAAGGGAGAAAGGAAGGAAGAGAAATTATTAGGAGCAATATCACTACTGAATTATATAAGCATTCTCTTGACATCTCTAAGAACCTGTCTGACCAAAACCACATTCTTAATCCCAAATTACTGAGGATAATGCCATGGTACACAGAAACCGAAAGTTTCCTACACAAATAGTAGGAAAATAAGTTGATACCTTTAATCCAACAATTCAACATCATAAATTAGTTCATTATTTATTTCTGTACAGCTGTCTCATTACTCATAACGGCCAAAGAACAAAAGCAAGCAAAAAAATCAACCCAGAAATCCTAAATGTCCAATAATAGGGGACCAATTAAATAAAATGCCACAAAATCCTTAACATGGATCATAATGTATTCATAACAAATGACAGCATGACGACTCAAACATGAGTCAATATTTGCTATATATTAGGGAGGAAAAAGAACACAGAACAGCAAACGGAGGACAAAATCAAATTGGAAAATACATATAGCCACAACAAAATATTAGGATATTATGGGTGCTTCGTTATCTTTGGGTGGTGGTATTAAGAGTAATTTATATTGTTTATTTGGGTCTTTACCTATATTTTGCAAATATTCCACAATAAACTTAAGTTTTTTTGCAATCAGAAAAAAGTATATTCATTTTTAAATGTGAACTTTTAAAACAGTTGGAATAGGTTCACTTCCTATCCTAGTTGTCAAATACTATCATGTTGTAAACAAGACTAACAGAAAAAATACACTTTAAAATGCATCAAATTTTACTATCTAAACTATTTAAGTCTCTCAATAATATGTAAACAAGAATCATTCTGTATCAATGAAATTACCCAATGTGTAAAACACACTTTCAAGAGTCCTCCCAGTTTTCATGAATTAATACATTAAAACCTTAAATGTCAAGATAAAATATTATCTAAATATCGTTCCCTCTCTCTGGTCTAATCTCACAGCACTTCTTACCTGTATTACCCATTAGGCACATATTATAGCCATGTAAAATACTGAAGCAATTTTGGCAAAAGAGGTCAGAGGGTCCAAGGTCAGAATCCTGTTTCCTACTCTTTCAACTCGTGGACCTGGGCAAGTTAACTTACCTCTCTGAACCTCAGTTTCCCTAGCTGTAAAACAGAATGATAGCATTTATGGTAAAGTTTTTGTGAAGACTAAATTAAAGAACCCATGCTAAGTGCTAAGCATGATTCCTGGCGAAGAGAAGGTATTCAATAAGCGGTGGTGGTTACTAGAGGCACATGGATTAGTTTTCAAATCAGAGAATTTGCCAAGCTTCTTGAAAACTGTATGATCTCAGACAAGTTACATCACCTGTTTGAACCTCAGTTTCTTCATCTGCAAAAACAAATACCTACTTTGCAGGTTTGCACTAAGGATTAAGTAAAACTATACACAAAAATCATCTTGCATATAATAGGTGCTCAATTAACTGTACTTAATATCACTGCTACCTACAGCAATAAACATTTGAGTGTAGGGATCAACAGTTTATAAAATATTTTTACATATAAGAGTGTATGTAATTCTAAGAATTAATCATTTAAATGTATTTCTCTTAATTCCCAAACTAGGTATAAATTTCAGAAAAAAGAAAAATAGGACAAACTTTTTTAAATACACTGAAAAGTCCATTTTGTGTCAAAGTAAAAATGTGTTATCTATAACTGTATTTGCTTTAACATTTAAAGTCCAAATAAATCTAAAAGAGTTAGAAAGGAAAATGTTTATGTTTTTTTCTGACTTTGGGAAAAGGAAAAAAACTCTATGTCCTTAGAGAGAAAATAAAGAATTTTCTGAATTTATCTGTTTTATTCCCATAACTTCACATGTCCTTACACAACTAAAATGTAAGTGCCTTTAATACAAGAAGTCTTTCAAATATCTGAATTCCTGTCTTTTTGTGCAGAGGCAGAATAATACTCTAAAGACTCAGGGGACTGTAAAGCCAGATTCCATGGGTTCAAATGCTGGCTCCATTCTAGCTGTGTGACCTGAGACAAGTGTTTAATCTCTGCATGCCTGTTTCCTTATCTGGAAAATGGAGATTCCCCAAATTGTAAAAATTAAATGAGTTAATACACTTAAGTGTTCATAAGAGAGCCTAGCATATGCACGGCACATTTTGTTTCCCATTGTTGTTAGTGCTTTATTGTTACCCATTCAAAATGCCTACATCTGTCACTTGTCATCAATATTTGCTACTCGGCAGACAATTTCAACAAATGGCTTTACTTAAAATCAGACCTGCTTAGGATGTACCTTAATGTGACTCATTACCCATAAAGCTACAGCAACTGCTGTTAGGATTTCAGCACAAAGTTAAGGAAAGTCAATCCCTCTCCTACACTTCCTATTATACAAAGCTGTAAGTAACTTCTTTACTTGCTAATAGAAATTCAGTACCAAAAGGGATGTACAATTTAGGCACAGCAGACAATAATACAGCAAACATAAAATCCTCACACTGAGCTCCACAATATTCAGTCATACTCCTTCAAAGAAAAAGGTTCAGATTATTCATCATCATATTTTAGTGCTTTAAAATAAAAACTATACTGCATAAGTCAACAGAGTATCATAGAGATTAAACAAGACACTAAATGAAAATGCTTGAAGGTTAAATATGCATTAAATACTGGTTTATGAATATATTTAAGATTATTATAACAATAGATTTCTCCAATTTCAAACAGCTCCAAAACTACTAAGTACTCTGTCCACTTCAAATCTGGAGCCAGGATGAGACACAAGCCAGGGTAATGTTGGCATTCCACTAAATCACTTCCTGCTTGAAATGTACTCCTCCTTTTTTATTCATAACTCAGATGGGACTCATGATACCCAAGTTCTACCCCTACAGGAGAAGTTTAAGTGAAACCATGGAAACAGCCTAACTTAAGACTAGGAAAACTTACCCTGCTATCAGAAAACTTCTCCACAGTTACTAGATCAAACATACCACCCCAATTTCCAACTGTGCTCCTAATCTAGAAAACGTATAGGAAAAGGCTGATTATCTTCAGATTCAAGAATCTGTTAGCCCTCAAAATCAAAAGTCAAGGACCTAGGGCACATTTCAACCCCACACGAAGGCTAGAATGTATACCTGGCTCACTCTCAAATTAAAAGTGCGATTCCAGGATCAATCAGCGACACAGCCACACAGCGGTCATCAATAGGTCACACAGGCCAAATCAGACCACAAGGCACTTGGCATCCTTCACTGAAACAAATCCTACTGACGCCCTGACTCCAAACCCTTGACCTGGCCAACAGGACAATGGGCTGGAATTCAGGAGCGTTAGATTCCTCTAGTCGCAACTCCATTTTGTGATTTTGGATTGTTTTGACTAGAGAAATGTGAAGATTATACAGTATAGTTGTAAAACTTTGAGTATGCTTCACATATCTAGTCACTTTATTAGTTCAGTAACATAAAAAATATATTATTTGTAACTTGTTTTGTTCATAAAAGCATTCCTGGGCTTGTGAGCTGACGGCTAGCACTTTTCTTCAAGGTCTGCACAGATTTTAACATTTTACTAAGCTAGTGCCTCTACCTGTGTGGAAAACTGGAGTTAGGCCTTCTCTCAAAAATAAACAAAAGATAAGTAAATACTATATAGAAGTACTTTCAGCGTTTCAGAAGTAATTTACTACAAAAAAAAAAACATGGTAGTAATGCAGTGGAACTCTTCTGAACCCCTAAATCGGGGATCCAGACCAAGCCAGTGTTACAAGTCAAATTAATTGAATCAGACTTTTCTATCTATATTTAAGTTTCTAGGTTGGGAAACTGGCCTCTCTTTGTCTATATAAGTCCGTGTTTTGAGCCACAATATAATGAAATTCTTCTATAATGTCCCCCCTGTCCATTCCCTTTTTCAGAACTACCAGCCAGAAGACATACCTCTGCAAATCTTACACGTCTCTCCACTTGGACGGATTCAGCCGGATTCCACAACTTTTCGGCCTTCCGTGACTTTTACTACCCCTCTAGAGCTAATCACTTTTAATGACCCCCCCTTCATGAACAGTCACTCCTCTTCTCGGCTTTACACTTTGGGCAGCAAACGACTGATCCGTCCCCGTCCAGCTTGGATGACCTTACACATCCTGACCAGATTGCCAGCCGTCGATACCAAAAGCACGGACTCCTTACCCATCTCCCTGGGCCGCCCGCCCCTCATCCTTCCTAAACCCCCGAGTCTCGGGACGCAGCATCACCGGACTCCCCCTTGTTCCACGCGCACCGGACCCGCCACCCACCTCGATCCTTCCTTCGGACCCTAATCCCCGCTGAGGCGGGGGCGGGCAAAGCTACGGGCCGCCGGACTGAGACTCCGGAGGCCGCGCGTCCTCCTCACCAGGCCCCGCCTGGGCCTCTCGGCTCTGCGGCCCTCCACTGCCACCCTGGCCCCGCCGTGCTTACGCCGAAGAGTAGAGCAGCACGAACCCAGAGCCCGGCACTTACTCGGGAAGATAGGTGGAGGAGAAGGAGCTCCACTTGTGTAGCGCGTAGGGCAGAAGCCGGCACTCAGGCGCCGCAGCGACAGCCCCGCCAGCCGCCATCTTGTCAGCACCGTAGCTGCCGCCACCGACCGCCGGCCGCGCCGAGAGGAGGGGAGGGGCGTGGTCTACTCTTAAAGGGGCCGCGGCCGCCCCGAACGGCCAGTTTTCCAGGGCTCGTATCGCTGCCGCCGTGCGGGGAGCTGAGGCGCGAGCGCGCGGCGGCGTTTCTCGCCTGAGTTCTCGACGCTGAACGCTCCTTAAGGACTGCCGAACCCGGGACTGGAGTGTGAGCACCCCAGGGGCTGTCCTGAGGGCCTTGGAGGCTAGCGGAGCAAAGGACTTTTCCTACAAGCCGAGGTAAGGAAAAAACCCAAGAATATTATGAAAAGAAATAAAGTGTAGTTACGGGCCAGGAAGGGAAAACGAGAAGACGAATTTGGAGAAGGAGCGCCTTTGCGACTTTGGAAACCCCTGCCCTCTAAAGTTTATAAATCCTTTAAGGAAACAGCACTGAAGGGAATTGGAGTGGAATAGCTAATGTCCTCTCCTTCTAGAGTTGTCCTCGTTTTAAGTATCTTGTCCCTGTTTCCTGGAGACAGGAAAAGGAAACGCTCCCGTGTCCTCCCACCCTGTTGTTTCCAGTCTGTGATGCCCGTCACTGTAAACATTTGTTGTGAGCCCTCTCATACCCATCTTGTGGCACCAGTTTACTCAGTAATGACGTTCACCCACAGACCAGAAAAATCCTTAAGGAGTTGAGAAGCTGTGTGACATCTTTTTTCCAGCTGATACTGCCCACTTTGAACTCCGACAGAAACTATGCCCAAAAGTTCAGAAAAGGCTAGAGACAGAGGTTCAAGATAAAGACCACAGAGGGAATAACCTCCCTTGAGCTCTGAATGCCATATGAGCATCATACCAGCTTATCAGAAAAGGAACACTTGTTCTAAATACCTGGCAGCTTTAGATAATGCTCCCATCAGGTACCTGTTTTATTGGGCTTATTCGTGTCTATTCCTTGGCTTACCCTCTGCAGTTACCAAAGTACTCCTCATTCATTGCCTAAGAGGTCTACCCCTGAGACCCTGGACAGCACCTTCATCTCTACCTAACCCATGGAAAAGCTCATGCAAAGACTTTCTCAGTGAATGACCAACATCTCAGTAATTATTTTCCCTTCCTGTTATAATCATTAACCTGCCCAAGCTTCCTCACACCCTCTCCTGATATCCTGTTCCCATAGGGGAAAACTTAGTAGTGTCCTCCACCAGTATATCAGATCAAGAATGCCTACTAGCAAGGCCACAATACAGTATGTTAACTTTTAAAATCACATGAGCTTTGTGTGTTGCACATGTTGAAATAAGTATTTGTTCCTTGAGGAAATACTATAATCCTAGTAACTCGAGTTGCAAACTGCCAGAGACAGTGGGAGAGGCCAGAGAAGGTTAGTCCCAAAGATAATTAGTAGTTATCTTTGGGGAAAAGAGATACTTTAAAGGGGAGACTTAAGATAGTGACACGGTTCATTAGTTTTTGGGCCCAGAGTTATTTCCTGAGTGGTCATTTTTTAAAACCACATTTAAACCAGTTCTTAATATTAAAACCTTTCAGTGACTTTCTCTTCCTTTTGGGTAACATCAAAAGTCCTTAACAGGGGCCTTCATATCCTGCCTTGATTACCTCCAGCCTTTTCTCTATCTTTTTTCTCTTTTGTGCTATTTACTCCAGCCACACTAAACACACTGAATTGGCTCCTGTAAGTTCTGTGCTCTCTCTGGCCTCCAGAGCTTAGGCTAAGTTAGACAAGAAATACTCTTTCCCCATTTTTCACCTGGCTAACTCAGGCTTATCTTTCAGATTATTTCATTCTGGAAAATCATTCTTCATCACCTATTTTGGGTTACACACCATTTTCTACATTTCCCTTTGCATCCTGAGTTTCCCTCCTTAAAATATCACAATACATTTTAATTTCCCATTTATTTCTCATTCTCTCTCCCTAAACTATAATGTCCATGAAGGTAAGGAGTCATGCATATCCTGTTCAGAGATAAATCCTCAGTCCTCTTAAGAGTGTCCAGCACAGAGTAGGTACCCAATAAATATTTATTGAGGAATGAATGAGTTGTGCTAAGAGAACTTGGGTTGCAAAGGAAGAAGAATGGTAGAACTTACCAGACTGCAAACCTGTAGTCCCTGAGGTTTTATTGCCCCAGAGAATGTGAAGACCCAAGATAGCATGGCTTTCCTGCAGCATAGATTTTACAAATGATAAAATAATTTAAAGTGTTCATATGTTAACATACAGATATATACATTATGATATTGAACCCAAACTTGTGTAAATGTTAACATAAAATAGAAGACTAAAGAAATTTCAAAATCTGCAGGAGTCTGTAAGAACGCTGCTTACTGTGTATCTCCCCAGGAGCTCTTCCTTGGTCAGCCTTTCTCGAGTGGCCCTCTTTCCCCACTCACCTTCCTTTATCATTCTGTTTCAGCACCATCTTTCTTTTTTGTTTTCTTCCTGTCAAATTACCATTTTTTATTATTTTATTTATGTATTTGTTCACTTGTTATCTTGAATTTCCCTCTATTACAAGCTCCATGATGTAGAGGTTGTATTAGTTTATAAACCTACCACTGAATCCTGGAGGCCAGCACAGTGCTTGATGCACAGCAGTTGCTCAGTAGCAGTTTACCGATATGGTGGGCCTATCAGTAAATATGCAATAAATATGCTCCTAAGGTAAAATATAAAATATTCATTAATATTAGAAAAACTCAATAGCTTTGTTCTTCTTTTAAAAGAAAATCATTTATTTTTTTTTTGAGTTTTTTTTAATATAATTTATTTTATTATCATTAATTTACAATTACATGTGCAATATTACGATTATTAAACTACCCCTTCATCAGGTCCCCCCCACCAAACCCATTACAGTCACTGTCCATCAGCGTAGTGAGATGCTATAGAATCACTACTTGTCTTCTCTGAGTTGTACTGCCCTCCCCGTGCCCCCCCAACATTACATCTGCTA
>JAVSCE010001279.1:0-240852 GCA_032199065.1 Smutsia gigantea | reverse complement strand
AAAGGCCCATGTTCATTCAGGAAACTCCAGTTGAAGTAGATCCATATGTAGCTAAAAAAAAAAAAAATGTAGCTTTCTGATTAGAGGTAGTTTCTGGCTTCCAGCATTATCGCAGATGATTTTGTTTTTGAAGTGCTGCAGAATAGAAAGTAACATTGGAGCCAAAACTCTGAGACATTTTTTTCTTAGTTAACATTTACTGAGAGCTTACTACTTACACCATTGTGTTGTTCTATGTTAAGAACTTCACATTCATTGCTTAATTTAATGCATTTCCTATGAGGAAGGTGGTATCAAGTCCAAGTAGTTAATGCACTTGCCCAAGTTTGCACAGCTTGTAAGTTAAAGTGGTGATTTTCAAGGTCTCTCACTCTAAAGTCAACAGAATAAATTAAGAGTGTCATTGTACTAAATATTGATGATACTCTTGACAAAGCTACCACCAGAAGATTGGCTCCCTGGAATCTCTATTAAAAAGGATATTCAAATGCTGCTCATGTGAAACCTTCATAAGATTGTATTTCAATGATAACTTTAATTAAAAAAAAAAGCTTATTCGAAAGCCTGACAAATTCTTTAAATCCTGTGGTTATGGAAGCTTCTAGGCACAAAGTGTTGATGTGATACTTAGATTATTGGGAGTCATTCTCTCTTGGTACAAAGTATCATGATAGGGCTAATTTATTAATAAAATTCCTCATACTCATTTCTAATTTTACTTCCAACTTCATCTTTTCTTTATACCTCTCTTGACCAAGTCACTTTCTTTGTACAATTTGGATAGAATGTTCTTTCTCTATGAAATTAGTGCTTCTCACATGTGGTGAAGGACAAATTCTGTTGGCTTATATTTTATGTCCCATCTGTCACAGAGTAATAGTCTTGTAAAATGCAATAAAAAAGAATTACTAAAAATGAGATACAAAAAATGCACTTATTTTTTATTAGATTCAACAGATATAAAATTATTCTAAAGAATTTGCTATTAAAGTTTGTAAATGCTCGCTTGTGTTACCTTATTGTGGATTGGGAACACTGTGGACTGCCGTGGTTCCATGGGCTGCACTCTGAGTAGCTGTGATCTGCAACAGAGGTTCTTGATATGATTGCATTTAAATATACCATCTTAGTTGTTTTATATTTTTCCCACCTGGGCTTTTTTTTTTTCTTTTCTCGTGGGGGTGGGAGGTTCTTTTTTCTTTTTCTGCTTTCCTTTGGTTCAAATATTTTTAAAGAAATTTTATTTGTACTATTGGCTTATTACTTGTACCTCTTTACTTTTTTAGTAGTTTCTCTAGCAGTTACATTTACTAATACTTATTATAGTTTGCTTTCAAGTAATATTACAATGCTTCATGTATAATAAAAGAATTTTCTAGTGTTTGTACTCCTCTTTTGCTGTTGTATATTTGATTTTTACATGTGCCATAAATCCCACAACAAATTATTATTATTTTTGTTGTAGATAGTCAATTATCTTTTTTAAGGGAATGAAAATAAGAAAAAAGTCTCTTTTAAATGTGTCTGCATTGTTAGAATTTTCAGCATTCTTTTTCTTTGTATCAGTAGAAGTTTCTGTCTGGTATTGCACTGTTCCCCCCCCCCCCCCCCCCCCCGCATGATTTCCTTTGTCCTTTTTTGTTACTCAGTTACTCAGGTCTGATAGAAAAACAATGTTTCAGCTGTTATTTTTCTGAAATGTCTTTATCTTTTAAAGATTTTGTAAAAAGATGTTTTCACTAGTATAGAATTTGGGGTTGACATTTTTTTCTTTGAAAACTTTGAAAATGCCATTCCATTGTCTTCCAGCTTTAGTAGTGTTTGCTAAGAAATCTGCTGTAATTCCTGTCTTTGCTCACTTCTATGTAATGCATGTCTTTGGCTGCTTTCAGGATTTATGGTTGAGTTTTTAACATTTGACTATGATGTATATAGGTATGCTTTTCTTGTTCATGTAACTGATTTTTTTGTGTGTTTGTTTTCTAGTTATGCTTTGAAATTTTTGGACCTATGGTTTCATTATTTTTGAGAAACTCTCAGTCATTATCTCTTCAATATTTCTTCTGCTTCATTTTCTTTCTCTTTGTCCTCCTTCCAAGAATCCAGTTATACTTGTGTTTGACAGTTCAGTGATTTCTTTGTGACCTCAGCTCCCAAATTCCATCCCCCAATTAACATTCATTTAGCATTTTTGTTATTAGGTGGATACATCATTCTTTGCAGCTTTCTATACCCTAAACAGCAGAGTAAATTTAGGCCAATTGTTCTTACTTTGTTTACACAAATTGGAGAGCTATGAGGTTATTAATTACAAGAGGCTTATGAATTAATATGCACACCCAACATTGTCCATGGACTGAGTAAATATTATGCGTCAAAAGTACGAGGCTGGATTTTCAAATGCATGTAGATATGGCTGCAGTTAATACACTTCCAATTAAAAAATTGTTGCTGAATTAATTATAATTTTCACCACTATGTTTTCTCAAATAACACATTTTAGTAGTACAGTAAAAGTAGTACAATAAAAGGCTTTCATGAACAACCGTTTTGCAAGACCTAGGTTTTGATAGGTATAATTTATTTCTTTTTTATTTTTGGTATGGATGCCAATAATCAATAGTGCTATGACTATTTCTAACATTTGCTTAAAATGTTGTCCTGTGCTTCTTTACTCTATTCCTTTATAAATACACCTCTATAAGAGTTAGAGTAGTTACACTCTCCAAGTGCCCCACCTTAAGATTAGGTTGTGGTCATTGCACAAGAAACCAATCCATCTATTTTCTCTGAGGTACTTTTTTTCCCATTTTCTGCTTCAGAATTTTTAGACTTTGTATAGATATCAGTCACTCTGGGTGGCAGAAGTTATGTATTGGCAGCCAAGGAACCATATTCAGTATACAGTTAGGTTTCTTTTAGCCTGGCTGGGGTTTTTTAAAAAGTGAATTCTCAATATTTAAGATAGAAAAATTGTATGTAGGGACCCACTTAATTTACCTTACAGTATATTACATCCATATTACCAGTCTGACCTCTGGAGTCATTTGAACATGTGGCAACTGTTTTAGCCCAAATTGGTACCACCTCTATATATGAATCTCTCTGGGCTCTTTTCTGTACTTTTTCCTGTTCATATACTTTACTTATATTGGTCATCCATTAACACCAAGAAAATTCTTTACACTCTAGTTAACATTAAATTATACTTTCACATCTGAGGAAATATTTAGGGAGACGAGTGCTGTCATTATTGCTACTTTTGAGGCATAAATGATAGTACCAGTGTATGTTACCTGGTGACACATCTGTCTGTGGATAATTAACTTGGAACTCTGATTATTTTGTGTGCTATGTATTGCACTTTTACTTTGCTATCCATTTATATGTGTTCATTCTCAGAGTAAACAAACAAACAAAACTGAAAGCCATTATCTGTTTACTCAAAATGTATGCAGAAGTGCAGAGGTTTCTGAATAAGTGGGGAGTAGGGTGCACTCAGGAAGCATCTTTTTTTCTTACAGAATCCTGATTATGTACCTTTGGTCATCTTAATTCACGTTCCTAATTCATAGTGGAATAAAGAAACTGAAAACAATGGGTTTTGAATACTATGCCCAGCTCTCAGAAGCTCAGAATCTGTTTCAAAGGAAGTGAACATTAAGAAGGGTGGGTGTATTCTAAAATGGCACTTGTACATTACTGCTCAACAAAATGAATCATGGCCTCTCCAAGCAGCAGGCCTGCCATGGGTGCAGGGAGAAACCCAACATTTTCATGAACAACCATTTCTCAAGACCTAGGTTTTAATAGGTAGAATTTATTTCTTTTTTATTTTTGGTGTGGATGCCATCATATGATGTCCTTGATCTTTTATTTTGCCACTAATGTTATATAATTATTTCTTTTTTGAAATCATTAAAAGAAATTGCAGTCCCTTTCTTTGATGTATTAAGGAGAGATAAGTTGGGATTGGAGCAAAAGAATGGCAAGAGCTATGAAAGGTTTTTCCTGGCTCTGTCATGACCATTTGTGAAACTTAAGAAACTGAAAAGGGCAGAACAACCCTTAAAAATAAGTTTATATTAATGTTGATTTTATTCAGGAAACAGAATTATTTGGAGAAATTCAGGAAAAGAAAACTGTTGATAAAAATTATCCTTGGTTGTGTTCCAAATAAAAAGCAAGAAATGAAGCACAATTTTAGAAAAGTAGCAATGAAAGTACAAAGCATTTTCCTCCCTATTGTCACTCTCTCGTCTTCACCACATACTCTCTGGTCTCCCTCTCTGCTTTCTTATTTTGCTTCTCCATTCTTTCTCTATATGGTCCTTTTATTCTTGCCATAACCCATAAAGGATTTGAAAACAAACATTAACTCTGCATGTGTGTATGTATCTGTGTGTGTTTAAACTAGGTATGGTAATTGTTCAAAACTGAAAATATGAGCCAGGAACGAGATCAGCATATAAAATATATGCTGTAGTAGCTACTATTTTTACTACAGAAAGACCACAAATTGGACTTTCAGATTTCTAGCAGCCAGCATGAAGAAGGTAGCACTGTTATTAATATGGCTCTCAATGTTACAAGGTCAGGAGTTTTCAACATTGGTATTTTTGACATTTGGGGCCAGGTAATTCTTGGTTTTACTGTCCTACTACACTGTAAGATGTTGAGCTACATTATTCTGCCCAACAGAGCCAGCCAGCATAGTCTTTTTCTTTTTTAATTTTTTATTAAGGTATTATTGACATACACTCTTATGAAGGTTTCACATGAAAAAACAATGTGGTGACTACTTTCACCCATATTATCAAGTCCACACACATACCCCAATGCAGTCACTGTCCTTCATTGTAGTAAGATGCCACAGATTCACTGTTTGCCTTCTCTGTGCTACACTGTTTTCCCCCTGACCCCCCACACCATGTGTACTAAACATAATACCCCTCAATCCCCTTCTCCCTCCCTCCCCACCCACCTTCCCACACCCCTCCCCTTTGGTAACCACTACTCCCTTCTTGGAGTCTGTGAGTCTGCTGCTATTTTGTTCCTTCAATTTTGTGGCGTTTTTATACTCCACAAATGAGGGAAATCATTTCGCACTTGTCTTTCTCCTCCTGGCTTATTTCACTGAGCATAATATCCTCTAGCTCCATCCATGTTGTTGCAAATGGTAGGAATTTTTTTATTCTTATGGCTGAATAATACTCCATTGTGTATATGTACCATGTCTTCTTTATCCATTCATCTACTGATGGACACTTAGATTGCTTCCATATCTTGGCTATTGTAAATAGTGCCACGATAAACATAGGGGTGCATATGTCTTTTTGAATCTGAGAAGTTGTATTCTTTGGGTAAATTCCAAGGAGTGGGATTCCTGAGTCAAATGGTATTTCTATTTTTAGTTTTTTGAGGAACCTCTGTATTGCTTTCCACAATGGTTGAACTAGCTTACTTTCTGACCAGCAGTGTAGGAGGGTTCCCCTTTCTCCACATCCATGCCAGCATTTGTTGTTATTAGTCTTTTGGATGCTGGCCATCCTTACTTGTGTGAGGTGATATCTCATGGTGGTTTTAAATTGCATTCCCCTGATGATTAGTGAAATGGAGGATCTTTTCATGTGTCTGTTGGCCATCTGAATTTCTTCTTTGGAGAATTGTCTCATCATATCCTCTGCCCATTTTCTAATCATGTTATTTACTTTTTTGGTGTTGAGGTGTGTGAGTTCTTTATGTATTTTGGATATTAACCCCTTGTCAGATATGTCATTTAAAAATATATTCTCCCATACTGTAGGATGCCTTTTTGTTCTGTTGATGATATCCTTTGCCATACAGAAGCTTTTTAGTCTGATGTAGTCCCGTGTGTTCATTTTTGCTTTTGTTTCCCTTGCTCAAGGAGATGAATTCAGGAAGAAGTTGCTCAACTTAGGAGATTTTTGCCTATGTTGTCTTCTAAGAGTTTTCTGGTTTCATGACTTACATTCAGGTCTTTGATCCACTTTGAGTTAACTTTTGTATATGGGGTTAAACTATAATCCAGTTTCATTCTCTTGCATGTAGCTGTCCAGTTTTGCCAACACCAGTTGTTGAAGAGGCTGTCATTTCCCCATTCTATGTCCATATCTCCTTTATTGTATATTTATTGACCATATATGCTTGGGTTTATATCTGGGCTCTCTAGTCTGTTCCATTGGTCTATGGATCTGTTCTTGTGCCAGTACCAAATTGTCTTGATTACTGTGACTTTGTAGTAAAGCTTGAAGTTGGGGAGCATAATCCCCCCAGCTTTATTCTTCTTTCTCAGGATTGCTTTGGCTATTTGGTTTTTTTTTTTTTTGTGGTTCCATATGAATTTTAGAACGATTTGCTCTAGTTCATTGAAGAATGTTGTTGGTATTTTGATAGGAATTGCATTAAACCTGTAGATTGCTTTAAGCAGGATGGCCATTTTGACGATATAAATTTTTCCTATCCATGAGCACAGGATGTGTTTCCATTTATTGGTATCTTCTTTAATTTCTCTCATGAGTGTCTTGTAGTTTTCAGAGTATAGGTCTTTCACTTCCTTGGTTAGGTTTATTCCTAGGTATTTTATTATTTTTGATGCAATTGTGGATGGAATTGTTTTCCTGATTTCTCTTGCTGCTAGTTCATTGTTAGTGTATAGGAATGCCACAGATTTCTGCTTTTTAATTTTGTATCCTGCAACTTTGCTGAATTCAGATATTAGATCTAGTAGTTTGGGAGTGGATTCTTTAGGGTTTTTTATGTACAATGTCATGTCATCTGCAGACAGGGACAGTTTAACTTCTCCCTTGACAATCTGGATAACTTTTATTTCTATGTTTTGTCTGACTGTTGTGGCTAGGACCTCTAGGACTGTGTTGAATAGAAGTGGGAAGAGTGGGCATCCTTGTCTTGTTCCCTATTTTAAAGGAAAAGCTTACAGCTTCTCACTGTTAAGTATAATGTTGGCTGTGGGTTTGTCATATATGGCTTTTATTATGTTTTGGTTCTTGCCTTCTATAACCATTTTGTTGAGATTTTTTATCATGAGTGGGTGTTGAATTTTGTCAAATGCTTTTTCAGCATTTATGGAGATGATCATGTGGTTTTTGTCATTTTTTTTTTGATGTGGTGGATGATGTTGATGGATTTTCGAATGTTGTACCATCCTTGCATCCCTGGAATGAATCCCATTTGATCATGATGAATGATATTCTTGATGTATTTTTTAATTTGGTTTGCTAATATTTTGTTGAGTATTTTTCATCTATGTTCATCAGGGATATTGGTCTGTAATTTTCTTTTTTTGTGGTGTCTTTGTCTGGTTTTGGTATTAGAGTGATGCTGGCCTCATACAATGAGTTTGGAAGTATTCCCTCTTCTACTCTTTTGAAAACTTTAAGGACGATGGATATTAGGTCTTCACTAAATGCTTGATAAATTTCAGCAGTAATGCCATCTGATCCAGGTGTTTTGTTCTTAGGTAGTTTTTTGATTACCAATTCAATTTCATTGCTGGTAATTGGTCTGTTCAGATTTTCTGTTTCTTTCTGAGTCAGCCTTGGAAGGTTGTATTTTTCTAGAAAGCTGTCCATTTCTTCTAGGTTATCCAGTTTGTTGGCATATAATTTTTCATAGTGTTCTCTAATAATTCTTTGTATTACTGCAGTGTCCATAGTGATTTTTCCTTTCTCATTTCTGATTCTGTTTATGTGTGTAGACTCTTTTTTTCTTGATAAGTCTGGCTAGGGGTTTTTCTGTTTTGTTTATTTTCTCAAAGAACCAGCTCCTGCTTTCATTGATTCTTTCCATTGTTTAATTCTTCTCAATTTATTTATTTCTGCTCTAATCTTTGTTATGTCCCTCCTTCTACTGACTTTGGGCCTCAGTTGTCTTCTTTTTGACATTCATTAATTTTGATTTTAGACTGTTCACATGGGATTGTTCTTCTTTCCTGAGGTGGACCTGTATTGCAATATACTTTCCTCTTAGCACGGTCTTCGCTGCATCCCACAAATTTTGTGGTGTTGAGTTATTGTTGTCATTTTTCTCCATATATTGCTTGATTTCTATTTGGTCATTGGTCCATTGGTTATTTAGGAGCATGTTGTGAAACCTTCATGTGTTTGTGGGATTTTTCATTTTCTTTGCATAATTTATTTCTAGTTTCATACCTTTGTGGTCTGAGAAACTGGTTGGTACACTTTCAATCTTTTTGAATTTACTGAGGCTCTTTTTGTGGCCTAGGATATGATCTATTCTTGAAAATGTTCCATGTGCACCTGAAAAGAATGTATATTCTGCTCTTTTGAGTGTATTTATGTAGATGTCTTTTAAGTCCATCTGTTCTAAAGTGTTCTTCAGTGCTTCTGTCTTCTTACTTATTTTCTGTCTGGTTGATCTGTCCTTTGGAGTGAGTGGAGTGTTGAAGTCTCCTAGAATGAATGCATTGCATTCTATTTCCCCCTTTAATTCTGTTAGTATTTGTTTCACATATGTAGGTGCTTGTGTGTTGGGCGCATAGATATTTATAATGGTTATATCTTCTTGTTGGATTGACCCTTTTATCATTATGTAATGTCCTTATTTGTCTCTTGTGATTTCCTTTGTATGGAGTCTATTTTGTCTGATATAAGTACTGCAACTCCTGCTTTTTTCTCCCTATTAGTTGCGTGAAATATCTTTTTCCATCCCTTCAGTTTTAGTTTGTGTATGTCTTTGGGTTTAAACTGAGTCTCTCCTTTTGTACAGCAAAGGACACCATCAGTAGAACAAAAAGACATCCTACAGTATGGGAGAATATATTCATAAATGACATATCCGATAAGGGGTTAACATCCAAAATGTATAAAGCAATCACTCACCTCAACAAACAAAAAGCAAATGAGCCAATTAAAAATGGGCAGAGGAGCTGAACAGACACTTCTCCAAAGAAGAAATTCAGATGGCCAACAGACACATGAAAAGATGCTCCACATCACTAATCATCAGAGAAATGCAAATTAAAACCACAATGAGATATCACCTTACACCAGTTAGGATGGCCACCATCCAAAAGACAAACAACAACAAATGTTGGCGAGGATGTGGAGAAAGGGGAACCCTCCTCCACTGCTGGTGGGAATGCAAATTAGTTCAACCATTGTGGAAAGCAGTATGAGGTTCCTCAAAAAACTCAAAATAGAAATACCATTTGACCCAGGAATTCCACTCCTAGGAATTTACCCTAAGAATGCAGCAGCACAGTTTGAAAAAGACATATGCACCCTGATGTTTATCACAGCACTATTTACAATAGCCAAGAAATGGAAACAACCTAAGTGTCCATCAGTAGATGAATAGATAAAGAAGATGTGGTACATATACACAACGGAATGTTATTCAGCCATAAGAAGAAAACAAATCTTACCATTTGCAACAACATGGATGGAGCTAGAGGGTATTATGTTCAGTGAAATAAGCCAGGCAGAGTAAGACAAGTATCAATGATTTCTCTCATCTGTGGAGTATAAGAACAAAGAAAAAAACTGAAGGAACAAAACAGCAGCAGACTCACAGAACCCAAGAATGTACTAACAGTTACCAAAGGTAAAGGGACTGGAGAGGATGGGTGGGAAGGGAGGGTTAAGGGGGGAAAGGGGGCATTACAATTAGCACATGTAATGCAGCAGCAGGGGACACAGGAAAGGCAGTATTTATAGAGAAGACAAGTAATGATTATATAGCATCTTACTATGCTGATGGGCAGTGACTGTAGTGGGGTATGTAGGGGGGGACTTGATAATGGGGGTCTACTAACCATAATGTTCAAGTGATTATACATTAACGATACCAAAAAAAAGAAAAAGTGAGTCTCTTGTAGGCAGCATATAGATGGTCTTGTTTTTTATCCATTCAGTGACTCTATGTCTTTTGATTGGTGCATTCAGACCATTTACATTTAGGGTGATTATCGATAGGTATGTACTTATTGCCATTGCAGGCTTTAGATTCGTGATTACCAAAGGTTCAAGGTTAACTTCCTTACTATCTGAGAGTCTAACTTAACTCACTTAATATGCTATTACAAACACAGTCTAAAGTTCCTTTTTTTCTCCTCCTTTTTCTTCCTTCTCCATTCTTTATATATTAGCTATCATATTCTGTACTCTTTGTCTATCCCTTGATTGACTTTGGAGATAGTTGATTTAATTTTGCATTTGCTTAGTAATTAACTGTCCTACCTTCTTTACTGTGGTTTTATTACCACTGGTGACAGCTATTAAACCTTAGAAACACTTCCATCTATAGCTATCCCTCCAAAATACACTGTAGAGACAGTTTGTGGGAGGTAAATTCTCTCAGCTTTTGCTTATTGGAAATTGTTTAATCCCTCCTTCAAATTTAAATGATAATCTTGCTGGATAAAGTAATCTTGGTTCAAGGCCCTTCTGCTTCATTGCATTAAATACATTATGTCACTCCCTTCTGGCCTGTAATGTCTCTGTTGAGAAGTCTGATGATAGCCTGATGGGTTTTCCTTTGTATGTGATCCTATTTCTCTCTCTGGCTGCTGTTAATAGTCTGTCCTTATCCTTGATCTTTGCCATTTTAATTACTATATGTCTTGGTGTTGTCTTCCTTGGGTCCCTTGTGTTGGGAGATCTGTGCACCTCCATGGCCTGAGAGACTATCTCCTTCCCCAGATTGGGGAATTTTTCAGCAATTACCTCCTCAAAGACAGTTTCTATCTCTTTTTCTCTTTCTTCTTCTTCTGGTACCCCTATAATGTGAATATTGTTCCTTTTGGATTGGTCACACAGTTCTCTCAATATTCTTTCACTCTTAGAGATCCTTTTTTCCCTCTGTGCCTCAGCTTCTTTGTATTCCTCTTCTCTAATTTCTATTTCATTTATTGTCTCCTCCACCATATCTAATCTGCTCTTAAAACTTTCATTGTATGTTTCATTTCTGATACTGTGTTCCATAATGATTGGATCTCTAACTGGAATTCATCCGTGACTTCTTGAATATTTTTCTGTACCTCCGTGAGCATGTTAATGATTTTTATTTTGAAATCCCTCTCTGCCAGATTCATAAGGTCAATTTTATTTGAATTTTTCTCAGGGGTTGTATTCATAATTTTACTTTGAACCAGGTTCCTTTGGCATTTCATAGTTGTATATGGTGCCCTGTAGTGTCTAGAAGCTCTATTCTCTTTAGCTGCTCAACCATGAAGCAATGTTGGGGGTCACAGGGGAGCGGTATTGGTGCCTGGGGATAGGAAAGAGCTGTTTCCTGCTTCCAGGCTGCTATGCCTGTCTCCACTGCCAGAACCAGTGGGCCAAGCACACAGGTATAAGCCTCTGTGCTTTGCGTTTGTAGTTGCTGTAGATGGGGCTTCCCCCTGGCTTCCCTAATGCCAGGATAAGGTTTGCCAGTTTATGAGCCAGGTAGGGCTGGCCTGGAGAAAGGCTCAGTAGGCTGTGTATCACGGAGGCATGTCCTTGGAGCTCTGTAGCCAGCCAGGGAGCTGGAGCTCCTGAAGATCATGAAGGTTCCCAACCTCCTAGGCAGAGTACACCCAGACAATTTTGTCTACCTGTCCTTTCTCCTGAGCAGCAAGCTCTGTGCAATCCTTGCTTCTTTAGTACCCTCTTGCTGTTAGGAAGTCTCTCAGACTGTCCACCTTTCTTTTTTCCCAGAGCAGTCAGATATCGATCCCTGCTTTCCAGAAGTGGCTGGAATCTCAGTCTCTCCAGGTATTCTGCCTGTCTTAGCTTTCCAACCCCCTATCACGAGGGTACCATGAAAACACCATGAAATGTAGGTTTGTGCTCCAAGATCAGATCTCTGGAGTTAGGTTTTAAGCAGTCCCAGGTGTCCGCTCCCTCCCCACTCCATTTCTCTTCCTTCCACTGGTGAGCTGGGGTCGGGGAAGGGCTTGGGTCCCTACTGGCTACGGCTTTGGTATGTTACCCTGTTCTGTGAGGTTTATTCTTTTCTCCAGGTGTATGCAGTTTGGTGCAGTCCTCTTTCCTGTTTCTCTTTCAGGATTAGTTGTATTAATTATATTTTCATATTATATGCAGTTTTAGGAGGAAGCCTCTTTCTCACCTCCCATGCCACCATCTTTAATCTATCACCAGAGCCAGCATAGTCTTAACAACTAAAAATGTCTCCAAAAATTCTCAAATGACCTTTGGGGTCAAAACCTCCCCCACTGGGAACCACTGTCTTAGAATAATGGCAAATAAATTGCACATTGAGGAAAAGCCCAACTATTTCAGATACAACTTGTGACATCCAAATATTTTGAGTATCTTAGCATCTTTAATTGGTAGATTTTCAATAATTTAAAGATAAAACATCCACATAGTCTTAACTGATTTATTTCATTAGGAAAAGCTTTGATTATACAAATATGATTAGAATCTTTAAAAAAAATAATTTTACTATTTATTTAGTTTTTAGTTTTTGATTTTGCTAGAATAAAAATCAGTATGAGTTAGAAACTCATATTCTTTTTGGGGGGGTTTTCATTCCCCCTTCACTTATTAATGGGCTGACTGACCTCCCTAAATATCATGTACAAAACTGCTTAATAATAGCATCTGTATCATTGGTTGTTGTAAGAATTGTATGAGCTAATATAAGCAGAGAGCTTTGCTTGGGCTCTGTAACTGAAAATAAGTACTCTATGAGATAATAACCATTATTATTATTGTCATTATTATTTATAATGGGGCATACATAATATTCATTCATTCATTTGTGTTTATAAAGAAGAATATATAATACAACTGAAAACCTGAAATGTTCATATTAGTTTTCAATTACTTTCTCTATATGTTTCCTGAATTGTATTCTGCTATGACTCTGAGTGAATGAATCATGTTTCTACCATTCATGTTCCATAAGTCATGTTTGACTCAGGAGTGCTCCTTTTTATCCCTTATTCTTTTTCACTATTAGTAAGAGACAGTACATCATGAAGTTCTTTTAGATGTGGATAGTATTCTTTAGTGGCTAAGTTTTCATAAACAGATTTATAACTAGTGATTTTTGGGCCCTTACTCTTCCTATTGCAGTTCCTTCATGTCTCCATAGAGAGAGCATTTTCCTAATTATTGTCAGAAGCTCAGGTAATGACTAATATGAGTAATTGCTGCATGCTTCTGATTGGCTGAAATTTTTTCTCTCATCTCTTGTTCTTTTCTTTTGCTTTTTTTCTTCTTTTTTTTAAATCTATGAGTCCTGCTGGCCTCTGCTGATTATTCTGAGGCTTTCACATTGCCACTTCTTCTGGATTCTCTGAGGTCCTTAATGAAGTGGGGAATTTGCTTCTCTCCCTCTTTACATTTTAATTTTTAAACTGATACCAAAGTGTTATACTTCAATCTCGTTTTTTTAACAGAATTAAAAATGTATCGCCTGTTTCAGTTTTTACTTACAGCCTTCTCTCTCTCCATCCTTTTCTACCCTACTAAATAGATGTGAGTCCCTGGGGATATGCGCTAGGACGATCTCAGTGCCAGACTCTGTACTGTCTTCAGAGCTGTAACTTGTCCTCTGGTGGCTAAATCTTCTTGATGGATCAAGTTTGTGTAATTCTCTGCCCTAGAGCATATTTTGGCCCTATCTCATCGCATTTGCTTGGTTCCTCACACATAAAGACTTTTTCTGGGAGAGCCTCACCTAACATTTCTGCCCCACAGTTTTGGACACAGATTTGGTCTATACCCTCCTACATAGTTATAAAGTGAGTTGGACTTTTGGAGGACTGTTTCCAGATTGATATTTTTTTAATTCTGGCAATAAAACAAGGTCTCTGTGGACAGTTACTCAGCAGACAATTAAAAATGCCTTCGTGTTTTATACATTAGTTACATTGTCAGAAATATTTGAAAGTTGAAAGCATACTGTTTTTTAAAACAGTACATAAGCAAAAGCTTGGAAAACATTCCAGATGAATTCTGAGGGGGCTGGAAGGTGTATGTTGCCAGATTCATTCTAAAATACAATTATACACCACTAGCTGTATATGCAACATATCCTGGGGAACTTCTGCTGAGGATCCTGGCTAGACTTTTCTCCCTGTCATCCATTGGAGTAAATTACTGACTTTGAAAACTACCCATGCTCATTCATGTGTGATGTGTGCTTTTTCTGTTTTCTTCTAGTTACACTGATCTTCTCCACAATTAATAATTCAGCAATCTCTGTGTTTGAAGAGCCTCCTTTTAGTTTTAAAATTCTATCTCTTCAAGGTCAACTTACTCTTGGACATAGTCTTTTTAGGTAATTGCTGAGTCTTTCACCTTCCTCTCCCAAGACAGCATTTGGGCATCTGAAGGAGGGTAGAGAGCTGATGGGGGTCCTTGGGTACTCACGCTGTACTCCAGATATCCAGGTTTCCATGGAAACCTCCCGTTCCACCTGATTTTTCCAGTCTTCCAGTATTTGCAGCTGAGGTAGGAGCTGCCTTTCTCCTGATTCCCGATTTCACTGCAGGGTGAAGTTTGGTGGGAGTCCCAGTCTCCAGCAGCAGCACTCCAGTGCCGGGGCCCCCTTAGCTTCCAGGTGGATGCCACTTGACCTCAACCCTCAGCACTCCACTTAAGAGGCTCTCCCATAGCATGTCCTTGGAGAACTATGGGAACCTGGGGCTTTCACTGCACCATAGAGGATCTGAGCTTCTTAGGAATGCTTCAGTTTGAACTTCCCTTTACTGTTTACACTACTCCATAGACGTTTTTTTGTGGTGCCCACAGTTTAGTGCAGATGTGGACTTCAGAAGTCCCAAGTGTAAAAAAGAGCAAAGATTTGTTTATTATTTTGTCAATTTACCTAACATATTTTCCTCTTCCTGGGATTTTCTCACTTACCACCCTCTACATTCCCTGCTTCTGTTGTTGCACCTCTTTGGTTTGCTTTTCTCCAGTCTCTCAGGACCAGAGGAGGTGGCTTTTGGCTTTTCTTCTTATCATCTGCCATCTATAGTCTGGGTCATCAAGCCCTAGGCCTGGTTGTCAGATGTAGAAAGAGTCTCTTCCCTGAACTGCCGTGCAGAGAAGCAGTGATAGCATTGCCCTGATGGTATCACTAACATAGGACTATAGGACCATCAGGTTAAATTCTTGATATGTAAAGGAATTTGGAAAAAATCCTCTTTAACCCCAATATCTGGCTTTTTATGTGTATCCATGCAAACTCCTGTGTCAAATGTGAATTTCTTTATATTTCTTTTATATCAATCTTAATCTCCCTTTCATCTCATGTACCACTGCCCCCTAATGCATGTGTTCATATGTGCATCGTAATGTGTACACACACACACACTCTTATCAGACAGAAGAATCAATCTGTGGACAGACTAAGGATAAATAAATGTGGTGCATGGAAAGAAAAAGAGATAAAAAGCACATTGATTTTTTTCAAATTATATTAATTTTATTTTTAAGAATTTGTGTTATCTTAAATTCTTAGCAAGATCTAAGTATCCAGCTAGTGCAGGTAGCAGGATTTCTATTTGCTCCACTGCCATTTCTTTCTCCTTTCCTTTCCTGGCCTAATCTAAACAATTTACATTATTTTCCATATCCAAAGCCAACTCTGTGCCACTCTCCTAATTTCTTTAACTTCAGCTACCAAATACTAGAGCACCTGTCTTACAGTTCTAAGCCCTTCTGGTCTTTACTTACACCATTATTATATTACCATCTCCACTCCTGAATCCCTTTATGTATATCTGAGTTGATCTTTCTTGCTCTTTTCCCTTACTTTCCAGCCTTTCAGTATCCCATTTCATACCAAAAACCACTATTAATTTTTGGAGTCAACCATCCTTTCTTACCTAGAGTTTTTTTCCACCGTCAAGAAGTCTTGAAGCAGCTGAAATCAAAGCTCATATATGAAGGTGACCTTCTTTACACTATCATTAACATAAGGAAAGGTTTTTGGCAATCTCTCCAACCAACAAGAGCCACGTACCGGGAGGGAAAATACTTTTTTTGCCACTGAAAATGGCAGGAAGTAGATTTGGGTGTTGTGACAGGGATTATAGTAGTGAGAGTTCATGCCATGAATCCTTTCTTACCACTGGAGCTCTTATTAAACTATAATGTGGCAAATACTGTGGGTAGCTTTTGTAAGCTGATTGTGGTAGCAACTGGCCCTGAAACACCATTTGGAACACAATGTCTTGGGAAAATATGCCTATTAATTCACTTATGAACAAGTGTTTCAGATATAACCTGCTGGACAGAATAGTATCCCTCCAAAATTCATATGTTGAAGTCCTAATCCCTGATGTGATTGAATTTGATAAGGTTTATAAGAATAATTAGGGTTAAATGAGGTCATAATGGTGGGGTCCTAATTTGATAGGACTGGTGGCTTTATAAGAGGCTGAGAGAGATATGTCTTCTCCATGTATACTCACAGAAGAAAAGCCATATGACTACATAGTGAATAGGTAACTGTCTGCAAGCCAAGATGAAAACTGAACCAGAATTTCAATCAGAAACTGAACAGGCTGGCACCTTGATTTTGAACTTCCTCGCCTCCAGAACTGCGAGAAATGAAATTCTGTTGTTTAAGCCAGCTAGTCTGTGGTATTACATTATGACAACTGGCACTAAGACAAATCTGTTCATAAATTCAGAATTAAATACAGTTATCCATTTATGAATAGATCATATTTTTAAAACTTGACCATTATTATCATTTAGTTATAGACTGAATATATATAAAACATAGGTTGAAATGTTATTTAGATAAACGTTTTTTATGTTTAACTCTAAATAAATGGATGATAAATCCCACAGGTTGTTAAAGAGAACGTGTTTAGGTATAAGCCTACACTTTGGATGTGGTCAAAATCTCAAATATCCTCTGAGCATCCATGGGCCCAACACTCCCTGAATCAATAACTAGTACAGACTAAGTACCTGTCAAATGTTAGCTGAATTTAAAAGATAAATATCTTTATTAGTAGGGGTTTATACATCAAAATTGATGGCATAGATATAGGGTATTATCTCTACAAGAATATTTTCAGGAAGATAGAAAGATGTGGACAGAAAGGTGCATGTCAGGCAAAGTTATTTGTGGCTATATAATTCTCCTTCGTATTATGGTTAAAAAGATATTGCTCTCAGCTGTTGGAGTATTTTTCTAATAAAATGTAGTGTTTGTAGCTTTTTGGGAGGAAATTTTCTTTTAAAAAAAGAAAAGTTACAGTGTTATCTCACAATCAAGTAAAAAGGGAGTTTGGAATTACATGTGGTTTTGAGTCACCCATTAAGTCTTCTAGGATTTATTAATTTGCCTTCCCAGTAATTTTGCTCTACCAATAATTTTTGCTTGCCTTCCCAATAATTTTAAATCTGATTAATGAAGACTTTGTGTAACACCTGTAGCTCTGTAATGGTTAAGCATTGACTGAAAGCTATGAAACACAATATAATGTTGGTTTTTATTTTCTAACCATAAGCAGCCATCTTTCTCAGGGATATGGTTACATGAAGTTCAGAGTCCTACCTACACTGATAGTGGGTCAGTAAAAAATTAAACTTTCAAAATAGCGGGCACATGTCTAGGTTCCCGTGTCCATTTGATGACTCCTTCACTTTTTAGCAAGTAGCATTGACCACAATAACGTTGACTGTTACACTGGCTGAATATTCTTAGAAAGCAAAGGTTATTTCGAGAGTGTAAAAAGAAATGCCCTGTCTGGGTCAGAGGTCTGTGTAATGGTCACCGGACTAGCTGAGTAGTCTCTCTAAGCCACAGTGCGCCTATTAGACTCCTTTAAATGCCAGGCATTACAAAATGGGTATAATAATAGCCCAAATTATAGTAGCTAACATTTAATCCTCACCAAAATCATATGGAGATAGTACTTTAAAAAGTTGCCATGTCATAGGTAAGGGAACCAAGGCACAGAGACTTTAGTGAATTGCCCAGAGTCATTCAAGTTTTAGTGGTGAAGCCACAATTTCACCCAGTTTGATTCCAGAAACTTCTCTTTTCATTACTATGCTGTTGTTGAGAGTATCTTAATTTTGTAGTTATGCATTATTTGTTTTCATATATTATTTATTCTGTTCCTGACAGAATTAAGTGAATGATCTCATGAGGAAATGCGCATGAACATGCTTAAGAAACCACTTAGTGCATTATGAATTTGTGTTGTTATTTATTGTATTTGTTCCATGCCATTAAACTTCTTTAATTCTTTCTTTTTAAAATTATATTGTTCGGGATTTGCATTCTTTGGTATTTTCATTTTCATTTGAAAAGTCTTGATATTTGCAAGGTCTCAAATTTCTTGTTGTATTTCCTAATGCTCCAAGTGAATGTAAATATGGCCTAAAATTGGAAACATACCATTCAATACTGTAATTTTTATATTAAATATTTTATTCATTAAAATGTGTAATATGTATAATTATAAACCACTACTATTGCTCTTTTATTGTCTTTGTTATAAATGTTCTCTTATTGCATGTACAGAAAAGAGCAAACAGCATTTTATAAAGATAAATTGAAAATACTGGTTCATACTTGTTTTCATAATAGTGTTCTCTAGTGTAGAAGCAACCATATATTTTAAAAAGCTTATCCAATTTTGCTAATACCAGTTTGCTGCCAAACTCTACTAAGTCTTAAAAATTTAAGCTTCTACTTTGAAAATCAGATTGCTCCTTGTGATTGAATGTTTTAAGTGTGAGGACCGCACACTCTTTCCCTTGAGCTGGAGAGCCTGAACTGTAGTTGCTACTTCCTCTTCGCTGACTGCTACTGCTACCTGCCTCCTGTCTTTGGTTCTCTGTAAACCTGCAGCCAGAAAGGTATTTGAATTTTCCCTCTGTAGCACTTGCAAATCCAATTTTTATGTATAGCTAAGTGCTCTTAGCTTTTCCTCTATCTACTTTGGGGGCCTGGTTTCTAGGAGGCCTGTAACTACGCCAGATCCGGCCTATGTAATGCTGTTTGTAATGAGAAATCTAAACAGGGAATGGCAGTGAGGCATGGCAGGAATGTGTTTCCATTGGAGAAGTCAGTGTAGAGAAAAAGTATAAGCAAAGCCGTGTCCAGAAGGCCTTTTCAGCTGGCCAAGACGGAAGACTAATGTTATTGTACATAGGCTGTTACCCTGCCAGCCCTTCCTCACAAATTTGCCTTCTCTCTCTCTTCCCCTCGTCTCCCTGCCCCTCCCCCATTCTCCCTCTTTCATCTATTCCTTCTCCTTCTCTTTCACCCTCTCTCTTTCTGTGGACTCTGCCGACTGTTTGCTCAGGTGGACAGTGACACCATTTGGAACGAGCTGCACTCGCCCGGTGCTGCACGCATGGCTGTGGGCTGTGTCATCGAGCTGGCTTCCAAAGTGGCCTCTGGAGAGCTGAAGGTGAGGTCTGGGTTGCATTAAGTGTGGGAAATCCAGAGAAGAAAATGAAACAGAGATGTTGTTGTTTGGGAATTGTGGGGAATATGGTGTGCTAATAAAAGGAAAGGGGTGGAGGGAAGAGGGCAGGGAGATGGCCACTAAGGTGTGATAATAACTAGTCTGTAGGTAGGTAGCAGCTGATCCTGTTCACAGGGCCTCCCTCCCCTTGGGGAAACTCTGTGGTCAGGGCTCGCTGGTGTTTTTAAAAGCATAAAAATGGTGAGTAAAACTATGATCCAGGTTAAAAATACCCAGTATATACATATCTATCATGCCTTCCTTGGATTCTCTTTTGAAGCAATTTAAAAAATATGATTACTGAGTGCTATGTATAAGCTCAGAATACCACCCAGAGAGAGGCGGGGGGCGGGGGAGAAAGGTAAATAGCAGACGGGAAGGATTGGGAGGAAGAAGGAAATTGTTGATTAGAAGGGTAATGATCCAGAGTATGTTTTTTTCACAAAAGAACTTCAAAAATGGGCTATGCTTTATTGTTCTTTTCTTTTTACGGTCTCTTCTTTTCTACATCATGAAAAAGAACAATGTCCAAACTCCAGCTTTTCCTAGTCTAAACAATTTATAAAAGCCAGAGAACTGACAGAAGTTGACATTTTATTTGGTATTTTAACAGTGCTATTTAAAGGTATGCCATGTGCGTCTTGGATGCAGTTGCCCCAATAAACTTGGTTGGTGCTAACATTGCTTTTTAATACACTAGTTCACACACTTCATAACGAAATCTTGGCGGTGATTGATTTGGTATTTTTAACAATTATAGGGCTAAACAGCATAGGCATGGTGAGCTTTGTTAATCTAAAATAGAATCTAATTAGGACTATTTTTCTTTATATCTAATTCATTCAGTCACACCTGACTGTTCCACTTGTGATTAAAAATACAGGGGGGAAATGTTCAATATATTGTCAGTCCCAGAAGTCTTTGCCATAACACTTTAAAAAGAACCTACAGAAATATAATTTTGGTAAAGTAGGCTGTATTAAAATATATGTATATTAAATATAAGTGTGTGTGTGTGTATATATATATATATATATTAAAGATATATTTGCCTTGTTTGTTGTTGACATGATCGGCATCAGGATGCTAATTGCTCATCTCTTGGGATTTATGGGGCCATTAGTATGGTGCGCTTACTACTCAGTCTGTCTTTATCTTTGGAATGAGCTATTGAAGAGAAGAAAGGAATCAACCTTATGGAGAGTTTGGCTGTCTATCAGTTAACACTTTAGGAATAATTATTTCTGTTTAAGTATGTCACCTGTAGCACTGGAATAAATTGACATTTTCAAATAATAATATTTGAGGGTCTTATTTTCAAAAGAATTTAAATGATAGACAATAGTCAGGCCACAATATTATAATTTTTAAAAGATGATGCTGGCACAGACCCACTTAATAACAACAAAATAATTGGTGATGTTAATGTTCACAGTTTCTAATTGTTTTGATTCTGTGGAAGTTTAATCAATTCAGAATTCTTGTCAAGGAGAATGCCCACATATTACACTCAAAATTATCATCCATATTAATCTCACAGAGTGCAGAATTGACAAATGTGTATATGAAGAGTGTTGAACGAAACCTCAGTTCTATTTTTTAGGAGGTAGTCATTTAAATAATCAATTACAAAGTGTCAACAACATATAGTATGGTCATGCTGACCACCAGCTGTATTAACATTGGCTATTTATGTTAAGAACCAGGATTCATACAAATGCTTTTTCTCCCCTTGGTTGAAAAACTCAGCAGGTAGTTAAAAAAGAAAAGAGAAGATAGAGGAAAAGCCAGCCTAAGAATCAAAAAGTCTTGGTGTAGACTCTGCCACTTAAAGTCTGTGTCATTTTTGCCAACTCACTTAACTTCTCTGAGCCTCAGTTTCTTTTCCTGCAAAATCTGCAAGATAATGTTAAAGGTTGTGTTCAGTGCTGGCATTCTGGGCTGTTTGCAAATGAAAAGTGGATCTGATTCTCAATCATACACACTGTGATATATCGAATAGTAGATATTCCAAAACTAATTTCAATTTACCTTAGTGCATATTCCAGATTTTGCAGCTGGTTTATCTTTCTGATTGTTAGAAGTCCAAGAGAGGCAGGAGGACCATAACAGAGGCAACTTCTTACAGATGAAAAGACTGAACTGCTTGTTTGCTAATAATCTGGGAGGCCTATGGGAATGCCATGTAGGAAAGGCAGCAGTCACAAATGACTTGTGGCCACAGAGAAGAACTGAGGTAAAGTGCTATGTTTAGGGACCTCTAGCTAACCAAAAATGTTACTCAGTGTTTACTTGTCCCAGAAACCAATATGATAGGGCTGGTCCAGTTGCTGACCAGGACCATTAATAATCATGGAATCAGGTCATTCAGATCAGGGAAGGAAGTTGGGAAGCTTATTTGAGGACAGTGGTAAGTTACCCTCTGATGAGAGATGTAAAAAGAGAAAATCTTAAGTCTTTTGTTTTTTGTTTTCTTTGCATCTACATTTAGTTCTCATATGTTGTACCATATTCTCCCAGTAAATCAATCACTTTATGAAACAACAGTGGAATATTATAATACATCATTTTGTGAGACTGTACTCATTTTGCTTGGAAAATAGAGGAGAAAAGAGCTTTATTTCAAAGAGGGTGGGCCTGGATAGAATGCTGAACTGAGAGGTGGGAGACAGCTTGAGGAACGTCACTGAACTCAGAGGATGGGTATCTATAAAATAAGAAATTTGCACAAAAAAGGACTATGCCAAAGACAAATTTGATTACTTGGATTTTTGTTTGATGCTGAACTTGATCATGACCACGCCCCTAATGTTCCACAGGTTCTGTCAATTCTTCATCTAGGTGTACTGATGGGCTGAAAGGATTAGAAGAATGAGCCAGGTGCAGGGAGTGGTCACATGTTGATGCTTAAATAGACAGTGTGCAGTAAACTGCAAAGGTAATTGGCGTATATCTGGTGCTGAATAGATATGCTCAGTGGAATTCTGTGGGAATTATGGGGACTTTCAAGTTTTCCAGGTTTTTAACTATATTTAAAAACAAAACTATGTAAGAGGAAATTTCTCAAATCTCCAATGCCCAAATTGGCTATTTCTCAGATTCTAGTACTAAGAAATGCAGGTATTCTGAAAATGCAGAAATGTTTAGTATATTGGAAACTATAATTGGAAGAAGAGTTCTCTCAAAATGGTTTTATTGTTTTATGGGATAGTTGAGAAAGTAGGTCTAGAAATAGATCTCTAATAAGATGAGCATTTTTTCAAGTTATAAATGGTTAAATCATTGGTTCAAATAATGGCACAAAATATGTTGTATACCTTAAATGTATACAATTTTTGAGTTATACCTCAATAACCCTGGAAAAAATCGTTCAATACTCACTAAGCTTTATTATGAGGATTCATTTTAGTGTGATTTTGGCAATGCTATAATGTCACCATAAAAAACTAAAACTTGCTTTAGCTATCTGAAAATTTTTGTCAAAAAAACCCACCTGATTATCTGAAAAATAGATGGTTTTCTTTAATATTTGAATGGAAATTGTGATGTCATGTCATGTTGGTAATAATACCTGCTCTGCACTGAATTCCTACTGTAGGCTGGTCATTTTACATATAATTCACCATTCTTCTCACAGTGGCCTTTCAAGTAAGTACTGCTGATAGGATATCAGCTCAGAGATACCAAGTAATTTTTTTAAGATCCTGCACTAAGTTTAATAAATGGCAAAGCCTGTAAATCTCACAATCTTCTATTCTCCTTCAACTACTCTCTAAGGAATTTCTTATAGAGGTAGCATAAATATGTAAGAAAAAAAAGGTTAAGATCATCTCTTTCAAATGGTCTAGATCCTCTCTTTTTTATTGCTATGAAACATTTAATACATTCAACATAAGAAGTTACATTCATAACTTTCAAAAGCATAATAAATAAATACCTGTGAACCCTTCATCTAACTTAGGAAACAGTACTTTGATAACATTATTCAAGTTCTCTCAGCACTTAACCCTATCATTTTGACCCAGGAGTAATCATTATCTATTGTGTTTTTAATTCTTCCTTGTCCTTTCTTTAATAGTTTTAACTATATGTTTTTACCTTTATACAAATAGACTCTTATTAGATGTATCAGTCCTCAGATTTCTTGCCTGCAACTTAAAATCATGTTGTAAGGATTTATACATATATTTATATAGTTGTGATTCATTCCTTTTCATTGCTGTAAAGTATTCCCTTGTACCTTAATTTGTTTATTCATTCTTCTGTTGAACATTTTAGTTGTTTCCAGGTTTTTGCTCTTTTGAACAGTGCTGCTGTGAACACTCTTGGGTTTGCCTGCTGTTTCACTATGGCATAACTAAGAGTAAAATGGCAAGCTCCTAGGCTAGAAACCTAGGAAATTTTAGTAAGTGCTGCAAATAGAATTCCAAAGTCATTTGGCCACAATGACGTCAGCAAAAATGGTCAGTTTAAACCTCTGAAAATTATTTTCTCCATAAAATAAGTGACAAAACTGGCAAAATTTATCAGGATTAATTTTTTAGAAATTCTGGAAACCAACCAAAATCTTGCAACAACTCAGGAAGCATGTATTCAAAACAAAACCAGCTGAAACTTGGTAAGAACAGTGAGCTTTGTGGTGTTTTAATTCACCCTATTCTCATCTTACCTTCCCCAGCTCAGCAGTAGCATTAACAAATAACAGCCTGTGTTCTCAGTGAACACTGGTGACTTGGCAGTCTCCAGAGGGGGCAGGTGGGGTTGGAGCTTCTTCAAAACCTCATTCCCAGAGAATTGTCATTATCCGGCATGTGTGATGCTTCAGTACAAGATCCACTGGCTAGGCTGTCTTTATTTGACCTGATTTGGCAGCAGCCCTTTCCCAGAAGCATCTGTTGAAAAAAATTAAAGGCAATTGATTAACTTCAGAGTCAACAGAGGAGAAAACAATAGACTAACAAAAAGCTTCAAAGAAAAACTGGGAATAAAGTGTGCAAGGGCTGTGAAAAGTCCCATCAGATTCCTAAGAACCCAGAAAGCCACATGCATGACAGGGCTGTGTTCACACCCAGGAAAGACCTGAGGAGGCTCTAAAATCTCACTTTAAGCTGACTTTGAGGCTCTGCTCAGACCAAGTGAAAGCCAAGGTGTAGTAGTCAGCTGCCTGGCTGAGTACTGAACGTATATCCAGCACAGACACACACGCACACCCACACACAAGGCTACTTGAGAAAGGCTGGGGACTGTTGGTTCTAGGCATTTAAGGAAATCTCTGTCCAATCATTAACTGACTGCTAAATTAACCAAGCACAGACTTCAGTGCTATGCTCAACATAGAATAGTTTTTACAGAATTAGTGCAGCAAAGTCAATAAACAAAAGAGTAACAAATCCTGGGAAACAATGAAAATCTGATTTCCAAAGTTGCCATATTATATTGATTTTTTATTTTAATGCCAGTTTTTAACATAAAATTATGAGACATTCAAAGCAACACATGAATCTACATGAAATAAAGAGCACCAGAAAAAGTAACCACACAAACACAGAAAAATGATAATATAATTGTATTTTCTGTTTCTCTTTTTCTCCTCTCCGATTCAAAGCCAACTATACAAAACAATAAGCATAAATCAGTGTTTATAGGCACATGGTCTATAAAGATGTAAACTACATGTCAATAAAAGCACAAAGAAGGGCATTAGGAATGGAGCTATAAAACAGCAAAACAATCCCAAACAAAAGCTTTGGGATACTATTGAAATTTGGTTCTTGTCTAAACTACATTGTTAGAAGTTAAGATGCTAATTATAATCCACTGGGCAACCAGTAATAAAATAACTCAAAAGATACATGAAATGACAAGGATATTAAATTGGTATGATAGAGAATAGCTATTTAACTTAAAAGAAGGCGGTAATGGAGGAATCACTTTTGTCTATCATCAGCATTTTCAGATTTTTAAATGTTTGCCAGTATTGTGGGTATAAAACGTCATCTTACAATGAATCTCTTTTATTAGATATAGAGAAATCAATACTGTTATATCTGTTTAAACCTTTTGTTAATATTTCATAATTATCTCAAAGTTTTTTTGTCCTCAGTTATATTTGTATGATATTAATATAGCATTACTAGCTTTTTTTTCCCCTGGCATTTGCTTCATTCGTCCTTTGCCATCCCTTTTATTTTAAACTTTCTCTATGGCAGAGCGATCTATCCCTTATAAATAACTCATGGCTAGATTTTGTTTTCTACTTTAACTATATATTTAATTGGGGAATTCAGTTCATTCCACTTATGATTGGCAGTATACACAAACGTATTTCTATCATCACATGTTGATTTTTTTCTCTTTGCTCAACTTTTTTGTGTGTACCCTTTCCTTCAATTAGACCTTGTTTGTTTTCAATTGAAAGTTTTTTTCTCATTCAGTGTTACCTCTAGTTTTTAAAAAAAATACACACATGATTCTATTGTAGTAGCTACCTTTTAAATTTGAATCTGTTTAATAGATCCTAAACTGAATCACTCTCTTTATTCTCCTTACTGAAAAAACCAGAACTTTAGAATGTTTTAAAGGCAATTATCTTGTCCTAACTTGTATGCTATTATGCTTCAGTACTTTTGCTTTATCTTTTTAAAAAATAATATCACTAATGAGACATTATTATACTGTTTTAAACCATCTGTGTTTCTTTATACTTGCCCACATATTTGCCATTTTCCTTACACATCATTTATCTTGGTATCTGAAATCTCCATTTGGGATTGTTTTTTTCTTCCAGTACATTTTTTAGAAGTTTATTAACTGATGGTTTCTCTCTTGATCATCTGTGGCATCTTTTCCCCTCATTCTTTTATTTTTTTTTATTAAGGTATCATTGATATACACTCTTATGAAGGTTTCACAAGAAAAACAATGTGGTTATAACATTCACCCTTATTATCGTGTCCCTTCCCATACCCCATTGCAGTCACTGTCTATCAGTGTAGTAAGATGCCACAGAGTCCCTATTTCTCTTCTCTGAGCTATGCTGTCCTCCCCATGAACCCCCACACACCATGTGCACCAATCATGATACCCCACAGTCTGCTTATCCCTCCCTCTCTACCCACCCTCCTCCACACCTCCCCTTTGGTAACCATTAGTCCCTTCTTGGAGTCTGTGAGTCTGCTGCTATTTGTTCCTTCAGTTTTGCTTTGTTGTTATACTCCACAAATGAGGGAAATCATTTGGTATTTGTCTTTCTCTGCCTGACTTATTCCACTGAGCATAATACCCTCTAGCTTCATCCATGTTGTTGCAAATGGTAGGATTTGTTTCTTTCTTATGGCTGAATAATATTCCATTGTGTATATGTACCACATCTTCTTTATCCATTCACCTACTGATGGACACTTAGGTTCTTCCATATCTTAGCTATTGTAAATAGTGCTGCGATAAACATAGGGGTGCATATGTCTTTTTGAATATGAGAAGTTGTATTCTTTGGGTAAATTCCTAGGAGTGGAACTCCCCGGTCAAATGGTATTTCTATTTTTAGTTTTTTGAGGAACTTCCATATTGCTTTCCACAATGGTTGAACTTGTTTACATTCCCAAAAGCAGGATAGGAGGGTTCCTCTTTCTCCACATCCTCACCAGCATTTGTTGTTCCTAGTCTTTTCTATGTTGACCATCCTAACTGGTATGAGGTGATATCTCAGTGTGATTTTAATTTGCATTTTCCTGATGATTAGCGATGTAGAGCATCTTTTCATGTGCCTGTTGGACATCTGAATTTCTTCTTTGGAGAAGTGTCCGTTCATATCCTCTGCCCATTTTTTAATTGGGTTATTTGCTTTTCAGGTGTTTAGGCCTGTGAGTTCTTTTGGATGTTAACCCCTTGTTGGCTATGTTATTTACAAATATGTTCTCCCATACTCTAGTATGCCTTTTTGTTCTGTTGATGGTGTCCTTTGCCATACAGAAGCTTTTTAGCTTGATGTAGTCCCACTAGTTCATTTTTAATTTTGTTTCCCTTGCCTGAGAAGATTCATTCAGGAAAAAGTTGCTCATGTTTATATTCAAGAAATTTTTGCCTATGTTTTCTTCTAAGAGTTTTATGGTTTCATGACTTACATTCAGGTCTTTGATCCATTTGAGTTTACTTTTGTGTATGGAGTTAGACAATAATCCAGTTTCATTCTCTTGCATGTAGCTATCCAGTTTTTCCAACACCAGCTGTTGAAGAGGCTGTCATTTCCCCATTGTATATCATGACTCCTTTGTCATATATTAATTGACCAAATATGCTTGGGTTTATATCTGGGCTCCCTTGTCTGTTCCACTGGTCTATGTGTCTGTTTTTGTGCCACTACCAAATTGTTTTGATTACCGTGGCTTTGTAGTAGAGCTTGAATTTGGCGAGCATAATCCCACCTTGCTTTATTCTTCCTTCTCAGGATTGCTTTGGCTATTTGGGGTTTTTTGTGGTTCCATATGAATTTTAGAACTATTTGCTCTAGTTCACTGAAGAATGCTGTCGGTATTTTGATAGGGATTGCATTGAATCTGTAGATTGCTTTACTCAGGATGGCCATTTTGACAATATTAATTCTTCCTATCCATGAGTATGGGATGTGTTTCCATTTATTGGTGTCTTCTTTAATTTCTCTCATGAGTGTCTTGTAGTTTTCAGAGTACAGGTCTTTCACTTTCTTGGTTAGTTTATTCCTAAGTATTTTATTTTTTTGATGCAATTGTGAATGGAATTATTTTCCTGATTTCTCTTTCTGCTAGTTCATCGTTAGTGTATATGAATGCAACAGATTTCGGTGTATTAGTTTTGTATCCTGCAAATTTGCTGAATTCAGATATTAGATCTCATAGTTTTAGAGTGAATTCTTTAGGGTTTTTTATGTACAATATCATATTATCTGCAAACAGGGACAGTTTAACTTCTTCCTTGTCAATTTGGATGCCTTTTTTCTTTGTGTTGTCCGATTGCCATGGCTAGGACCTCCAGAACTGTGTTGAATGAAAGTTGGGAGAGTGGGCATCATTTTCTTGTACCCGATCTTAAAGGAAAAGAGCTTTCAGCTTCTCACTGTTACGTATGATGTTGGCTATGGGTTTGTCATATATTGCCTTTATTATGTTGCGGTACTTGCTGTCTATACCCATTTTGTTGAGAGTTTTTATCATGAATGGATATTGAATTTTGTCAAATGCTTTTTCAGCATCTGTGGAGATGATCGTGTGGTTTGTTTTTTTTTAATAATTTATTTTGGATCATTAATCTACACTTACACGTGCAATATTATGATTATTAAAGTACCCCCTTCATCAGGTCCCCCCCACCAACCCCACTACAGTCACTGTCCATCAGCGTAGTGAGATGCTATAGAATCACTACTTGTCTTCTCTGAGTTGTACAGCCCTCATCGTGCCCCCACAACATTACATCTGCTAATCATAATGCCCCCTTTTCCCTCTTATCCCTCCCTTCCCAACCATCTTCCCCAGGCCCTTTCCCTTTGGTAACTATTAGTCCATTCTTGGGTTCTGTGAGTCTGCTGCTGTTTTGTTCCTTCAGTTTTTTTCTTTGTTCTTATACTCCACATATGAGTGAAATCATTTGGTACTTGTCTTTTTTGGCTTGGCATATTTCACTGAGCATAATACCCTCTAGCTCCATCCACGTTGTTGCAAATGGTAGGATTTGTTTTCTTCTATGGCTGTATAATATTCCATTGTGTATATGTACCACCTCTTCTTTATCCATTCATCTACTGGTGGACACTTAGGTTGCTTCCATTTCTTGGCTATTGTAAATAGTGCTGCAATAAACATAGGGGTGCATCTGTCTTTTTCAAATTGGGCTGCTGCATTCTTAGGGTAAATTCCTAGGAGTGGAATTCCTGGGTCAAATGGTATTTCTATTTTGAGTTTTTTGAGGAACCTCCATACTGCTTTCCACAATGGTTGAACTAATTTGCAGTCCCACCAGCAGTGTAGGAGGGTTCCCTTTTCTCCACATCCTCGCCAACATTTGTTGTTGTTTGTGTTTTGGATGTTGGCCATCCTCACTGGTGTGAGGTGATATCTCATTGTGGTTTTAATCTGCATTTCTCTGATGATTAGCGATGTGGAGCATCTTTTCATGTGCCTGTTGGCCATCTGAATTTCTTCTTTAGAGAAATGTCTATTCATGTCCTCTGCCCATTTCTTAATTGGATTATTTGCTTTTTGTTTGTTAAGGTGCATGAGTTCTTTATATATTTTGGATGTCAACCCCTTATCGGATACGTCATTTATGAATATATTCTCCCATACTGTAGGATCTCTTTTTGTTCTACTGATGGTGTCCTTTGCTGTACAGAAGCTTTTCAGATTTGTATAGTCCCACTTGTTTATTTTTACTTTTGTTTCCCTTGCCTGGGGAGATATGTTCATGAATAAGTCACTCATGTTTATGTCCAAGAGATTTTTGCCAAAGTTTTTTTCTGAGTTTTATGGTTTCATGACTTACATTCAGGTCTTTGATCCACCTTGAGTTTACCTTTGCGTATGGGGTTAGACAGTAGTCCAGTTTCATTCTTTTACATGTAGCTGTCCAGTTTTTCCAACACCAGCTGCAGCTGAAGAGGCTGTCACCTCCCCATTGTATATCCAAGGCTCCTTTATCAAATATTAATTGATTGTATATGTTTGGGTTAATATCTGGATTTTCTATTCTGTTCCACTGGTCTGTGGGTCTGTTTTTGTGCCAATTCCAAATTGTCTTGATTACTGTGGCTTTGTAGTAGAGCTTGAAGTCAGGGAGCGTAATTCCCCGTTTTATTCCTCCTTCTCAGGATTGCATTGGCTATTTGGGGTCTTCCGTGGTTCCATATGAATTTTAGAATTATTTGATCCTGTTCATTGAAGAAAGCTGTTGGTAGTTTGATAGGGATTGCGTTGAATCGGTAGATTGCTTTAGGTAGTATAGCCATTTTGACAATATTTATTCTTCCTAGCCAAGAGCATGGGATGCATTTCCATTTGTTAGTGTCCTCCTTAATTTCTCTAAGGAGTGTCTTGTAGTTTTCAGAGTACAGGTCTTTCACTTCCTTCGTTAGGTTTATTCCTAGGTATTTATTCTTTTTGATGCAATTGTGAATGGAATTGTTTTTCTGATTTCTCTTTCTGTTAGTTCATCGTCAGTGTATAGGAAAGCAACAGATTTCTGTGTGTTAATTTTGTATCTTGCAACTTTGCTGAATTCATATATTAGTTCTAATAGTTTTGGAGTGGAGTCTTTAGGGTTTTTTATGTACAATATCATGTCATCTGCAAATAGTGATGATTTGACTTCTTCTTTACCAATCTGGATGCCTTGTATGTCTTTGTTTTGTCTGATTGCCATGGCTAGGACCTCCACTACTATGTTGAATAACAGTGGAGAGAGTGGGCATCCCTGTATTATTCCTGATCTTAGATGAAAAGCTTTCAGCTTCTCGCTGTGAAGTATGATGTTAGCTGTGGGTTTGTCATATATGGCCTTTATGATGTTGAGGTACTTGCCATCTATACACATTTTGTTGAGAATTTTAATCAGGAATGGATGCTGAATTTTGTCAAATGCTTTTTCAGCATCTATGGAGATGATCATGTGGTTTTTGTTCTTCTTTTTGTTGATGTGGTGGGTGATGTTGATGGATTTTCGAATGTTGTACCATCCTTGCATCCCTGGGATGAATCCCACTTGATCATGGTGTATGATCCTCTTGATGTATTTTTGAATTCGGTTTGCTAATATTTTGTTTAGTATTTTTGCATCTACATTCATCAGGGATATTGGTCTGTAATTTTCTTTTTTGGTGAGGTCTTTGCCCGGTTTTGGTATTAGAGTGATGCTGGCTTCATAGAATGAGTTTGGAAGAGGTCCCTCCTCTTCTATTTTTTGTAAAACTTTAAGGAGAATGGGTGTTATTTCTTCTCTATATGTCTGTTAGAATTCAGAGGTGAATCCCTCTGGTCTGGGGGTTTTGTTCTTGGGTAGTTTTTTGATTACCACTTCAATTTCGTTGCTGGTGATTGGTCTGTTTAGTTTTTCTGTTTCTTGCTTGGTCAGCCTTGGAAGGTTGTATTTTTCTAAGAAGTCGTCCATTTCTTCTATGTTTTCCAGCTTGTTAGCATATAGATTCTCATAATATTCTCTTATAATTCTTTGTATTTCTGTGGGGTCCGTCGTTATTTTTCCTTTCTCATTTCTGATTCTGTTTATGTGTGTAGATTCTCTTTTTCTCTTAATGAGTCTGGCTAGGGGTTTATCTATTTTGTTTATTTTTTCAAAGAACCAGCTCTTGGTTTTATTGATTTTTTCTATTGTTTTATTCTTCTCAATTTTATTTATTTCTTCTCTGACCTTTATTATGGCCCTCCTGGTGACTTTGGGCCTCATTTGTTCTTCTTTTTCCAATTTCAGTAATTGTGTCTTTAGACTATTCATTTGGAAATGTTCTTCCTTCTTTAAATAGGCCTGGATTGCAATATACTTTCCTCTTAGAACTGCCTTTGCTGCATCCCACAGAAGTTGTGGCTTTGTGTTGTTGTTGTCATTAGTCTCCATATATTCTTTCATTTCTGTTTTGATTTGGTCGTTAACCCATTGATTAGTTAGGAGAATGTTGTTAGGTCTCCATGTATTTGTGAGCCTTTTGATTTCTTTCTAAAATTTATTTCTAGTTTAATACCTTTGTGATCTGAGAAGTTGGTTGGTAGGATTTCAATATTTTTGAATTTTCTGAGATTCTTTTTGTCGTCTAGTATGTGGTCTATTCTGGAAAATGTTCCATGTGCACTTGAGAAGAATGTGTATCCTGCTGCTTTTGGGTGCAGTGTTCTGTTGATATCTGTTAGGTCCATCTGTTCTAGTGTGTTGTTCAGTGCCTCTGTGTCTTTACTTATTCTCTGTCTGATTGATCTGTCCTTTGGAGTGAGTGGTGTGTTGAAGTCTCCTAAAATGAATGCATTGCTGTCTATTTCCTCCTTTAATTCTGTTAGTATTTGTTTCACATATGCTGGCGCTCCTGTGTTGGGTGCATATATATCTATAATGGTTATATCTTGTTTGACTGACCCCTTTGTCATTATGTAATGTCCTTCTTTATCTCTTGCTACTTTCTTCGTTTTGAAGTCTATTTTGTCTGATACAAGTACTGCAACACCTGTTTTTTTCTCCTTGTTGTTTGCATGAAATATCTTTTTGCATCCCTTCACTTTTAGTCTGTGTATGTCTTTGGGTTTAAAGTGAGTCTCTTGAAGGCAGCATATAGATGCGATTTGTTTTTTTATCCATTCAGTGACTCTATGTCTTTTGACTGGTGTATTCAGTCCATTTACGTTTATGGTGATTTTGGATAGGTATGTACTTATTGGCATTGCAGGCTTCAGATTCGTGGTTACCAAAGGTTCAAAGTTAACTTCCCTACTACCTAAAAGTCTAACAACTAACTTAATATGCTATTACAAACAGAATCTAAAGGGTCTTTTTTGTTTGTTTGTTTGTTTCCTCCTTTTTCTTTCTATTCCATTCTTTATATATTAGGTATCATATTCTGTACTGTTTGTCTATCCCTTGATTGACTTTGGGAATAGTTAATTTAATTTTGCATTTTCATAGTAATTAGCTGTTCTATTTTCTTTACTGTGGTTTTATTACCTCTGGTGACAGCTATTAATCTGTAGGAACACTTCCATCTATAGCAGTCCCTCCAAAATACACTGTAGAGATGGTTTGTGGGAGGCAAGTTCTCTCAGCTTTTGCTTATCTGGGAATTGTTTAATCCCTCCTTCAAATTTAAATGATAATCTTGCTGGATAAAGTAATCTTGGTTCAAGGCCCTTCTGCTTCATTGCATTAAATACATTATGCCACTTCCTTCTGACCTGTAAGGTTTCTGCTGAGAAGTCTGATGATAGCCTGATGTGTTTTCCTTTGTATGTGATCCTATTTCTCTCTCTGGCTGCTGTTAATAGTCTGTCCTTATCCTTGATCTTTGCCATTTTAATTACTACATGTCTTGCTGTCGTCTTCCTTGGGTCCCCTGTGTTGGGAGATCTCCATGGCCTGAGAGACTATCTCCTTCCCCAGATTGGGGACGTTTTCAGCAATCACCTCCTCAAAGACGCTTTCTATCCCTTTTTCTCTCTCTTCTTCCTCTGGTACCCCTATAATGCGAATATTGTTCCGTTTGGATTGCTCACACAGTTCTCTCAATATTCTTTCATTCTTAGAGATCCTTTTTTCCCTCTGTGCCTCAGCTTCTTTGTATTCCTCTTCTCTAGTTCCTATTTCATTTATCGTCGCCTCCACCGTATCCAATATGCTTTTAGTATCGTCCACTGTGTTCTTCAGTGATTGGATCTCAGATCGGAATTCATTCCTGAGTTCTTGAATATCTTTCCGTACCTCCATGAGCATGTTCATGATTTTTATTTTGAACTCCCTTTCAGGGAGAGTCATAAGGTCCATATCATTTAAATCTTTCTCTGGAGTTGTGTTCATAATTTTACTCTGGACCAGGTTCCTTTGGCGTTTCATATTTGTGTATGCCACCCTCTAGTGCCCAGAAGCTCTACTCTCTGGAGCTGCTCAGCCCCTGAAGCAATGTGGGGATTGTAGGGGAGTGGTATTGGTGCCTCCGGGGAGGAAAGGGGTATTTGCTGGTTCCTGGCTGCTGTGCCTGTCTCCACTGCCTGAACCAGTGGGCTGAGCACACAGGAATAAGCCTCTGTGCTTTGCGTTTTTAGTTGCTGTAGACAGATCTTCCCTCTGACTGGCCTAACACCAGGGAAGGATTTCCCGGTTTGCAAGCCCGGTGGGGCTGGCCAGAAGAAAGGCACACTAGTCTGCCTGTCACAAAAGGGGTTCTTGGAGCTGTGTAGGCAGCCAGGGAGCTGGAGCACCTGAAGATCGTGAAAGCTCCCAACCTGCTGGGCAGAGTGCACCCGGACAATTTTGTCTGCCTGTCCTTTCTCCTGAGCAGTAAGCTCTGTGCAATCCTTGCCACTTTAGCAGCCCTCTTGCTAAGGGCTTCTTTGTTAAGAAGTCTCTCAGACTGCCCGCCCTTCTTTTGTCCCTGAGCAGCTGGGTATGGATCCCTGCTTTCACAAGCAGCTGGATTCTTAGTCTCTGCAGGAACTCTGCCTGTCTTAGCTTTCCAAACCCCTAATTACAAGAGTATCATGCAAGCACCACCAAATGTAGGTTTGTGCTCCCAGAGCAGATCTCCAGAGTTAGGTATTCAGCAGTCCCACATCTCCGCTCCCTCCATGCTCCGTTCCTGTTCCTCCCACTGGTGAGCTGGGGTGGGGGAAGGGCTTGGATCCTGCAGGACCACAACTTTAGTATGTTACCCTTTTCTGTGAGGGCTGCTCTTGTCTCCAGGTGTATGCAGTTTGTTGCCGTCCTCTTTCCCATTGCTCTTTCAAGAGTAGTTGTAGTAGCTTTATTTTCATATTATATGAGGTTTTAGGAGGAAGCCTCTGTCTCACCTCTCACGCCGCCATCTTTAATCCAAATCGATCATGTGGTTTTTGTCCTTATTTTTGTTGATGTGGTGGATGATGTGATGGATTTTCGAATATTTTATCATCCTTGCATCTCTAGAATAAATCCTGCTTGATCATGATGGTTGATCTATTTGATGTGTTTTTTAATTTGGTTTGCTAATATTTTGTTGAGGATTTTTGCTTCTATGTTCATCAGGGATATTCATCTGTAATTTTCTTTTTTTGTGGTGTCTTTGCCTGGTTTTGTTGTTAGAGTTATGCTGGCCTCGTAGATGAGTTTGGGAGTATTCCATCCTCTTCTACTTTTTGGAAAACTTTAATGAGGATTGGTATTAGGTCTTCACTAAATGTTTGATAAAATTCAGCAGTGAAGCCATCTAATCCAGGAGTTTTGTCCTCAGGTAGTTTTTTTTTCCATTAATTTTTTTTATTTTGCTATTATTAATATACAATTACATAAGCAACATTATGGTTACTAGACTCCCCCTTTTATCATGTCCCCACCACATACCCCATTGCAGTCACTGTCCATCAATGTAGTAGGATGTTATAGAATCACTACTTGTCTTCTCTGTGTTATACTGCCTTCTCCGTATCCCCATACCCCACCCCCACCCCTGCTACATTATGTGTACTAATTGTAATAGCTCTTTTCCCCCTTATCCCTCCCTTCAAACCCCTCTTCCTCAGTCCCTTTCCCTTTGGTAACTGTTAGTCCATTCTTGGGTTCTGTGAGTCTGCTGCTGTTTTGTTCCTTTAGTTTAGTTTTTTCTTTGTTCTTATACTCCACAGTTGAGTGAAATCATTTGATACTTGTCTTTCTCTGCCTGGCTTAATTCACTGAACATAATACCCTCTGGCTCCATCCATGTTGTTGCAAATGGTAGGATTTGTTTTCTTCTTATGGCTGAATAATATTCCATTGTGTATATGTACCACATCTTCTTTATCCATTCATCTACTGATGGACACTTAGGTTGCTTCCATTTCTTGGCTATTGTAAATAGTGCTGTGATAAATATAGAGGTGGTATGTCTTTTTCAAACTGGGCTGCTGCATTTTTAGGGTAAATTCCTTCCTGGGTCAAATGGTATTTCTATTTTTAGTTTTTTGAGGAACCTCCATATTGCTTTTCACAATGTTTGAACTAGCTTACATTCCCACCAGCAGTGTAGGAGGGTTCCCCTTTCTCCACATCCTTGCCAGCATTTGTTGTTGTCTTTTGGATGGCGGCCATCATGATATCTCATTGTGGTTTTAATTTGCATTTCTCTGATGACTAGTGATGTGGGGCATCTTTTCATGTGTCAGGTAGTTTTTTGGTTACCAATTCAATTTCACTGCTGGTAATTGGTCATTTCAGATTTTCTGTTTCTTCCTGGGTCAGCCTTGGAAGGTTGTATTTTTCTAGAAAGTTGTCCACTTTTATAGGTTATCCAATTCATTAGCATATGATTTTTCATAGTATTCTCATAATTCTCTGTATTTCTGGGGTTTCTGTAGTGATTTTTCCTTTCTCATTTCTGATTCTGATTCTGATTATGTGTATAAACTTTTTTTTTTGATAAGTCTGGCTAGGGATTTATCTATTTTGTTTCTTTTCTCGAAGAAACAGTTCCTACTTTTATTGATTCTTTCTATTGTTTTATTCTTCTCGATTATATATATTTCTGCTCTAATCTTTATTGTGTGCCTCCTACTGACTTTGGGCCTCATTTGTTCTTTTTCTAGTTTCATTAATTGTGAGTTTAGACTGTTCATATGGGATTGTTTTTCTTTCCTGAGGTCGGCCTGTATTGGAATATACTTCCCTCTTAGTACGGCCTTTGCTGCATCTCACAGACTTAGTGGTGTTGAATTATTGTTGTCATTTGTCTCCATATATTGCTTGATCTCTGTTATTATTTGGTCATTGATCCATTGATTATTTAGGAGCATGTTATTAAGCCTCCATGTGTTTGTCGGCTTTTTCAATTCTTTGTGTAATTTATTTCTAGTTTCATACCTTTTTGGTCTGAGAAGCTGGTTGGTATAATTTCAATCTTTTTGAATTTACTGAGGCTCTATTTGTGGCCTAGTATATGATCTATTCTTGAAAATGTTCCATGTGTGCTTGAGAAGAATGTGTATCCTGTTGCTTTTGGATGGAGTGTTCTGTCGATATCTGTTAGGTCTATCTGTTCTAATATATTGTTCAGTGCCTCTGTCTCCTTTCTAATTTTCTGTCTGGTTGATATGTCCTTTGGAGTGAGTGATGTGTTGAAGTCTCCTAAAATGAATGCACTGCATTCTGTTTCCCCCTTTATGTCAATTAATATTTGTTTCACATATGTAGGTGATCCTGTGTTGGATGCATATTTATTTATAATAGTTATATCCCCCGGTAGGACTGACCTCTTTATCATTATGTAATGTCCTTCTTTGTTTCTTGTTACTTTCTTTGTATTGAAGTCTGTTATGTCTGATAAAAATATTGCAACTCCTGCTTTTTTCTCCCTAATATTAGTTGCATGAAATATCTTCTTTCATCCCTTTACTTTCAGTCTGTGTATGTCTTTGGGTTTGAAGTGAGTCCCCAGTAGGCAGCATATAGATGAATCTTGTTTTTTATGCATTCATTGACTCTATGTCTTTTGATTGGTGCATTCAGACCATTTACATTTAGGGTGATTATCAACAGGTATGTACCTATTGCCATTCCAGGCTTTAGATTCGTGGTTACCAAAGGTTCAAGGGTAATTCCCTTACTATGTAACTGTCTAATTTAACTCACTTAGAATGCTATTGCAAACCAACCTAAAGTTACTTTTTTTCCCTCATTTTTCTTCCTCCTCCATTCTTTATATATTAGGTATCATATTCTGTACTGTCTATCCCTTGAGTGACTTGAGGGGTAGTTGATTTGGTTTTGCATCTGCTTAGTAATTAATTTTTCTACTTTCTTTACTGTGGTTTTATTTCCTCTGGTGACAGCTATTTAGCCTTAGGAACACTTCCATCTATAGCAGTCCCTCCAAAATACACTGTAGAGGTGGTTTGTGGGAGGTAAATTCTCTCTGCTTTTGCTTATCTGAAAATTGTTTAATCCCTCCTTCAAATTTAAATGATAATCTTGCTGGTTAGAGTATTCTTGGTTCAAGGCCCTTCTATTTCATTGTATTAAATATATCACGCCACTCCCTTCTGGCCTGTAAGGTTTCTCTTGAGAAGGCTGATGATAGCCTGATGGGTTTTCCTTTGTATGTGATCTTTTTTCTCTCTCTAGCTGCTTTTAAAAGTCTGTACCTATCCTTGGTCTTTGCCAGCTTAATTATTATATGTCTTGGTGTTGTCTTCCTTGTGTCCCTTGTGTTGGGAGATCTGTGCACCTCTATGACCTGAGAGACTATCTCCTTCCCCAGATTGGGGAAGTTTTCAGCAATTACCTCCTCAAAGACATTTTCTATCCCTTTTTCTCTCTCTTTTTCTTCTGGTACTGCTATAATGCGAATATTGTTCCATTTGGATTGGTCACACAGTTCTCTCAATATGCTTTCATTCCTAGAGATCTTTTTTTCACTCTGTGCCTCAACTTCTTTGTGTTCCACTTCTCTAATTTCTATTCCATTTACTGTCTCTTCTACTACATCTAATCTGCTTTTAAATCCCTCCATTTTGTGTTTAATTTCAGATATGGAATTTCTTAGTGATTGAATCTCCATCCTAAAATTGTACCTTAGTTCTTGAATATTTTTCTGTACCTCCATTTTTATTTGAACTCTCTTTCAGGAAGATTGGTGAGTACAGTTTCACTTGGGCCTATTTCTGGTGTTTGTGAGATTTTGGTTTGAACCATGTTCCTTTGATGACATATTTGTATGTGGCACCCTCTAGTGCCCAGAGCTCTCGTCTCTGGAGCTGCTCAGCCTCTGGAGTGATGTTAGGGGTTGCAGGGGAGTGGCGCTGGTGCCTGGGGGAGGAAAGAGCTGTTTCCTGCTTCTTAGCTGTAGTGCCTGTCTCCACTGTCAGAACCAGTGGGCCGAGCACACAGGTGTAAGCTTTGCATTTTTAGCTGTCATAGATGGGGCCTCCCTCTGGCTGGCCTGATGCCAGGCAAGGTTCTGCTGGTTTGTGAGCCAGTGCCAGCCAGCCAGGAGGAAGGCTCAGCAGGCTGCATATCCCAGTGGGTAGCTTCACAGCTGGGTAGCCAACCAGGCAGATGGAGCGCCTGAAGCTCCTGAAAGTTCCCAACCTTCTGGGCAGAGCATGCTTGACAACCTTTTCCACCTATCCCTTTCTCATGTGCAGCAAGCTCTGTGCCATCCGCCCCCCCCCGCCCCCACTTCAGCAGCCCTCTCTGTGCTAGGAAGCCTTTCAGACTTCCTGCCTTTCCTTTGTCCCAAAGTAGCCGGATGTGAATCCCCATCCTCCACAAACAGCTATATTCTCAGGATCTCCAAGTATTCCACCTGTCTTAGCTTTCCAACCCCACTAATTTCCAGAACACCATACAATGTAGGTTTGTGCTTCCAAAGCAGATCTCCAGAGCTGTGTATTCAGCAGTCCTAGGCTTCCACCCTCTCCCTGCTCTATTTCTCTTCCTCCCACTGGTGAGCTGGAGTGGGGGAAGGGCTTGGGTCCTGCTGGATCAAGGCTTTGGTACATTACCCGATTTCATGAGGTCTCCTCTGTTCTCCAAGTGTATATAGTCTGGTGCAGCCTTCTTTCTTGTTGCTCTTTTATAATTAGTTGTATTAACTATATTTTTGTATTAGATGTGGTTTTGGGAGGAGTTTTCTGTCTCGCCTCTCACGCTGCCATCTTTAATCCTATCCTCCTTTTTCCCATCACTCTTGAAAGATAGTTCTATTAAGTTCACATTTTAGGGTTGACAATTTCTCTCAACATTTTGAAGTTCCTCCATGCTTTTCTGGCTTCCAGTTTTGATATGGAAAATATCAGTTGTCAATCTAATTATCATTTCTTGTAGATATTGCCTTTTTGATTACTTTTAATGTCTTCTTTTTGGTTTTAATATTCTGTATTTTGCTTCCCATGTGTCTAATAGTGGGTTTTGCTGACCCAACATTGTTTAAAATATATATTAGCAAAACTAAATTAAAAGCACCTCCATAATGGTACTTTGTGATGTCACCTGCATCAAATTGAAAGTAACCTTGCTGATTTCAATTACTAATTATTCATTTATAGCACAAATATTGATTAAGCATCTATTATGTGCCAAGAACCACTATAAATACTGAAAATTGCAAGACAGGGAAATTAGGTGCTGTCATAGATAGCAAGAATAAATAGATAAATACACATATATTAAAAATTAAGATGAAAATACATACTATGGGTCAAAAAGCATGAAAGATTTCATGGGAATCTGAGGGACAGGGCTGGCTCTGTTTAGGCTCATGGGAAGATCTTGTGATAGGATGAGATATGAGCAGAATGAAATAAAAGTAGAATCAATCATGTAAGGGGAAGAATTTTCCATACAAGGGAAAAAGCAAATATAGAATCTCTCTTCTAGGATGAATTAAGTCTTGACTTGTTTAGGGAACTGCAAAAAGGGCTGTGTGTCTGGGTCTGAGTTATCTGCAGAGCGGCTAGCAAGGATTAATGTTAGATAATCAAGGGCAAGAAAATGAAATGTACACACACACACACATATACAGCATACACATGTATATGCATATCCAAGTAACATAAAACTAAGTGTGTGTTTCCAGTAGCTTTAGGAATAAGGATAGCCACCGATTATTTACTGATTATATATAAGGAAAGCTGCATTGCTGTTTCAAATACATTTTACCACCAGTTTGGCTTGTCTTAAAATGTTATACTGTCCATCAACATGGTACAACAAATTAGGTATGGAATGGAATAGTTGTGTTAACTCCAATTTTGACCAAGTTCCCAAGCTGAGAATAATGGACCTAAATTGTGTAAGACAGATAGCACTTCAATGAATTTATTAAAAGATCGTCAAATAGGCCTACGGTTATCTTCAGCTAATCTCATTTATGTAACAAAAGACTAGAGACATGATTAAAAGGACTTGAAATATTTTGGCTCCTCCGCACTGCTCCCTTCCTGTGCTTTGCCTCAACCTAAGCCAAATGTCTAAGAGATGGGGAAGGAATCCAAGGAAATCACTTATGTCTGCAAATGGGAGGAGTGGCTTTTCAGTCCTTAACTTGAGGCATGTTGAATTTCAGAAATCTGTAGGATCACTCTAGACTACAACCAGGGTGGGGCATGAAGGAATTCACTAGAGGGCCTGATGTACATATTAGGAGTTTGTGAGCTATATGAAGATAGAGGAATGTCTGAGCTTGCCACCTGGAGAATGCAAGTGGAAAGCTGACTGAAACTTACATGTGGGCAGGTTAAAGAGAGAGAGGGGTGAAGAGCTGCAGTGAAATTTGACACTGTTGGTGGGGCAAGGTGTGTTTTTCCCCTTGTGGGCCAGTAGACACTGGATAGAAGCCAGGTTTGAATCATTTTGAAACCTCACCAAAGATGTCTACCTTGCTGGGCAAACTGCCCCTGCCCCTCTGCACTGCCCAGCAGAATGAGATTAGAAAGATGAGAGGGAGCTGATGAGAAGGGCTTGCAAGGTCAGCCAATGAGTACATTGTCCACATCAGTGAAATTTACAGACTAAAGGTCACTGACAGTGTCTGAGGAATCTGTGAACACTCCCATTGAAGGGGACAGCATTTAGATTCCTGCTGTGACAGTGGGCTTTAGAGGAACCAAAAAAGATATCCAAATTGCACTACTAATTCAAAGTCTTTTTCCTTTTTATTCTTCCACTCTCCAGAGCTGGAAGATCCACGATAAGCATGAAAGTAGTAGAGCAAGAAAGAAAAAAGTATAAATATAAATTGTGTAGCATTCTCCCTCAGCACACACAGATATACACACCACGTTTGCTTGCCCATTGCTGGTCCTTCATTCTGTGGGTCAACAGGTTGGTGGGGGAAAGCTTTAAACTAGATGTGACATTAAAGAGTTAATTAACCCCAGCTGGACTTTTTAATATCTAACATTGAAACTGTTCCTATACCTGAAAGTGACCTGAAAAGTTGTGGAATATTATCAGATATGGACTAAAAATAAGTGCCTGGAGAAAAATAAGGCTGTTTCTTTCTAATTTGGCCCATTCAATACACCAGTGTTAGTTTACTATTGCTACTGTAACAAATTACCCTAGCTTTGGTGGCTTAAGACAACACACAGTTATTGTTTTCAGTTTGGGAGGACAGAGGAACTGTGCAGGTCTCAGCACAGCCCTGCTGACACCTTGGTTTTAGCCCAGTGAGACCTGTAAAGTTACCGTGCTTATTAGCAGAATTCATTTCCATGTATTTGTATAGGACTGAGGTCTCCATTTCCTGGCTGCCTGTCAGCTGGGGGCTGCCCTTAGCTGCTAGAGGCCTCTCTCTGTTCTTTACTAATAGCTCCTACATAAGGCATAGAACCCTCCCCAAGCTATAATTTTTCCATTATTGCGTCTCTCTCTGATCACAGCTGGGAAAGACTTTGACCTTTTAAGGATGCATACACTTTGAATGGGACCACCTGTATAATGCTGGATACCATTTCCATTTCAAGGTCTTTGATTATAATCATATCTAAAAAGACTCTTTTGTCATTTAAGGTAACCTTCACAGATTCTGAGGATTAGGATGTGGACATCTTTGAGGGGACTTACATTTGCTACAAACAGTTACCCAAAATGAAAATAGATTGCTTTGACATTTTCATTGTATATGGCTGTAAGCTGTTTAGTAATCACTTGAGGTTTTCCGAAAACAGACTTAAATTTATTTTTATTCAGGATAGGATCTACATTGAACAGGGTGTACATATTTTCAAGGATATTATGTCTTTTGACAAGTGTCTATACCTGGCTGCCACCACAAGTTATAAAATACTTAAATCATCCTGGAAATTCCCTTACGTGCCTTGGTGGTCACTCTTCAGCACAGGCAAACACTGATCTGATTTTCTCATAATCACCTAATTTTTCTTATTATAGAACTTCATATATACAGCAGTATACAGTGTGTAGACTTTTCTATGTGGCTTTCAGTTGATGTTTTTTAGATACTTCCATGCTATTGCATGTATCATTTAGCTAATAATGTTAACTTTTATTGCTGTAGTATTGTTTTATGAATAATATTCAATTTCTTGATTCATTTCTGTTTTGGATGATTATGAACAAACCTGCTATGAAAATGTTTTTCCAGATTAGTTTTTGGACATGTTTTTATTTCTCATAGGTAAATGCTGAGGAGAGAGATACCTGTGTTATTTACAGGTTAAGTCTATATATATAGCTTTAGAAGAAAATGACCAACTGTTCTCCAAAGTAATTACTATTTTATCTTTAGAGACACTTATTTTCTACAGATTACCTCTGTCATATCTCACAGTGATAATTTGTGTCTGTATTTTTCTCTGATGTACCTAAATAGACATTTATCAATTTTATTGATCTTCTTAAGGAACCAGCCTTTGGTTTCATTAATATTCTTTATGTTTTTTCTGTTTCCAATTTCACTGATTTGATTTTACTATTTTCTTTCCTTCTCCTTATATTGGGTTTCATTTGCTCTTCTTTTTCTAATTTTTAAAAATGGAAACTGAAGTCATAGACTTGAAACTGCTGACTTTAAAAAACAAAAGAGCTAGTTATTTTACCAGCAAAATGAGTTTATTCAGGAATAGGAGAGGAATTGCAACTCAGGATAAGCAAACTCCGGCAAACCACAAGCAAGTTGGGAGAACAGAGGAGTGGGGCTTGCTTTCATAGGGGAAGGAGGAAGCTGGAAGGGGCTGTTTCGCTGAGTTCTCCTCGGCTGGGCTATTGCTGGGCAAGGAGAGAGTCTTCCTTCCTCCTGCTGGGGTATAGAAAGTAAGTTCTTTCTGTTGGGAATGAGGTATACTTTTCTTACTGTGGATGCTAGTGCACGAGATCTTCCCCTTCAGGGCTTCCCCACTACATTTTAAGTGAGGTTTCATTTTTTTTCACAAGACTTTTCTTCTTTTCTAATATGGGCATTAGTGCCCTAAGTTTCTTTCTTCTTCTTCTTCTTATTTTTTAAATAAAAAGTATGTATAGTTAAGGTATATAACATTGTGATTTTTGATATACATGGTGAAATGATTACAACAGTCAAGCTAATTGAATATCCATTTTCTCACAGTTGTCTTTTTAATTTTTATGGTGCAAGCACCTGAAATCTAACTTCTAAGCAAATTTTCACTATTCAAAAAAGTATTATTAACTATTATAAATCCTTTCTAAGTACTGCTTTAGCTGCATCCTGTACATTTTGGCATGTTTCCATTTTCATTATGTTCAAAATACTTTCTAGTTTCACATTTGACTTCTTTGACACATGATTTATTTAGAAATGTGTTACTTAGATGTCTATTTGGGGATTTTCCCAGATATTTGTCTGTAACTGATGTGTAATTTAATTCTAGAGGAGTCAGAAAATATACTTTGTATGACTTGAATCATTTTATATTTATTGTAACATAACAGTGTAATTATCATTATCTCCTCCTACCTTCTGTATTATTTTATCATGTTTTACTTTTACATGTATTATAGATCTCTACAACAAATTATTATTTTTGCTTTAATAGTTGAAAGTTTTAAACAAGTTCAAAGTGTATGTGTATGTGTATGTGTGAGAGAGAATAAATGTGTGTATACATACATAATATAAAGATGATGTATAAAATATCTTTTCTATTTCCCCACATATTTAAATTTTTTGGTGCTCTGTATTCATGTGGGCAGGTCCAGGGTTCCATCTAGTATCATTTCCTTTCAGTATGAAGAATTTCCTTCAACATTTCTTGTATTACAGTTCTAATAGCAACAAATTCATCTTTTGTTTATAAGAATATATTTTTATTTTCCTTTAATCTTTGAATGATATTATTTGATAGAGAATTTCATACTGATCGTTATTTCACACTTTAAAGATATTCTTCCAGTGTTATCTTTTTTCCTCATTTTTCATGATGAGAAATCAGCTGTCATTCTTATCATTGATCTCTTTAATGACTTAATGAATCTTATTTCTCACTGTCTTTAAGACTCTTTATTTGTATAGTAGTTTTGTTATTAGGTGTGGTTTTCTCTGTTTTTATCCTGCTTGAAGCTCACTGAGTTTCTTGTGTCAGTGCCTTGCTGGTTTTGACAAAATTTGGAGAACTTTAAGCTAATACTTCCTAAAATACTTTATTCTACCCCACTCTCTATATTCTCTCTTTCTTAGAGTCTAACTATATGTTTATTTGATCACTTCTCACTGTCCCACTTTTCATTGAGGATCTGTTCATTTTCTTCAGTCTTTTTATCTTCTCTGTACTATTTAGATAATTTCCCTTGACCTATTTTCAAGTTTGTTGCTTTTGTCTAATGTAGTGTCCAAGCTTCCATTAATCCTACTCAAATAACTTTTCATTTTGCACAGTGTACTATTCACTTTCAAGATTCCAATTTGGTTCTTTTTTACAGCTTCCAGATCTCTTTTGAAATTCTCCTTCCCTTCACCATTATATCTCTTTTCACTATCTTTTCCTATAGATTCTTTAACATGTCTATCCATAATCATTCAAAAATCATTATCTGATAATTCTAATATATGACTCACTTGCATGTGTTTCTGTTACCTTATTTTTTTACTTTATGAGAAGTCTCATTATTTTGTTCCTTTGCATATCTTGTAATATTTGATTATGTGCTAGGCATTGTGTTTAAAAACCATTAGAAACTAGAAAGGGATTGTTTCTCTGGAGTTTAATTCTTCCAAAAATTTCCTTGTGTCCAAAGCTCTTTAGTGATTTAAAGAAAAGCATGCTTTAAAAAATTTATTCAGTGATTTATTGTTACTTTTGCCCTACTGATGTTTCATACATCCTTCTTCCTTCTTCTTAGGTGTAGTTCTGCAAAACAGATATATTTCTGAGGGGATGTTGAAGTTCTCTCCTGTTTGAAATTTTGTCTCTCACACCCATAAGGGATAAATTCCACTTATTAGAACAGAGGATCATTGACTTATTTTTCTATTTGATTCTTAAATGAAGGACAAATATGTTTACTAATATACTCCCAGCACAACCACCGACTGGGAATGGTTATTTAAGCATCAGAGAAAGGGAGAGAGACCTTGGCTATTATGTGTTTACTTTTGTGGGAAACTACTGTGTTCTTGACTTTCTCACCTCCTATTCTACCAAATGCTCCAACTTTTTCTGAAAATTTCTGTTATTCCACAAATGGACTGATTTGCACCTCTGAAAAATGATGAACATACAAGTACTTAAAAACTCATAGGTTAAGTAAAAGGTGAACCTACCTATTACTCAGATTCTTTGCTCAGGAACCAAGACCTGTTGCCTGTCTGTGGTTTTCACTTCCTTCTGATTCTTTAGTCTGCCCATCTGCTTTTCTGATGGCTAATATTTCAGTTTCTAGTCTGTATTTTTTTTAATAAGTTTATTTTGATATCATTAATCTACAATTAAATGAGTAATATTATGGTGATTACACTACCCCCTTCATCAGGTCCCCCCCACCAACCCCATTACAGTCACTGTCCATCAGCATAGTGAGATGCCATAAAGTCACTTCTTGTCCTCTCTGGGTTGTACAGCCCTCCCCGTGCCCCCCCAACATTAATTACATCTGCTAATCGTAATGTCCCTTCTTCCCCCTTGGCTCCATGGTAATTGGATTAGCCTATATCCAGCCTCTCTGTCTGGTTCTTGACTTTGGACTGTCCAGATTTCATTACTTGTATGTGGTTTAACTCATACTGACTAAATATTGCTGTATCTGCCTTCAGACTCTAACAATCCATATCTCTATTTCCTCTAGACTTTGCTGAACTTTTCCCAGTCCCTGACACCTATTTTATACTTTTAGTCAAAATCCTGATGATACTTTTAAAAATAAGTTAGATGGGAAAGAATGCTTCCTGAAATACATTCTAGTCTCAGATTTAGCATGTATCTGCAAGGTTTTCTACTGCTGTATTCTCATCTCAATATACAAAATGTAGAACAAATAATATTAAAATATATTAATAATAGAAAAAAATTCTTCCAACCAATTTGTTTTTTATACTTGATAGTAATAAATTTGATACCTGCTGGTTTATGTATAATACATATGTTCCCTTTTTTATTTCAATCTCTGCAAAAGGCATTGTTTTCCTTTTTGATCCTAGTATCCAAATTGCACATATCATATGCACTTGGAGAATATAAGTATTTTACACCTTTATAATTTTATCTGTCAGTGAATTTCATACACACATGCAAATATACACACACAAACTTGTAAGGTGAAAAGTCTGGTCAATTGATTTGTGTTCTTTTACATGATGCTATTTTGTACCTGATGCTACATAAGTTAATGTCTTTGGTAGAAATTTTTATTAAAGTGCCTACTTTTTGCTGAATTGACTAATTTAATTGCTGGTAGCTATTGTTATAGTGTGTGCAGAATTTAATGGAAATAGAAAATTTACAATTAGAGTAAAAAATAGTATAGCCAAAGTTAAAATTCATCTATATAAAGACCTAGATATTTTTATAATAGTGTAAAAATGTACAGTGCTACTATTAAAAGTTCCAAAATCATATATCTAATTGAATAAATGTATAGATGTACTAAAAGATACCAAGACTATTGGAACCACCATTAACTGAATGCAAATCTATTGTATTAAAATGTGAGTATAGTGACAAAAATGATTTAAACATGGGGTATTTGCCGATAAAATCTTTTTCCTCCAGTATCAACTATACTCAGATCTTGGTCATTACTATTATAATTACTATTATTATATTATCATATTATTATTTTTTACTCTTCACAGGAGGCTAAAAAAATGTCTTTTCTGGCTCTTAAAAAATAGTAAAAGCAAAACTTCTTTTACCCTAATTCTTTTTTATTTTTCAGAAAATTTTCATACTGAGGCTCTGTTTATTTGATGAAAAAAATACCTGATTTTTTTGTCAGTGTGGTCCAAAAACCAATCATGTTTCCAAAAGTTCAGGGAATTAAAGTGTTGGACCTTGTATCACCTGAAATCACTGATTGATAAACTAAACAAATTTGTTTTCAGTAGGTTATTATTGCCTTACCAAGACCCACATCCTGATATTTCCACCCCTCTCCCCCAACAATAACTTTTTCACAGTGGATCCATTGTTACTATTTTCATACAGGGCTCAGCTTAAGTTGTATATAATATAAGCACCATCAAATGCCTTGTCTCCTTTCCACCAGGAGGCTGATTTTTCATGAATGTGTTTATTCCTATCTATAGCCACATCTTTGCCAGACTCAAGGCTGTAGGCATTATGGGCCACAGTTGCCATGCTTCCTAAGAACTGTTTTCCAGTGCTGTCATCAAGCTCCTTCCCTCTGGATTCTTCAAGGAGTAGGGCTGGCAGCTGTGCATATGCTTTGGGGTCTGCCATTCAGTTAAACTGCTAATGCTGGGCTCCTGTCTTCCTGGCTCCCTTGAGCTCACTCAAAGAAACAAAATGGTATTCCCATATGTCCCTTATTGTTTTCTTGGCAAATCTCCCTACCTCCTTTAACCTCCCAGATTCTAGTATGTGAGAGACAAACTTTCTTTGTGAAATCTCCCTCTTTCAAAGGCTGTGGATTAATAGCATTAATTCTAAAGCAAACTGTCTTTTTAGAAAGTCTTTTAAGGCTAAAATTAACCAGTTTAAAGACTGAATTAGCATATTCCAAAATATTATGCATACCGGTGAATACAGTTAAAGGCAACCCAAAAGACTGAACCTGATTTACTCATTTGAATGTCAGATTTTACAAACAACTCAGATATCACTAGGAGAGACCTACTGCCTGAGTGTTCAAGTATTCTCTAATATAGTATATTATCCTCATATTCAATTACTTTGTTTCAGAAAGAATCACAAAACTAGATTTAATGTTTTTATAGAGAGAATTAACAATCAGTATATTATACAGTGCTTCCTGAGATGTGTGGTATTGAGCACAGGTAGATAAAGTCCAACATTTGTCATTAGTAGGTCCTTACATAATGTAATTTGATTTTATTCCAAGGAGTTAAAGCTGGGAGAGGGAATATTCTTCTCTCACATTACTGTTTCCATACCATAAATCATGTGGAACTATTTTTCATCACAGATATTAGTGTAGCTGAAGAGGAATATCTCAGAATACACTAAAGATCCATAGTTCCTATTCAATAGGAGCTTTGAATGGGAGCTGCTATAAAGCAGGCTGAATAAATGATTAACTGTATCATATCTGTAGTGGTCAACTTGAGATTGCAGGTTATTTAACAGCTCATCAACAAGACTGCTATGCCTGAGCCATTCCTGGAAAGTAGAATCCGAGCCAATTGTTCCACAAGCTCCTTCAAGGTAAACAGAAGTGTTTCTGACTTAGCCTCTGTGCAACTTAACATAAAGAACCAGTTTAGTACTCTGAATATATTTTTAAATTGTGTCTAACCAGCTAATGCATGCTTTACTACTTTTTGATCTGTCATCAGGTAAACAAACTGTGTACTTGGCAAGTACATGTACTGAGATGTTAGCATACCGACAGCTTGGGAGACACATTGTGCTATAGTTGCAAAGTCATACAAACCGCTGGTTCTCGCTGCTTTCAGTACTTCTTTTTGCTGGCACCACATAGCTTATGCACCAATATATTTGATAATTATAGTTATTGAATATCAAAGTAGATTAAAGTTTTCCAACTTGTCTTAAGAAAAGTCAACCTGTATTTTATAGGTGAAAGAATGTTCCTTAAATTCATTTTCAAAATTGGTAATGCATCAATATGAATCAGGGGTAGCTGATTTTGGTTTCCAGTGAAATATTTGAAGCACGTAAATTTTTTCATGTGAATTTCCAATTTAGCAAATGTATTAGAAGTAATAATTCAACCATAACATTCTTTACTTGGACATACATGCTGTAGAATTTTTCCATGCTGTGATATATGATATGCTTGGTTTTGATACTTATTATTTCTTTGAGGATTTATACTTTAATATGTTTAAATATACTTTAGTGGTAAATACTTAGGCATTAGGAGGTAATTACTGAGCTCTAAATTAGCAATGCACTAAAATAAATTTTAAAAACAGAATCCCAATCAACTGGTCTGACATGCTCAATTATTCTTTGGATAGTAGGCAGTCATACATAAAACATTTTTCTTAGCAGGAAAGATTTATTTGATTTTTGTCCTTGTGGCTTCCCAAAATAGAGTTACATTTTAAAAATTAAGTAAAAAACCTAATATTTGATTAACTACTTCTAACAAAGAAACACAATTTCTTGTCAGCTTTTGGTACTATGCACTGCAGTTATGTTTTTATAAAGAAATATATCAAAATTAGTAAGTGGCTAATGGGACTACTGGATATTATAGGTAGTTTAAGCTCTAATTCATTGCGTAATATTTTTGAAAGTATGTAATAATCTTTGCTTTTCTTTTTTGTATTCTGTACGTATTGGCTGATTTTGTTACACAATGTGTTCTTGACTTTCCACATCACTCTCAGCAGTGGTGATTAGGCCCTTATTTCCGTGCTTTCTAAAATTTAAGTTACTCTATGTAGGTTGGAATTAGTATGGTTTTTATTTTCCATGGACTACCTGCTATGCTGTGGGGATGTTAGAGAAATAAAATATGTATTTCTGTTGTCGATGAGACTATTAATGAATTCAACAAGTAACGTGATCAGATTATTTTGTACGTCCCAATTTTTCAGTTCCCATCAGTGGTATGGCAATAAATTGAGCTTTTGTAGAGGAATTTGAACTTGGTCATATGGAGTAAAAAAACAGACCTTTAAAGTAGTTCTAGTATTTGCTTTCTGCCTGCCTTTTACTTGTCTGTGGACTATTTCACTGTGCATATAAGGAATACATGAATAAGTGTGATATTTTGATAAATTTGACCAGAAAATGGAAATTTCATCAGTTATGGAAATAAACTAGTCTCAGTTGATTGTATTCCTTTCCCTCTCACTCAAATGCATTTTTCCATATAAGCAATGTCCTAGATTCTCTTTCCTGATGTCACATGGCTATATATGGGAGTCTCCCCAAGGCTCCTATATTTCCTCATATGATGACATCAGAGAACACATCCTTCTTCCCTTTAACCAAGGAGAAACATCCACAACACTAATCTAAACAACAGAAAATAGAGATGTGAGCACATTCAGTACTTGAAACATTGTTATTGCTAGTGATGTTGAAATGCTGCCACAGGTCCATGACTAATGATGCTCATGGCTGAAGAGAAACTTGAAGAGATTTTAAAAATCAAATTATTGAATGAAAAGTACATCATCATTAAATTGTTATAAATTCACAGAAAAGTACTTTAGCATTCATTTGCTTAGATTAACTGCTTGGTCTTTATAACTTTGAATAAAATATTTAAGCAAAGAGTTTTTTCATAGAGTTAAAAGTAGAAAAAATTCAAAATTGTATGGAATCTTTTGTAGGTTTAACTACTACAGTCTGAAATGCTCATGAATTAGAAGAGATTAAGAACATCATACACAAAACAAAATTTGAGAAAACAGATTATTTTTTCACAGATTGAATATGATTATTATACAGGTTTTCTTAGTTATATTTTGTGAGGCTAGTGGATTATTAAGTTCTTTGAAAATACAGTTAATTGTTAAAAAGGCTTACTGAAAAATATACATTGAAGATATAAATGTTCTTGAGCAGAGAAAACTCTGGTTCAAGTGGCATCAAATACAATAAATCTACATGCCAGACAATATGAGATACAGAAAAATACAGAACAAATGCCTTGTCAACAAGTTCAGAATCCAATGTGAAAGTCAGAAATTTCTGTAAGAATAATAATATCATTTTAAAGCACTTTCCACAATAGTTTATCAAATCAAAGACTACATTCATTGTAAGGAACAAAATATCTTATGTGCTTCTGTAAAAGAAGATGCTGCCAAGTCCAAGAGGCAACCTGCTGCAAAAAGCTAGGATGCAAAATCTGGGACCCTTGAGAGAAGGAAGAACATGCAGCCAAGGTTGGAACAAAAGATGGCCAGAGGGATAAAATCCATAGTAATATCTACTCACAAATTTATGTTATCCTTCTTTACTGACCACCAACAGTGCCAGGCTACGTACATCTACACATCTACATGATGCAATGGTGAGCCAAGTCATAAGTGGTGACTCTGTGACTCCACTGTGGGGAATGGGTGTGTGGACATTAACCATATAAATAATAATAGTGAAGAGTAATAAATACAATTAAATAAGATAATCACACAAAGAGGTATATTATTACAAGCTAAGACAAGTTCTCAGAAACAAGGGTTGGCAGATGTTCAAGAGATATTATAGGGGAACCTGTTGGTGACCTATCCAAGTTAAGGGATGCCTTCCCCTCAGAAGTGATGTTGGAGCTGAAATGTGCAGATAAGGAGGTGTTATCTAGGTAAAGAGTATAAGTAGGTAAGTGGAAGACTTTCCACACTGAACTAGGAACATGTGGAAAAGCCTGTGGCTGGAGGAACAAGACACATACACATTGGAGGAATCAAAAGGTCAGAGGGGCTAGAGGGGAGAAAGCTAAGTGGACAATGGTACAAGATAAAGCTGAAGTGGTGGGCAGAGGCCAGATAGTGCAGTACGGCTAGTCTGCAGTGTTTGTTCTTAGGTGCTACACTGTCTGGGACAGAATTTCAGCACTGTCACTTGCTAAATATGAACCTTAAGCAAGTTCTTTCATCTTTCTATATCTTGATTTCCTCATTTGTGAAATGGGGATGATAGTATTATCTGCCCTCAAATATTGTTAGGATTAAATGATACCAAAATATTACAGTTTATTATTTATCATATTATTTGCATTATATTATTTTTATGTGTTAATGTTATAGCATTGTATGCTATAATATTATAATACTATTTAACATTTTATTTTGCTTGTTGTCTTTATTGAGAGACTTAAATATGTTTTTAATCTGGTGGCAACAATCCAATATAGGAAAAAAAACTGATGATACCAGAGGGAGAGGGGAAAACTGTGAGGTATCCTTGAATAGGTAAGAGAGAGTGAAATTAAATGCATTGGATAATTAATTGCTCTTAGATAGGATCAGAGACTGGTGGGGGTAGATGGGTAGATGAGGAAATTTTATTCTAACTGCTTCTATTTTCTAAGTGAAATAAGCGAAGTCATCAGCAAAGAGTAAAGAGTGAGTAGAGTTCATGGAGATTTGAAGAAAGAGAACAAGGTAGAAATCCTCATCTGAAAGACTTGGAGAGTATGACTTCTGGGCATCATGAAGAGCCTACTAGAAGTTTGTGATCATGAATTTAGAGCAAGACCACTCATGTGGCTTCTAGATGCAGAAAATAGAGCACATGTGAGTCGTATTTAACAGGGTGGGTATGCAGAAGGAAGAAAGGAGCAAAATGACGGAAAGTATTTATGGGCTGGACATTTTGCCCTCCAAATTTATATGTTGAAGCTCTAACTCCCAATGTGACTGTATTTCGAGAAATGGTCTGTGAGGAAGTGATAAAGGTTACATGAGGTCGTGAACCCTGCCAGACATTAATCTCAACTTCCAGCCTACAGAATTAGAGAAACACATTTCTTTTGCTTAAGCCACCCAGCCTGTGGTATTTTGTTATGGTGGCCTGAACAGACTAATACACCAGGGAAGTATCTTGGAGGGAAAAAGACAGACAAAGGTGTCTGAAAGGATATGCAAGAAAGTGGATACAGTGATGGTCCCTGAAATCTAACCAGATAAGAACAAAATTGAACGTGGTGGTGGGAGTGAATGATTGGCAGCAAAAGTTAAGGAAGGTCAATGGACTGGAAGTCTCAGTGCAATTGAGGCATTAACTGGAACATAGGATAGTAAGAGAGTAGGATGTTAACACTGAGATAATGGAGGGTCTAGAAGTATGACTATAAAGAAAAGACAAATTTATCGAAGGCAAGAAGCCAGAGAACTGAGAAATCAGGTATTGAAAAGAGTGTGTGGATATTAAAATACTACAGATAATTACTGGAGGAGTGATGGAGAGAAAGGTAGGAATTCAAAAGGCAAAATATTCAAGGAGTAACTATAGATATAATTACATAGATTTGGGTGATCCTTAGAAGCAAAATCAATAGGAATTTTCATGAATTGAAATGAGATGGAGGGAAGAAAGAGAGAGGGAACCATTAAGGATAACTCATGTGTCCCTGACTTCAGCCACTAGGTAAATCATGGGATCTTTGGTAAGTTAGAGAACACTGGGACAAGATCAAAAGTTTGGTCTTAGATATATTGAATTTGAGGTGACCTTGAGATATCCATGTGAAGATACCAAATAGGCGGACTGGTATTTTGGTCTGGTGCTTAGTGGAGAGTTCATCCTGGAAATAGATATTAGTGAAGTATCTGATGGTGGATGGTAATTGAATCCATGAGAATAGTGGCATGCCTACGAAGTAAATGTTGAAAGAGGAGAGGTGAAGTCTAAGACTAGACTATGATTAACTTCAGCAGTTAATGAGCAGGCGGAAGAGTATGAGCTTTCAGAGGAGATTGATAAGGAAATAGAAAGAGAGGTAAGGAAACCAGGAGAGTATGAAGTCATAGAAGCCAAGGGAGGAGAGTGTTTTAAAAAGGAGGATGTAGCTAATAGTGTTAAAAGCTAATGGGGGGCCAAGCAGGCTGAAAGCATAACAATGTCATAGGGTTTAGTGACATGGAGGCCATTGGTGATCTTAGTAAAAGCTTCTTTAGTGGACTAATGAAAGAGGAAGATAAGGTAGAGCTAGGTGACTGAGGCAGAGTTGAGTGAAAGGAGAGAGGAAAAGCGAGAAGGACCACCTTTTTTAGGAAGTTTGGTTGCTAAAGGGGAAGAAAAGAAGTGAGACAGTTGGAGGGATCAATGGGATTAAGGATGGAGATATATATCATATATTATATATATATATATGTATATGTATTGTCTTATTAACATATAAAATTTTATTTTCAAGTTGGCAGAATTTTTAATTCTATTGAAATTTCAATTAAATATATGTAATTAGGAATTTTAATATGAATGTAATATGTTAGAAAAACATAAATGATAGTGGAAAAGTAGCAGGGCATGGGATCCTAACTGCAGTGTGGTGAGGTAGATTTAGGAGGACTAGCACCTCCTCTTGTATAACAGGAGGAAAAGGGAGATGGGCTGCCCCAGGACTCAGTCTCAGACACTTACTGTGTTCTGTCTTCTCTCTTTCTGTGTGATGTAGTCCATTCCTACAAGAGAGTATTGAGGGGTGGGTGCAGTGGGCTTCATGCTTTCAAAGCAGCAGTGAGAAGCATGAGAATGCCAGCTCCATCTTCTGCATAAGATGTGAGAGAGGAAGCATCTACCACTTGAACAGATTGTGGGAGAAGCAGCCTTGCCAGGTTTCAGCTAAGGAAAGGGGGCAACTCAGAAAAGACATGACAAATGTAGGGGAGATTGCTATTTCTGAGAGCACAATGGAAGGGTTGGGTGGATCATGATGACTGAGAAAAGGTTTATTATTGGCAAGAAGATAATTTTCAATCCGAAATCAAGCAGTTTCAGAAGGTGGTTAGCAAAATGGGGGGTACTGTGGAAGATTATAAAGTGGAAGGCAAAACGTTTGTTCAAAGAATTTGGCTGTAAGGGAAAAGAGGAAAATGGAATTCAACTTCTATTTGGCTTTTTATCCTTTATAATTTAGCTAATTACCTATGTAATTTCATTTCCATTCTGTTCCTAACATGATCTCTCATCGAGATGGATTTCCTATATGAAATACTTCATAAAATCTTTTCTTCTGAGCCATTGTCCCTGCTTTTCCGCTTGCCCAGAATACCCTTCTTTTTCTAACTTTGTGAACACAACTCTTACTGTAAGACCCATTAAAATCTACCTCTCAACTTTTTCTGTTTTATAATTTTTTTCACTATGCAATAATTAATGAAAAGACATGAAATTATAAATTAAAAATAACCCATTTAATGTCCTCACTCAGAAACATCATACTGTGTATATAGTTTTTAACACTAATACTTCTAAAATGGATATATTTCTGTGCCACTAAATATTTATAACAAAATTTTAAGAGCTGTCTAATATTCCATGGAATAGATTTACTAAAATCTATTTAAACATTCTCCTATTAACTAAATTAGGTAATTCCCATTTTTTCCTATTGCTAGTAAAATACTGTGTTTTTCATTAATACTTGTCTACATAGTTAGAAACACTGTTAGGGTAAAATCCTTAAACAAATTACTAATTCAAAAGTTAAATGGTTTTTAAAGGCTCTATAATAAATGAAAAACTATGATAATCCTCCTACAAGCAACATTTATGAGTGTATAGGGCACCATTCCATTGTCAACATAGAGTATTTTTTAAAAGTCCAATTTCCTGGTTGGAAAAGTATCTTCCCACTGGGCTTTTCATCTCCTTTTATTTAATTACAACTTCAGTTAAGTATTTTTTCTTAGTTATAGATCACTGGATGTTTTCTTGTCTGTATTGTCTAGCCATGCCCTTTGTGCATAAAACATAGTGGTTTTAATTGAATGGCAAAAATCATTAGAATGTTAAGCTAATTTTAAAAGTTCATTGCAGGCTAATTATATTGCCTTGTATTATATTTGTTGTTATTTTCACTCTATTGTTTTCCCAATAAAATATATCGCACTTATAATGGTCGCTACTGAATTCTCCACTCTCAGAAGTCCTATAGCACTCCATAGTCTCACTGTACAATCTTAAAATTTCAGTCTCTGTTGTCATGTGTACTTCATTAATAATTTCTTTCATATTAATCTTTTGTCACCAAAGAACCAATAAGTACCTTAAAAACAAGAATAAGGAGATATATTTATTAGCATTCCTATGTCTGTAATTGATACTGTGTTTGACTTCTAATTTGCTTCTGAGATTATCATTATGTATATGATAATCAAAATACATCACCAGTTAACTCATTGTGTGTTAATTACCATAACATTGTAGAAAATTTATGTATATTTAAAACCCTAGTGAACAGATTATTTTTCTTGATACTATCTTTAAGAGTATAGTAAGATTTGTCAAAAAATATGCTTAGGGTATATTACAATTATTTCAAAAGTTTAGGTGTTCTTTATTATGGAATACTCTTTTTTGAACATGTTACTTGAGTCATAGTTAAGTGAAAGATGGTGTGAACCGTCTGATAAATGATTTTTTTTTTTTTACCTCCAGCAGCCCAACTTTCCTGAGCATGTTGGCTTTGCAAGGATTTATAGTTCCCTGCCTTCATGCTGGAGTTACTTCAGCTTTCTGTGATGCATTCCAACTAATCTGGAGGTTAAGGCATTCCTTGATCAAGGCTAGATCTGATTGCTTCTCAGCCCTGGAATTCTTTATAAAATTCCAGAACATGGGCTAGAAATTGACTTAGGGAATCCAATAAAGGTTCAAGTCTTGGCAGTCATCCAAGCTAAATTTATAGACTAGAAGAAATATGGGCTTTCCTTTCCATCGTTCTCTTTTTCACCTTTCTGGGGTTTCTTTTGTGTGTATGTGAGTGTGTGAGTGTAAATTTATCATTTTGCTAACAATAGAGTAGAAATAACCATTGAGGGAATCCAGCTAAAGAATTTTCACCTTGGATCTTCCCTGGTCTTTCCAAACTTTGACCCAAACCAGCACCAAGAGTGAATTTCTTCTCCCTCCATAGGATGCTGGTGTAATAAAATAGAAGTTCTTGAAAATGAATCATGCTAGTATAACAGCTGATGTGCACATTTGCCAGCTAGGTACACCTCCCAAATCCCTGTTCTTCCCCTGGCTCTGTGGGAGCCTTCTTTTTAAGACACGACCTGAGAAAATGTGATCACATGTATTGTTTCTTTTCACTCTATGAAATAGTAATGGGGGCAAAAAAAAAAACAAGCTCTGAAGCCTTCGCAGATATCATTCCTTTTCTGTGTGCCTCATGCTCTGTAGTACATAGCAAGCTGAGCAATCCTCCCATATCTGATCACTGAAAACCTGTCTTGTTCTTACAGAATGGGTTTGCTGTTGTAAGGCCCCCAGGCCATCATGCTGAAGAATCCACAGCCATGTGAGTACCAAGGACTGTTGCCCATCTCCAAGCGCCACAGTTCTGGCGGTCAGTCACCTGCCCCGTGCATGTCTCTGAAGCCTCTAATTGTTAGCAGATGGGCTGAAAAATCTTGCGAGGTACTCCCAGAAGCAGATTTATGGCTTCAGAGATCATATAGCATTTTAAAAAATGCTCTGAACATTATTTATAATGGTTTTCCTGGCTGATTTGCTTTCTTATTTCTCTGTTCTTCTCTATTCCGCAGGGGGTTCTGCTTTTTTAATTCAGTTGCAATTACCGCCAAATACTTGAGAGACCAACTAAATATAAGCAAGATATTGATTGTAGATCTGGTATGTATTCCTGGCCAGAGCTGCATTTTCAGTGACTCTAGATAAAAGGGAGTGAATTTGTATTTCTCTCTTACGTTGTCTTGCTTTCAGCACTTGCAAACAACTGAAGGGTGCGTTTCCTTTGAATGTGGAAACTCATTAAATTCAGGATTGCAGTTCTGAAACCATAAACATTCACGTTTCACTTTCATGGTGTTAACTGCAATTTAATGAGAAGAAGGCGCAGATCAGGGCAACTTTTATGATCCTTAAATGAATTGATACTTCCACAGTTAAAATAACCCAACAGAACCTGAATTTACTTTTCCCTACAGAATATAGACTTTAAATAGTCAGATGTGCTGGAAGGAATGCCGTTGCTTTGGTGACCAGTCGGCCACTTCCCCTGGTTAGCAGTCATGTTGCTTGTTGTGCAACGGCCGTATTATTAAAACAAGTCAGCGTGTCATTCCTTCTGAAAAGATCTCGGATCCTGTATGCCAGTTTGGGATGAGCCCCCAGCAGGAACCCCGAGTGATTAAAAGTCAGAGGCATTAGATCAGTCTTGCATTTTAGCATGATGTGTTCTTACACAATAGAGTTATAATTTGTTTAACAAATGGTTTGTTTAAATGCAGATGACACTTGGCATGTTGTCTATGGTATATTCATCTATAATGAACTGGAGATCTGCCCCATACGAAAAGACCAACCCAGGAAAGGGCAAGAGAGAGCTGACTGGTGATTTATGAGCCCCGTTTTCAGTTTGCCTCCAGTTCATGAGGAGGTGTAATAGGTTGTCTGACAAAGCATAGACAGGAAATGAACCCTGGCATCCAAAGCGAACCTGCTACATCTGCACTTAATTAATTTTTGCAGGTGATAAAAGATTTAAAGGCAAAATATGTTAGAAGTTTTTTTGAAGTGCAAGGCTTAATAGTCTAAATCTTGTTCATATCTGCACTCATAATTAAATCTTATTGGGAAGTCGTGGCCTCCCTGTCCAGCCCTCCGATTCAGCTACGCAGGCACACCAAAGGGTTGAGAGAGCACGAACAAAGCCATGTGAAGAAATACTTAGTTAAGTTGAAGTGAAGATAAAAGGAACAAAAGCCTGATAACCATTTCTAGGAATGGATGTTTTCCACGTACAGTATTGTAGCCTTCCTGCAGGCACTTTGGTGCTGAGAATATTGAAACCAAACTTTCCATGTATTTTCCAAACATGCTTGAGTTTCAGTGTAGGTCATAGTTCACCATTAAAGAAATGTGTTGAAGGCCTAGATGTACAACAGCAGCAGGATCTTAAAACTTCACAAAAATGATGACATTAGTATCCTCTTTTCCCATGTACATACAAAATGACATTTTAAATAATTTATATTATTGGTTTGATGATTTATAAGATAGTACATTTAAAAAATAATTTAATATGCTTCTAGTACTGTAAGTTCTGCTAGAAATATAAGCCAAAAACTTGAAGAAAGAAGAGCAGATAAAGACCAAGGATTGTGGGAAAATTTGCCAAATTTGTCAAAATTATGAGGGAATGGGATTAGTAAACTGTTTGACTTATGCGTAGAATCCTTTAGTATTACTTCCTAAGGAATCTTCTCTGCTACTGTTTTGTCATTCTATGAGGTAATCAATAACTGTAAGACTCTTTTTGAAAGCACACTTGTAATATCCAGACTCTAAAGTATTGTACAGTAGACTTGAAAGCTAAATTGTCTAGTTTTAAGTGGACACTTTGTATCTCAGAGGATGTGTATATAAAGTTTTGTTTTTGCACAGTATAAGAATAAAAGACTGCTGGAGATAATTCTCTTCGATTTATAAAATAAGTTGCATGGTAGCTGCAAGGAGTGTCCTATAAGCTTACTGGCCTTTGATTATGAATTGGCTGCATTATCCAATCATAAAGGACACTGATTTCCCAGCAGGCTGAAGTAGAGGAGAAGTTTTTGTTTCAAATTCTTTAACTATATGAAGTTCTGTCCAAAGGGTTACCTCTGAGGTCACCACCAGCCCACATAGTCTTACTTTCAAGTCTTCCAAATTCTGCAGCTGCAGGGATACTTTGAGGAAATTCCCGTTTCTTCCAGCTGCCCAGAAGGAAGTTTTAAAGTGCCACGTGGCGCTGAGACATCCGTTCTTCCTGGCAGACAGGTCTGTTCTGCAAGTTAGCAAAGGACAAGTGAAGGCTCTTTAATGGCAAAAGAACTTCATTCCTCCATATCCAAAGTCACTGACTTGAGCTAATCAATGTGAACTGGCTTCATCTAGAAAGCAAAGTTACTCCATTGTCCAGCAGCTTGTTTTAGCATTTTTGTTTGCCTAATAAGTAGAGAGCCAGAGCTCTAATTTACCTCCTATTTGGGGCCACAGCTAAATTCAGAGGTGTTGAGTATTTTAAACAGGAATGATTTTGGTTGATCTGTGGAGCTTACTCATTCCAGTTCCGCTTCTGGGGCAGATTCCAAAGACATTCAGATTGGTGAGGAGAGGGAGCAGGTGCACTTACTTTTCAGCTTGCAAGAGACTGGCTGTTGCACTCAGGGTATTAACCTGTCCTAGAAGCAGGATTTGCCTGCAAGACTCAGGTATCTTTTAGATAATGTGACTTTCATTTGAAAATAATACATTTGAGGCTTTGTTCATAAAAGAAAGTCACTTCAAATGTTCTTATATTTTAGGCAGTTCTATTCTGGTCAAACACCAAACTTGACCAAAGAATTGGCATAAGTACCTATACTAATTTATTTTAAGTTATAACATTAGCAGGTAGAATATATGATTTATTCAAAGCTATTTTAACAGCCAATCTTAGTTGCAAGTTCTATTTTAAGGCATTTAATGATTGAGTTCATTTCATTACTATAGTAATTCCTCATAATCACCAATAATTTTCATATGTTAGTCTAGTATGTATTTGTTGCTATGGAGAAAACAAACAAACCTTAGATTATACCAGAGCAGTAAGTACTTTGTGTGAATATTATGCAGCAGAGAAAGCTTAAAAAAATATTCTCAAGGTTATATTGTAAGTTGTTGCCAAAGATGAAAGGTATATTTGGATTTACCTTTATCCCTATACTTTGTGAATATGAATATGGAATCAAGAATGATTTTTAGAATAGGTTTGTGTATTTTGATGAATAATGTCTGTTGCAACTTACTATGCTGTAGGAAAGACTATATTTCCTATTCAGAAATTTACATAACAATAAGGACCCAACACATTTTTAAGAACAAGTGATTTTATATCTAAGACAAATGTCATCTTTTATTTAACCTTCTTCAATAAACCTTTATTATCATCACTAAGGAAACAAAAGTAAAGGAAAAAAATGGCACTGTTTTTCTGGTTGTCAAAGTGTGGATGCATTTGGGCCCAGAGCAAAATTTTTTCCTAGGAAACTAACTAAAAATTCCATCCTGTAGTAGATATATGCAAACATTCCTTCACTGTTGTTTTTCAAAATATTTTGTTTGTCCATCCTCAAGGTATCCAGAGCAAATTCAAAAGACATTATAGCTTAAATTGTTTCTTTTTTGTCCACATAAGGAAAATAGTTTGCCATGTCTTCCTTTGAACAGTCAGAAATAGAGGAATTATTATATTTTCAGTAAGCTTTCTTTTTTCCCCCTGATGTGTATGCATTTAGCCAGAACAAGTTTCTGGAATGATGCTTGTCTTCCCCAGTGGTTTATGATTCCTTAATTGATTTTGGCTATGTGTACTATGTAAAAGGGGAAGAGGATTAATGTATGCCTACCCTGTGGATAGAAAACCCCATACAGGCCTTCAGCACCCAGCAAAGGGAGGCTTTGGTAGTGTCCAGTGAAGGAGTTCTGGGCTGGCAGTTGAAGTCAGACAAGTTATATAAACCTCAGTAAGGAGCAGTAATGAACTTCAATCTCACTTCACAGGTTTGCTAAGAGGATCAAAGAGATAATAAATGTAAGTGTAAATTAACAGTATAATGGCTATGAGTTTGGCCTTTGGAGTAAGAACTGGATTCAAGACCCTGTCTTACTTGTTCTCTGTATAGTCTCAGTAAATTACTGAAACTCTTGGAGTCTCAGTTTACTTATCTTTTAAATTAGGGATAATATCATATATTTCATGTAAATCATTAAATAAGCCATGCAACGTATTTAGTATCGTGCCTGATTTAAAAATTGTAGAAATTGTTGAAAATAGTATGATTACTGATATAAAATAAAGTATAATATAAATATGTAGTTACAAGTGACCAAAACTTTTTTTATAACAGAACCCAAAACAATGTATGTTATACATGTAGCAGTAGTACTGTGTTGACTATAAATATATAGGTTATTCAATTTTAAGGGTCATCTATTTTATTTTGGTTCAGGAGATACTAGGACACGTATTAATTGAGATTCTTACCACGAGGTCTTTCAGCGAAGACATTTTTAAAAATGCTATTAGTTCTATTTTTCCCATTTCTTTTATCAATTCCAGCATGTGTCTGTAGCAGAATACATTTAGAAACACTAAGTTTTGAGTCATTAGGGGGGAGTGGTGTGGGGAAAGAAAAAAGAGGAGGAAGAAGTCTGGGAAGAGAGCCATGATATAATATTAAAATTAGGCAGATTGGACAAGAATGCATAAAGCACCATGCCATCTTTCTGCTTTGGCCCTAATGATTTAATAGCTAATGAGCTCATGCTCCTGTGTCTTCAACTCTTGCTGTCATGACTTTACCAGAATAAAGTATAAAGTCCTTTTTGCATCTGGCATCTCTTTTGAAGTGATTCTAACTGCTGAGGGATTGCTAACTGAACTGAACGCTTCAAGAAAGCCAATTTACTCAGCTGGTTGCAGAGCCTTTGACCTTAATGGTGGGACTTGGCAAATCAGTGCATACACGTATGTTTAGTGTTCTGTCAAGAATTGTGAAAATGCTCTGTAAGCCATAGATCCTTCTGCAAAATGCTAGTTTGTAGTTTAAACATTAGTCTTTCTTCAGAGGCCAATGAGGCTAGTTAATTAAGCCTGAGGGGTTATGAACTGTTGGCAGTTAATAAGTCATAAAATTCCTCCATAAAACAGGATGCAAGATTCCATCACTGAAGTAAAGAGTACAAAGGGCCGGTGTATAAATATCTAATTGTACCAAAGGACTGGGCTTTCTCAATGACTGCTCATCTGGAGTCTCCAGGGCATGTTCACTGTGGTTTCCTGATTTTTAGAAGCCAGTTTAAAAAATGAGTGCATTAAAGGGTAATTTGCCTGAAAGTTCAGGAAGTAAAGGGGGTGGTGTGGAAGCAAGCTGAATGAGAGAAAGAAAGAAGGACATGTTGAGAAGACAGAAAGTGAGAAGGAGGGTGGAGTAGAAAGACCAAGAACTAGATAACAGAATCGTTGTCTCTACACAGAGTCAGACATGACTGTATCTGTCATCTGTTTTCTTTTCCCTGTAGGATGTTCACCATGGAAATGGTACACAGCAGGCCTTTTATGCTGACCCCAGCATCCTGTATATTTCACTCCATCGCTATGATGAAGGGAACTTTTTCCCTGGCAGTGGAGCCCCAAATGAGGTTCGGTTTATTTCTTTAGAGCCCCACTTTTATTTGTATCTTTCAGGTAATTGCATTGCATGATTACTCCTAATTTTCTTGTCCTTTGCTGGTGTTTTAAATTACATGAGATTACTGAATTGTCCCTGGGGTCCAAGAACCAGTGCAGAACAAGTGCATAACCCAGAGCACTGGTTTGTCAAGGAAGGCTGGGCTGATTTGACATGTTGTTTGATGTTTATTTCAAGACCTCACATGTGTTTGTTTTCCTCTCTTCTTGCTTTCTTCCCTGTGCCCTCCTCTGCCCACTGTGGTGTGCTTTTTTCCTCTTTGTAGGTTGGAACAGGCCTTGGAGAAGGATACAATATAAATATTGCCTGGACAGGTGGCCTGGATCCTCCCATGGGAGATACTGAGTACCTTGAAGCATTCAGGTTGGTAGTTCTATTTCTGAAAGTGGCAAATTAGAAAACAAATGTCCACTGAAGCAACAATATTAATATAAAAGAGAATGTAAATTTCTAACTAAGGTGAAGTAGCTAAAGTAGCCATTACCATGAAAGCTCCAAAAAATTTTTTAGTTGGGGGACCTGAATATTGCTATAAAGCTATATAAGGAATATGTATAAGAAAAAGGCACATCAAGACCTACTGGTAGTTGTACTGGTATATTGGCCAATGACCCAGGCATGCTCCCCACTTCCTACAAAAGAAAGGGGGGGAAAGATTTTATTATTAAGTAGTTCTAGACAATTCTGCCTATTATAATATATGACATGATTTAGAATGGGCATTAGTATATTGAATGCTCTGAGAAGTCCTGTACTACCTGTTTAACTTATTTGAACAGACATACCCAAACTTCAGTGAACTATAAAATCCGTTTTGCACATAGCACCACTTGGCATTAGTTCCGAGGAGCTAGCTTACTCTTGGAACACTGGCCTAGGCAATCTCATTTCATGGTAGACTAAATAACTTTTCCCTTTCCTAATATATATATTTTCCCTCTCACATTAAAACATCAACTAATTAGTTGGTCATTTTCAGTTTGTCTACAGAATGTAGGCAGTAATTAAAATGTATACATATATATATATACATATTGCATTCTGCAACTTTGTTTTTCTAAGCAAAGAACTTTTAAAATTAATTTAAGTAATAAATACAACAAAATAAAAGCTTTCTCTTGGGGTACAGAGTTCTTTTTTAAAAGGCATTTATCTCTAGAAGCAAAAAAACTATTTTCAGTCCTTGAAAAGTTCTTGGTTTTGAAAAGTATCAGGTTGTGTCAATATGTGCCTCACTTGGCAAGATTTTAGATTTTAACCTAATGGTAACACATGGATTTTTGGATGTTTTGTTTAGTTGAAAGCAAAAACAAACTATATGATAAGAAATTTTAAAAGCATTCTTTTTCTGTTTTAAAAATCTAACATTTATAAATTCTCAAGGAGAAAAATCCTATTGATAATATACTTGAAACTTAGGGAATTAATAGGGAAATTTTTCAATAAGTGAGGTTTTTGTGGAGTAGGTCCTGTGTTTCATGTGTACTTCAATTTCTCATTTGAGGGTTATTTCTCATTTGAAAACAGGCCCAGGATAAATGATAGAAAATCACTTTTTTCAAGAAAATACATTAAAAATAAATATGTTTGATATTGGAGATGCTAAGGAAAATTATACCCACATAAGACTTGGGTTGTATGAAAATATTTGTGTTCATTAGCAGTAAAATTAAAAAATTGTATTGGGAAACTATAGGGGTTTCAATGTTATGAATTCTATTTGCCTATATTTGCAACTTACCAAACATTATTAATATCGTAAAGGAACTCAAATGGGATAGTAGACTTTAATATTATATCACATATGAATTTATTTGTCTGTTTACCAAGTTAACCTGGTCCCTTGCATGCTATGCACATTAAGTCTTTAGCCATACCATAACATGTGATCGTATTCATTGATCTGCTGTACCGAATTCTTAGATATTTTTATTATCATAATTCTATTTGTGGGTGCCATAGATTTACATAGAAATGGATCATGCATGCAAAGCAGGGAAGGATAATTTATATTTTATACCTATTTGTTCTAACATCACAAAGTGAATGGTGGATGAGATTGTTTTTAAAAGAACCCCTTTGAATACAGCAGTTTAATTAAATAATGTGAAAACATTTTAAAGTGTGCATTATTTTTTTTTGATTTAATTGGTAAGTGAATTATGTGCTGAAAGTGGTTGAATGGCACCTTCTCTTTACCTGTAATATAGATGCTTTATATTAGCAAACTTACCTAAATTTTCCAGGGCAGTCACCATATCTAAGGTTAATTAGAAAAAAGTGGCATTATTTAGCCAGGCTGCAAATGTAAAATTCTGGCTTTTAATGTTCATAGTTATTTAAAACCAGATTTAAACCATAATAATTCTGTTAATTTTGAACTATATCAAGTCTCCTTGCCATTCAACATGTGTGACACAATTTGTGAACTTGTTATGGAGGAATCAAGAAAGCAAGTTATTCATTCAGAAAACATTCATTGAATGCATATGCCATGTACAGTGATGAGCGCTTGGAAATCTGAGCTGACCTGCTCTCAGAGATCATCACAGAAGTGACCTACTGTTCTAGAGGATAGATGTGTTTAGCTATAGGGAGTATCAGATGATGAGAGGGCTTTCAGGAATGGTTCATCAAGTATAGTTCAACCTGTTCTTTCAAGGATGAGTGGGAGTTTTCAAGGAATTTAAATGGAGGTGGGTGGGGATTCATACTAGGCAGAGAGAATGGACTATGAAAATCATGGACTCACGGAATTGATCTTGCTCTGTTAGCTCAAGGGCATGAGGGTGGGATTGTGTGTCAGGAATATGGATCACATTTCATAGTCTTTTGTAGGCAAAGAATTTCCCATCTAAATATATGAATTCCTTTCTAATTTGGGGCTTTAGTGAAACAGACTCCCAAATAATTTTTGATGTAATATTATTTTATAAGTATATCCTTCTTAATACAACCCTTGTTTCCCGGTATTGGAACAAAAGATCTTTCTGGTATCTGTGTGTGGGTGTAGGATATGGAGGTCAGAGGAAAAGTAAATGGTGTCTTTTCTTTTTTCTAAAATTTTCAGTTATTTCTGGACTGTGATAAGTATCTTTGGAGAGACAGCCTCTGTGAAGCTACGTTATAGTGAGATATAAGATGCCTGCTTGCTTTACCAGCCAAAATTAGTCACATATATTGCCCTTGTGGTTTCTATTATATATTTTTTCTATGGCAGAAAGAAAATTGCAGGCAAATGAAACATTTTCATGTTTGCTATGAGCTTTAAGGATGGCTTTAAAAATATAATAGAATATCTAACTTAGTCCAGATAACTAGTTATTTCTTCCATGCACTTATCATTCTTCCCTGAAATAATTGAAGGATATACTTAAGATTTTTCAAAAGTTTTTAAAATAGTAATATCAAATATCAAATGTTCACCTAAAATATATTTCCAAATTACCATTTTATGAAATAATTATTACTATTTTTATTGAGGTCCTATATGCCAGGTCCTAGATTAGAAGTCTTATAGACATTATGGCTAATTCTTAAGTAGTTTATATAAACTACAGAACTACTAAATGGATGGTCCATGAGGTGAATTCAATTTATGGCTCTAAAATCTATGCTCTTTCTGTTACATTACTCTGTTACTCTTTTCCACTGGTTATGACTTAAAAAAAACTAAGGAGAGATAAAGCACAGTGAACTTTGACTGAAATGTTAAGACCTTCTTATCCCTGAGTTAAGTCAAAATGCCTAATTCACAGCATGACAAAGAAGTGCTATTCAATAATACTGGCTGAATGAATCAATGAATAAATGAATTAGAGAAGAGAGAGGGAATGATCCTGCTACTGTGGAGCATTGGAAACCCCTGGCCTTAAGTGAACCCAGCAAAAGTCTGAAGGAGCTATTGAAAACTACTGTCTCTTGACCCCTCAAGGAGTATGCTTGACAAAGAACTCTGAATACCTGCTCATTTGTCTTCTAATCTGTTTATAATAACAATGCCAGGTGTCTTCTTGTCATTCAACAAATAATTTGCTGAGTACCTGCTAAGCAGTTTTTGTTCCAATCATTTCAAAAGATTGTTCCAGTGGTTCTGTCTTAACTATAGTCTCTAGATGAGCACTGGATACATTAAGATACAATAAAGATTAATTCTTTAAGTATTCAGCAAATGTTAAAGTGATTATTTTAGACCATTAAATAGTTTGTTTATAGTGTACAAGAGACAGTATATATCTCATGCTTCTAATGAAATTTAATGAGGTTTTAAAAGTAGAAATTTCCAGTGCAGAAGATAGTAGTTTTGAACTTATTCCTATTTTATTGAGTAAATAAATAAATCACAATTGCTAGATGGCTTTTTAATGGCAAAAATGAAGTACAAGCCCCCTAAATTCAGAAGGTTTTGGTGCAAGAATAAGAATCAGAATGTAGTAATAATGACAATAATAATAAATTACTCATTGTGGTACTCACTGGGGATGAGCTCAAAGAGTGGCATAGAACTATTAATCTGGTTTCCTTAGGTGCAAACAAGTTGTGATTTTAAAAAAATCAAGCCAGTTTGTTATAATCTGTAGTACCATAATTAATGGTGAGGATTTCCAAAAGACAAAGGATCTATAAATACCAGCTCTTCAGGAATGTTCACCTTGGGAAAACTATTACGCAGAATGATTATATTTCACTGAGATTGTCAGTATACCAACTAAAAAAGGGGATTTAAGTGAATTTTCTAATCTAACCCAAGTTTTTGTTGCTAGTTTTAAGTTACCTATTTTTTATTGATTTCTGAAGTATCTCTATTTAAATAGTTTGCCCTTGTAAATTCAGCCTTTGCTAAAATACTTTGACCATATAACCAACCAGAATGTTTAAAAATCAGTTTATTTGTTACATAATCAAAGCAGTTGAATCAGTTAAGCATATACAGTCTAAATCTCTTGCTCTAGTCTTTGGTTCATGCTTGATTGCTTTAATGATAAATGCTACTTGAAAATCCAGTAATGCAAAACTGTGACTGGAAACTTGACTAGATAGCAGATCTATTCTCAGTTCACCAGTCAAACTGTCAATTCTGTTCTAAATGCAGCATTTTAAAAATAGGAACCATGGCTTCCTAAGATTCCTTCCCCGCTGTGGCAAAAATTTTTTAAATATACATGTAACTTGATAGCAGAGAATAGAGCCCTTTATTATGTTCATAGAGCAAGTGTTATTCAGGTAACTAGTCAATAATGTTCAGCCTGTCAATAATGGTCAAACTCCAAGTAGAGTTTTTTCTTAGAGTGGTTGGGTTTACCAAGAATGATGGTGGATTATTTTGGGCAAGGCACATAAGTAGAATATTTCTCCCTGTTACTTTATCAAAAATATCACTGTTATTCTAATTAATTTTAGAGCCCTGACTTCTAAATATTCTTGTCATAGGTATAGACTAAAAAAGAGGTTGCTAAGTTCTGAGAAAAGATATATTATAGTAAATATTTATGTTCTCTCATTAATGACAAATCTTTTATGGTTATTGTTTTTATTATCATATTTTAATGTGATTTTATGCTGAGAGAATGAAAAGTAATACCACTGTGAAAATAATAATATAATAATAGCAATATAGTAATATGGAACATTTATTGAGGAGTTAATATTTGCCTGTTGCTCATTTCTTTTCACCTTTACAAGCAGAACTAAGTGCTCCCAGTTCCCAGGTGAGGACACTGAGCCTTTTGTGTTTCAGTAGGTTTCCTAATATCACACAACTGGTAAATGATGATCAGGGACTTGGCTGCAAGAAGTGAGTGAGGAGACAGTACTCACTTGGCCCCAAATTGTAAACTACAGTTCCTTGGTCAACCAGTACAGGTGACAAAACAATGTAGTTTGAAAAAGTATCTGCAAATGGATTTTAGTCTATCCAGCATTTGGCTTGCGCATCTAAATTGGTAATACTATTTTAAAATTGAAAATAATTCCTAGATTTTTATTACCCTTGTATAATATAATAACTTCAAACTGCTTTGTGCCTTTCCCTTATCCAACATACTCAAAGAGCCTATCAAATGAAACCCCTGTAATTTTTCTTCCTTTTTGATAAACAGACTATTGCAATGGGAAATATATTGTTTTCCTTTTTTGTGAAATATTTTCTTCTTGTGTATACATTTAGATTTTTTGGAATGGGTATGGGTTTGAACTTGAGAAATACCAAATTAAATTTTAACAGAACATAGGGTGATAAATGAACTTTTAGATCCAATTTTGAAATAAAGAATGATTTGTTGTCATCTAAAAATCATATTCAATACTGCAAACTGATTTGGGATCTTATTTTGCCTATAAAAGCTGTGGTTGATGCTTCCCAGTCTTGAAATGGGTTCTCAATTGTTAGTGACAGCCAAATATATTATGCTCATGATAGTATGTATTTTCCCAAGGATGTTGAAGACATTTTGGGAAAGAGGGTGGAATTTCTTGAAACAATTTGCCAATATGAAATACTGTACATATCAAATTGGCCCTACTGCCATCTTTCCCAGACCATTCATCATAGCTCACAAATCAAGTCCACATTTTCTCTTTCTGAAAGACTTGGCTAATAAAGAAGATGTGGGCTTCAAATCCAAACTTGTCAATCAATCTTAGGAACAAAGCAGTAATGATTTTCATCTATTGATATTTTATTTCAATGGAGAGCAAAACGTATAGATTTACTACTGGTGTGATCTGCAGTTTTATTCACTGTCCAGATTCTATTCTTTATATTCAGCATGTAGAGATGTTTCAAGAAGTTTTATCAGTCCAGGTCAGAAGAAAAAGATCTATATGAATAAATTTTAGAAAGCTGTCAGCCCTATCTGCTCTTTAGTTTCAGCAATAGGTATACTTTAAGAACACTTTTTCCCTTTCATCTGTGCAACATATTGTACCAATTTGCATCAAAAAATTACAATTTCTATAGGTGTGTGTCTCTAGATACCCTTAGAGTTCTGCTCTTTGACCCTGGGAATAAATTGATCTTATGCACACCTGTCTTTCTTGGGAAACCTGCAAACTTAATTTTTGAGCTGAGCATCAAAGAAATATGATATTAATAGACAGTATAGAGCTCAGGTAAAAAGTCCAGGAAGGATCTTGAAGAGCTTGCAGTTTTCGAAGGTGAATTATATTATCTGCAGTGAAGAGCTATTTAAAATAGTTCAAATGCTACAACATAGTTTTTATTAGTATTTTAAAAGGTCAGATCAACTGTAAAAATTTTAAGACAACATTTTTCCCTTCTGACTTAGAAGTTTTAAAGCCAAAAATTTCCAGGAATTTGTGTAGCAATTACAGTTTTCCAAATAATAAGGACCAATTAAAAGAGTAGCTATATTCAATTAACTCTTTTCCCTAAGTTCTAAGAAAGCAATTTGCATGACTAGAAATGATTTGTTTTTACTTTTAAAGATGGAACGATGGATTTTAAAAACGCTGCCATGCACAAAATCTTCCCAACATATGTATAATACTCAGAGATATCAGAAAATGAAATCTTTCTACGAAATATTATGAAGCTTTTTAGGCCATAAATAGACCATTTTGACTGTCAAGCAGCTCAGATCAATTCATTAAATCATCTCATCTAGTAATAGTGGAATTGTTGTGCAGTTAATTATGATAAGACATAGTCAGAATTAAGATAAATATAGTTAAGAAACTATAAAGTCACATTTTTTTCATGATTTTAATGACTATTTTAAGATTATCCTTCATTTACTGTTAAGATAAAGCCAAATAAAAGTCACTATTCTCTGTTTCATTGGACAGCTATTTATTAACCGAAGTTCAATCCTTTGGATCTTAGATGTGTTTTCTTGAAAATGAATAATTCTCCACTTCCATGATTTCACACCTAAAGTTTATTGTAACTAAACTTACTGAGATGACAAATAATATAGAAAAAGAGAATTTTTGTTTTAATATACCACAAATATAAATTTATAGTCTCTTCTTTGAGAACTAGATAAATATAATGTTTATTAATAGGTTTACTTAATTACCTTCTATAGAGGAATCATCTTTGGGAAACTTCTGTTCAATATAAAGTCTGTTCAGATATTACTTCTGAGGTGCAAGGCTGAAGTTCACACAATTTTTGGGTTAAGCAGGGCTTTCAGAGAGTAGTTGAAGTCTTTGCATGACATCAAACATCTGGATGATAGACAGAGTTTTCCATATTTCATCCCAATGATTTGATGTCATGTTGATGAAACTTGTAAATCAACATCTGTTCCCATTTATGCAGACATTTAAACTCCTCTGGTACTCTCCTAGAAGGGTGAAGACTTTTTCTTGTATCTGTTACGAATCTGCCCAACTTTCTTATGGGCACCACAGTCCTGGGTATTGGTTGTCTAAACATCTTCCATTCCAAAGAGACCCTTTTTTGTTGTAAAGCCATGGAGGGCAGTGGGCTTATGAACTGCATAACTTCTAGTGGTAAGGAGATAGCAAAATAATATTCCAGGCATTATAGTACGTATTTTGCAATTTAAAAAGTAGATGGGAGAAGAGGGGAGATGGATGATTGAATCACCTTTCATTCTTAGCAAAGTTTTACGTCCATCTACAATCTTAATTTGGGGATATTTTGCATCCTAAAACAATTGTGGAGAAGTCCATCAAGAAAATAGCATCTACATGTTATCTTACCCATTAAGGAAAGATACATATTATTGTACTTGAAAACAAAATATTGATTCACTTAGGATATGTATTTTTATTGGTTTATAACTTCTTGAAATTAGAGCAATGTTGGAGTTACTGAAATGTACCGAATTTCAGACATGAATGAGCATTTTTTCTTGAGCAGTAGTCAAAAGCAAAGTAGTTTATATGCAATCCAGAGCAAGAATGGAGTAGGTATGGATTTATAATTTAAAAGCTTCATAGCCCAAAGAACGCTTGGTCACTTGACCCTCTGTTCATTCAGTTTCAGGAAAAATCTCTTAGACATTAAAATTGTTACATGGAGCCTCTGACTTTGCTTTGTATATCCAAGTTCTCTCCCTTGAATGAGTTTCTGATACTAATTCTCTGTTATATTTCAGGATTTCTAAATTGAAAAGATCATTGCAGAAATTATTCAGTGATGCCTTTTTCTCCAATAAGTACATGAATATAATATAATTTACAGCCAGTGAAAAAGGCAGAGACATAAGTAATAAAATCTGTTGTGTGTTCTCTTTTACTGATTGAAAAAGTTAAAAAGTTAAAAAATTATCTGATTAAGTTCTAAATTATTCAGAGAACTGAAGTCTTCCCAAAGTTTATTGATATATTCCATTTAGTTCAGTTTCTGAGGATATGACAGTTGTTAAAAATCAAATAAGTATATGTAGAATCCAAATGAAAAATATTTAACTAATATGAAAGAAGTATCACTTACCTGTTAGTTGACAAGTGTCAATTTTTTAAAAAATTGGAAAGTTAACATTTTATCTTCTAAAATAGCAATGATGTGTATGCTATAATATATATTACATATTTACATAATGATATGTGCATTATACATTATACATACACATACACATATATCATGTTATATACACATATAACATAAACTAACATTTTTGTCTTCTAAAACAGCAATGATATATAGATATATGGTATAATGTATATGATATATATATCATTATATATCATATATATAATATGTACATATATGCATTTAATTATGTATATAATATATATGTAATGTAGCATATATATCATATAGCATTGCTATTATAGTGTTTTAATATACATATATGTGTATTTATATATGTATTTACATATGCATGTGTTTGCATGTGTTTATATATGCATTTATTTACATATATTTACATGCATATTATACACACACACACATATGTGATGCAGTTCTGTCAAACATGCTTTTGAAGAAATGAAATGTAAAGAGATCGTCCCATTATCAGAGCTAAGCAGAAATCCTGTGCCAAATTTGAAGGGCTTATAAGGCCCAATTTGAAATTTGGTTGTTTTATAATAAGTTTGGAAAAGTGTATTGTTCCTTATAAAATACCCACATGTTCTCCTTGGGAATGGCTCTAGACTGTAACTGAACCACGAGGTTACCCCCTGGTGCTTTATGTATTGTTTAATTGTTTGCCTTTGGTGGATGTTTTTATTAAGAGCTTATTATTTAGGATAAGACCAATGTGTCATTTTAAGAACAGCAGAAACAGAGCCGTTCAGTCCACAGTCCCTTTTCATAGGTGTGTTAGTGAACACTGGATACAACTAATGAGCACACTGACATTTTTTCTTGTAATACTTCAAAAAGAGCAACAACTAAAAAAACCTTGGATTTTTACTTTCCTCCAATAAAACATGACTGGATTGGCTAGAAGAGCCATGAGTCTGTATGGCTGTGCCCAGGGCAGGAGGGAAAAGAGGTGTCTGCGTTGTTCACACGTTCTGTCTGTGTTTTGGTCCAGGAGGAGCTAGTCTGGAGTTGTGCGCACATTGCTGCATGTGGCCGTATCAGGTCTGGGGAGCATGGGGGTCAGGGAAGTTCATGTGTAAGAACGGCCATGGGCTTCCTGGGGTGTTCACCAAGTGCATGCATGTTTCAGTGTACATCAGAGCTATAAAGAATGTCCTGATGTCCTCCCCACTCCCGCAACCCAAATGCCAGACAAGTGTTATGAGATTCCTGAATCACTGAATATAAAGTAGGTCTGGGAAACATCTTGAATTCAATGATTTTAATTCTAAATGTTCTTCCCCTGAATATTTTCTTTTCTTAAGTGGCATCATCTTATCACTCCCTGATGTCTCAGAAGTTGGCTCTGAAAAGAATTCACATTGTTCCTAGCAGTTCATTGCCACAAAGAGCAAGCAAGAACTCCATTAGTCTTCTTCTCAAGCTAGCCTTTGGGACTGTGACCCACCCTCAGGCAAAAATCTTGAAGGCAGTATACCTTGATACAATTTCTAGAATTTAAGTGATCTCATTAAATTCTGATGCTAGATATCATGTTGACATTTGAGGAAATATGGTTATTGACAAAATGTAAGCCTGTTATACACTGTATCACTTCAAAAGGAGAAAGGCCATTAGGCTATAATTACATCAGAAATAGTATACACATTTGGCTGGTTTATAAACTGTCACTTTCCGAAGTACGAAGACATATAAAAGTTTCCAAAGGTTCCATTATGACCTTATTTCCAACAGTATTTTCTGACAAACTAAATAAATTACTGCATGTATTGGACCTTTGAGGCTTGGGGCAAAGAATGGAAAAATTATTTACAAAAGCTTGAAAATATTTAATCACTAGAGGCAGGGGGGCAACAGTGTTTTAATTAGCAGGTCCTCGGGCCATTGGCTGACTGGAGGCTTTCTCAAACAACCACACAAATGCACTGAATAGCTGTTTGCCAGCCTTAGGGTCAGGCCTGAGATGAAACAGATAAGATAATTGGCTCTAATGAAATCCAGAAGGCCTTGGCTTTCTTGTCTGAGCTTGGATTTGAAAAGTGCGTGTGGAAGTGAGGCTTAATTCAAACCAGAACTGAGCTAGGCCAGTTTCTCAGTGACTTTGATATTGTTTGAAGTTCTAAAAGTGTTCGCCACACCACTAGCCTGCTGGGCTGGGCCTCCCTGGTACCCTTAATTACTAAGCTTTATTGCTGACTTTACTACACAGGAAAGGGGCCATTATATGTTCCATCAACATCAGCTCTTCTCAGATTGGAGGAAAGGGCAGGGTTAAAGGCCACTGTAGGAAGGCAAAAACTTCACTTTGAGGTAGTCAGATCATTTACCAGTGTTGAATTTCACCGTTATGCACATACATTCCTTATAACACAGAAGCCCAATTTCCATTTTTTAAACAAGTGATTACTTTTCAAAACATTTTGTTTGTGCCTGCTTTTTGCAGAAAGAACATTTATTTTTAGAGCCTGAAATGATTGCACCTGATATTTTGAAAAAGACGTAACACGTCCCAATTAATCATCACACCAGAAAGGTCTGGTTGGATTCTGTAATAAGGAGGATTATTATTAACGCCCCTTTGAAGTAGAAATAAGTGAGGAGCCCTCCTGCGGGGTAAGAGTTGTCCTGGCACCCTGAGGAATAAAAACCCCTCGGGAGACTCTACAAAATCAAATCCCAGCTTCTAGAGGCTCTCACAAAGAGGTTACACAAAAGTGCTCCCAATCCAGTAAGAGGCAAAGAAGCAAAATTGAGAAAGTCTCTCTCTTAGGGGTCGGCTGCAGTGTCACCAAGGATTCCATCCGCCTGAAGACTGCTGCTGCTCCTCTTTTGGGCCAATTGGTAAAGATGGATTTTGCATCTGAATGAATTAATAATTATTTAACCCTTAGCCCTCTCGGATGAGGACACCCAGTCATACAATGAAAGGGACATGGAATCTGGGCCTATTTCCTGTCCTATTCATCACCTGTTGGATAGGAAAGTTGTGAGTGATACCGTCTGATTTGGCTTGTTTTGAAATAAAAAGTTAATTATTTTTGCATTATTTAAGTAAACTTGACATTAATGTGTTCTGATTTCACGCATGATCCTGGTGACTATTCATCCAATACTCCTTTCTGAGTATTCTTAGCACACACAGGCTGTGCTGGGACTAGCTCTCCATTCCACATGGATGTGTCTGGGCCTAAGTCATCAGGTGGAGAACCCAGGGCCATCGGTGTCGGGACAACAACCTGTGCCTAAGAGGAAGTAAGGAGGCCTTTGGCCGACTTTTGCCAGTGATGAACAGGATGTCATCTCACACCAGAAGAAAGAAGAGTCAGAATACTCAGCTAATTCAACATGTTTTTTCTTTTTTTCATTAGACACTGTTATGGACCAAATATGTCTCCACAAAATGCATTTGTTGAAGCCTTACCTCTCAATGTGGTGCTCTTTGGCGATGGGGCCTGTGGGAGATAATAGGGCTAGACAGGGTCATGAGGGCAAAGTCCTGAGCTGATGATATCAGTGTCCTTATAGGAGACCCCAGAGAGCTTTCTCTCTTTCTCTTCCTCTGCACGCGTGCACTGAGGAAAGGCCATGTGAGCACATGCTGGCCCCCTGAGCTCAGATTTCCAGGCTCCAGAACTGTGAGGAAATAAATTTCTGCTGTTTGAGCCACCCAGTCTATGGTATTTTGTTATGGCAGCCTGTTCAGAATAACAAAACCAGCACAAAGATCTTTGAGAGACCAGACAACCCAATAATGGCTCTAAATTTGAGATACTAATGAGTATCCTCAAAACTACATTTTGCTGAACACTAGATTCAGGGGATATTAATAAGTGTTTCTCAATAAATATACTGTAGTGAAAAAAATCCTCTTAAAGATAAATTATTTAAAATCTTAAATACTTTAAGAATTCTAATAGTAAGAAAAAACCTATCATATTACTTAATGCATTATTTTTTCAAATTTCTTTAACATAAAACTCACCACACTTACAGTTTCCTTCCCCCAAAATAATTATAAATATCATGAAATGAGCATTCTACTGAACATAGGTTGGAAAATCCTGATATATAAGGAACACATTTAGTGGGAGTTTAAGACAGTTCATCATCAATTAAGTAAATATGACAATAAGTAAAACGCATCTCCCCTTAAGATTCTCACAACTGATCTAATAAAAAATAACTAATATATTATTGTATGATCTACTATCTCATCTAATATCATTAGATAAACTGAGCTCCTGGGTGACCCATGTTTCTCAGATTGTCTTCTTCATTTCCTGTTGGTTGTAGGGCTAGAGCTAGGGCTAGGGCAGTCCTTCGCACAGTCGTGAAGATAACGCAAGAAGGAGAAACAACAAGGGAGGAAAAAGAGGTCAATTTCCTTTGATATCACTACTCAATCATCCAGTGCATTTTCTTAGGGTAAAGTTACTGCCATTCAGGATTATAGCAAATTAGTGATATTTTACAGTCACTGTGTATGTTTTGTTTCAGCTTAAATATGTGCACATATCTCCCAAACTTATTTCAGATCAGATATGACACATTAAAAACATGGATTTGTTTTTTTAACTCCTACAAATAGCAACTAATTGCAGTGTGAACATATAATTGGCTTTGTGGGTAAATCCATTTATGGACTTAAAAAGTTTTAAGTGCTCATTCGTTATTATTGACTCTGTTTTGCCAAGGGAAGAAGGGGAAAATTAGTTTGTCTTTATGTCAATAGGGAAGAGTTTCAACTGAGTGAATATCCTTCATGATAAGAAAGCACACCTGAAATAAAGACAGTAAATATTAAAATATATTACTTTTCCTGGCTAAGAAAGAAAGTGCTCTGGGAGTGGACCCTGTGTATTATTATGTGGCAATGTCATTTTGTTTCCAAAGATAGTATTTCTGGATATACAGGTGTTCTGAACTTTATTAAACCACAGCTGTGGTTATCACATATTTATTCAAAAGATACTACAGCTATCAGAGCAATAAATCGGCAAAGTCTTTAGTGCTTTGCTTAAAGTGTTTTTTTATTTTACAGCATGTCTAAGTACTCAAGCAGTGACTTTAAGATGTCCATGTAGGTTGAATTTTTAAGTCAAAGAAAAACCTAAATAAAAACACACAAATAAGCAAAAAAAAGTATTATTTATATCAAAGCATTCAGACGTCATGAAATAGCATGACACCTGAGCCTTTATGACAATAGATTTTTTTTTAAAAAGCAAAACTTTTCTTGAAAACACAAAAGAATGCAGCCTTCTTTGGCCAAAGTAATCCTGATTCCAATATGCTAAGTATACGATGTGCTTGGGAAATCATGATGGAGTGCACAATGTTCCATGTGATATAGATGCTTGTACTTTCTTGTTCTGGGAGAGGCAGAAGTGTGACAGTTGTGTCTTCCCATAATGACAACTGAGAATTCTCCCCGGAATAAATTCTTCCTGGAATAAACTTAGGGACATGGAATCTGGGCCTATTTCCTGTCCTATTTATCACCTGTTGGATAGGAAAGTTGTGAGTGGTACCGTCTGACTTGGCTCGTTTTGAAATAAAAAGTTAATTATTTTTGCATTATTTAAGTAAACTTGACATTAATGTGTTCTGATTTCACGCATGATCCTGGTGACTATTCATCCAATACTCCTTTCTGAGTATTCTTAGCACAGGCTGTGCTCTCCACAGGACTAGCTCTCCACATGGATGTGTCTGGGCCTAAGTCATCATGTGGAGAACCCAGGGCCATCCTGGTTCTATCTGCTTAGCTCTATCTGCTGGTTGGTATCATTATACTAACATAAATTAGCAACTAAAAAATTAATTTTTATTTGTAATAAATTTACTTGGATGCAGTTATTAACTAAATGATATTCTTATGCGGCCCGTGGTAGTGACAGAATGCGTCCTTCCATTAACCATCAATAGATTTTTCCTGGGCTTAACGTACCAAAGAAGTGTGTATCTTATCAAAGCTCAAAAGCTCTGGATCTATTGAAATATTTTATTTGTCTTCAGACATCTCTATGAATTGGGCAAGGTACTTATCAAGATCATACAGGAAATTAGAGTCAGGGCTAAAACAAAAGCTTAGATATTCCTTCACCATTAATTCAAAATGGGGAACAGAGTGCATTCCCAAGACAAACACAAATGGGTTTAGAAATTCAATGAGACAAAACCAGTTCTCCTGGCTGTGGTGCTTCGGTCTGCCCAGCAGCAGCTCCCCTCTGCTCTCATCATATTTCCACCAGGAGGATCTGGGCTGCAGTGTCTGCCCATATTTCTCTGGTGCTTTGCTTTATTATTATCTCTTAGTAATCATCATCCTTTATTTGTCTTGCCCTGAAACTGCATTTTTAATTGTCACAGTGTGCATGCAAAGGATAAGGCCTGGGTTTATATTCTTTAATTACTCTGAAATGTTAGTTGGTGTACTGATTTGTTACATCATCCAATCAACTTTTTTAAATTCCATTAATACTGGGTGTCTGTAATTCTGTCTTTTAAAATATGTTTATGAAAGCAAACCATTTTCCATTTTCTTTCTTTTATGAAAACATCAGCTCAAAATTGGTTTCCTGAATCCTTAGATTCATTAGACTTTCTTCCCTTATTATAATACAGGACCAGCCACTCAGCAATGCCTTCTTCCTTTCTGGCAGGCAGGTATGCCTGTGGGGGAAATACCATAGAAAGTGAGGTTTATTGGAAACTTGTCCCCAGATAAAGCTCTCCTGACATAGCTGCTGAAGGGCACAGAAATGGGACAGCTCTGTTCTGTTTGATCAGTGCCTCATTTCAGACTGTGGTGCCTGAATTATCTTTCTTAAGTATGGATGTACATAAAGCTGCCTGACAAGTGGTGGACCTATTATGGGCTCAACTCTGAGCTAATTTCTGTAGAAGAAAATGCAGAAGTATCCAGCTGTGTCCCTGAAGAACTTCACAGTCTTTGCTGGAGTGAAAACTACCATGAGACACTTGGAGGATGAATAAAGCATGAAACAGCGGCCGTGCAGTAGGGGAACACAGATAGGGGGAAGGGATGCTAGGCCAAGTCTTATCAGTAGCCCCTTCTCCCTCAGGCATCCAGAGAAGGATGATTTCAAACAGAACAGCCATCATTCCTGCACAGGGCCAGTCTGGGCCTCAATCTTGAAATATTATGGGGACTCTCTTCCAGAGAGAGATACAAAGAGAAAATTTCAAAAATAGTTGAGGGCCTTGGAAAGGGTCCATGTAAGTGAGACACTCTGAAAATTAAGCTTCACTAACTTTATATTTATAGTGGATATCTCTTGGTTCATATTAATCCCAATGCCTTGTGTTGCCACTATTTGGAATGAAACAATGAACTTTGTAATAAAGTTAGTGGCTATGCCATATAGTGATGGGAAGCAGAGAAATTCTACAAGGGCAGAGAATTTCTTAGAGAAACTGAACGGACAGAGAGTGGTCTTCATAAAAATTCAACTAGGGTACATTTTTCATCCTAGGGCACATGCCAAGGTTAGGTCAAGATAAAGGATATTGTTCTCTATTTCCAGTGTACATTACAGAAGGATCCATCAGAAGGATCCATCAAGGGAGAATAATAAAGTCAATTCAAATAAACCAAAACAAATCAAAGCGGGGATGGGGAGAGTAACGAGTGTTTACATGGGGAGCACACTGGTTTTGGTGTGAAGAGTCTGCACCTGTTTGTGAACATGTTCAAAATCTGGACTGAGGCAAGTCTCTGAGCTGGCCTGGCTCTGACTTTTCTCCTAAGGGGTAGAATTGCTTTAATGCGGTTCACATGCAGGGTGTTTCATCTTAACCAGAGTGATTTATGTTAATGAAATGAAACAGAGAAAATACCCTTGACATCCTAGTCTCCTTTAAAAAATATTAAATAAGTAGGTCCAGGACTTTTGTATGATTATATTTATTAAAACAAATGGAAGACTTCTCTACATTCCAGAATAAATTTGTAGGTGACCCTGCGTAAGGTTAAGTCCATTAGGGAAAAAAATGAGTTGTGGAGTTTCTTACCAATTCTGAGAGCTCTAAACAGCCATTAAGATCAGACAAGGAGCATCACTTCTAAGGCAATTTGTTCTGTGACTTAGAATATTCTTTTCTCTGGCTTCTGAAAATTTGATACCCAAATCATGACTTATAAAATATATTCAGAGCATCTTTATAAATCTGGTACTAGGCCTCCATACTACTTCTTTGGAAATTATGTTCATCTTTACATTCAAAGTACCTCTTTGAAAATTTTAAGAGTTTAGTTTTTAGTGTTTAATTATTCTTTCTAATACAGAACTCATTGTTTTAATAGAATTTACAAAGCAGCCGAAAGACTCTTCAGCTCTTAAGATTTGATTAATGTGCATTTGCCTATCCCTGCACAACAGGATTATGTAATTAAATTCCATGGAAATTAAATCAGTCAAATGAGTAGAATTTCTTTTAAAACTTAGTTGATTGGAATTTTGCTCAGAAGTTACCTATCTGAAAAAAAAATGGATAAAGAATAATTCATGTCTGGTTATCTTAACTGCTGGTTGAACTGTAATTTATCTAGTTGATGGTTACATTTAGAGAAACCAGAATTAGCTAAGGAAAAAGTTTATTTGCTAGGAACATACTGGTATGGTTTTAATTCCACTAGTCCGAGTAAACAGTATCTATTTTTGGAAGACTTTAAAGTCAAGATTAAGAAAGTAGAACAATAAAATTTGTATTTTTAAAAATCTTTTTGTCCATTGCTCTGGGCAACTTTCACCAGATAAGTACCAGAAATTTGCCTAATTCGATGTGGCTATGAGTATTTGGCAAGCCTGTCAGGTGGTATCACCTGCCAACATGCAGGACAAGAAAATAAAGTGAAAAGGATCTTTTACAACACATTCCTGAGAAATGCTTAGCTCTATCTGCTGGTTGGTATCATTATACTAACATAAATTAGCAACTAAAAAATTAATTTTTATTTGTAATAAATTTACTTGGATATAGTTATTAAGTAAATGATTTTCTTATGGGGCCCGTGGTAGTGACAGTGATTGTGATGATGTTGATAAGGGTCGCTTAATGAGTCCTGAGATGATTGTATCTTATAACATAGACACTTCAAGAGCATTATCAATTACACAGAAAAGGGGATCAGAAGAAGAGTTAGTATGTAGGTAAAAAAGTATAGAAATGGCCGAGTGAGTAATTAAAAGGAAATGGACAAAGAGAAGTGGGAACAGAGGGCAAAGACTTGAATATGAAATGCTAGAAGAAAATAATGGAGGAGAATATAAAAAGTCAAATAGAGGAGTAAATAATCAAATCAGGGTAAATTTTAAAAGTTAGTGGGAGTAAGGAGCCACTACAGCAAGGAAAAAATAAAAATGATAAGTGGCATTATTTTCATTTACCACTATAATTTATAAAAATTGGGCCTTATCATGGTCATTGACATTGTAGCTTTTAAGGTCAGTATATTTTGTCAGTGCACATAAACCCCTAAAGAAGCCAACATGGTCAGTATCTGTAAAGATTGGTCAGAGCTTGTGTTGTGGTTGTTCAATATTTTGAATATCACTGAAGTTTAAAATAATACTTTTATAACATAATGGGAAAATTGATTCAATTGGTTGCTAAAGTGATAGCTGCCAGATTTCAAAGGTAGATGGAATTAGCTAGACAGGATCCTTTAATCCCACTGCACTGTGCTCTCCAAAGGCAAAATTGGAAATCAGAGAAGCAAAAGGACATGCCTCTGCCACACAGCCAGTGAATGGCAGAGCCGGGTTTCCAACACAGACTGTCTGACTGCAAGCCTGGGACTCTTTCAACTAGATTACATAGAGTGAATTTTTCTAAATATACATTCCCAAAAGGTCTATCTTGCTCCAGCATTATTACTATAGAGAAGGGAGTTTGAAAGCTTGATGAATTGACTAGTGGCTCTTCTCTACGAACCTGACAAAAGCTTATTTTCTCCGTTTGAAGAAAGTAGTTGCAATATATATATTTTTTTACCTGGCCCATTGTTAACAGCGTAGAATTATTTCTGTCATGTTGAGAGATCGCTGTGCTTTCAGGCTTCATGAGCAGTACTTTCCCTCTTGTCCTCTGCAGACACAGTACAAAGTTCATCGCACCCACAGTGTTTAGAAATGGCGGCCATGCTGAACTTGAGCACTCCTTTTCAGCTGCCTGTGGTTTCACCACTTCTTAATATGTTAAATTTAATTAGGCTGTGGTTGCTAGCCCCTTTCTTTTTAGCTTGCCATTCTGTCAGTTAATGTTTCCCTTTTGTAGGTCAGAGGGACAGGGAGACGAGGCAAAGGCGGCGGGGATCACTGGCCAAATTCAGGTTGAGCTGTCTAATGGCAGCTGATTCTAGCACTAACTTCATCTCTGTTTCTCAGCCTCTGTAGTACCAGGAGACTTTTCCAGTAGTGGAAACATTCCTTCTTACACTCCTGTGCACCGCTGTCTTCCTTGACTTCATGCAGAGAAACACGAGGGGCAAAATAATTGTAAGCATTACAGCCTTTCCCTCTAATGACCTTGGCTCTGCACTGGGATAAATGTCTAATTATGAAGAATTCAGCACAGACCACATTAGCAGGGCTGATGTTTGCTTTGCACACAGACCAACATCTGTTGTATCTTTGGAATGGGGCTGTGGGTTAGGGGACCTGAATCCTGCTGTTCTCTTAAAATGCATGTTTTAAAAAGAAGCTGTTCTTACAATATTTTGATCCTGAGAGATATTGCATCATAGGTTCAGGCTGAAAGCTTACAGACCCTAAGAAACCATGAGTAACTGAATAGATTTTGAATCTAACCCCTAAACTAACCTTAAAAATCAGAATGCATTTTGCTGTTTTGGTCATTACAGGTAGAGTAACCACACAACAGTCTCACCACTCATGGCTACTCCATAGAAATGACCTCCAAGGGTGTTAATATTCTTGATTTTAGAAACTGTGAGGTTCAATCTCTATTTTTTTTTCTACTGAACTTTAAGTGAGTGAAAGGAATCTGTTTTCTACAAATTGCATCAGTGTATTTCCTTAATTTCAATTTATTAGTTTTTATATAAATGGCAGAAATAAAAGAATTTCATGTGCATTTTCCTTTGGAAATATCACAGCAATTTAATCAATTCTTTTCTATTAACATTTTTTTTTCTAGTTAATGTGAATTTTCAATTCAGGTGCAAACTATTTCTTTTTGGGGTTCCAATTTTCTAGTTTGCTACAGTTTATAAAACAAGTTGTCTAGTTATCTAAAGTATTGAGAGCCTGAGCTCAGGAACCAGACTTCCTGGTGTCAAACCTCAGTTCCTCCACTTGCTGCCTGTATGACCCTGGGCAAGTCAGTTAAGCCATCTATGCCTCAATTTCTCACAACTACAAAATGGGAAAAATGAACAGGATTCTGTGTGGAATAAGTGAACTTATTTAAGTGAAGTATTTAAAATAGGGCCTGACACAAATTAAGTGCCATTTGCTGTTATTACTACTATGTTGAAAGAAGCTTCTTAAATAGGTAAGGCCACTCTAGTTACAGTAAACATCTAGAGAAAAATTTAGATTGTTTTCCTACTAGGCATTCTGCTTTTATATTGCATCTTATATTCAGTGGTAAATACCGACATACATTTAACAGTCTCATCAACAGTGCTGCACATCTGTTTTAAGAACTGCAATTCTTTTTTTATCACAACACTAGCCAAATACAGATGTTCAGTTCTCTTCCTGACTTTTGGATATTTTGTTAGTAGAAAAGGTTCTAAAGAGATTTTTTTCTTCTTTTAGAAAGAATATGCTAATTAACTAAGGATTTGATCTCCAACTTTTAATGGAAGTCACCACAAATACAGTTCTCAAAGTGTGCCTGTATATTGTACGATATAATATATTCTAAGGGCTACATATCATGTAAGAGCATCACAATTCTCAGTTACATAAAATGCAAATATTCCTGGAAATAAGAGGACAAAGAACAATGTGAGGGTTTGAGACCTCAAAGAACCTGTCTGAAAGGGGGCTGTATCCAGAGACTTTTCTTCTCCAGGACATCTCCTGCTACCTCAAATTGTTAGAGAAGGGCTTCTGGAGCTTTTTTAGAACCCATGGGGATGCAGACTGATATACTGATAATATATATATATATATATATATATATATATTAACATGCATCTATCATGGCTGTAAATGAATGTTGCTGCAGAATTGTTTTAGGCCAAAGTCTGTTCATAATGAAAATAATACCTGGTTGTTCAGATATCATCATTATTCACTCAAATTGTTTCCCTTCTTTATTAAAACTATTCTTTGGGAATAGCACCTGCTCATTAAATCCAAAGTGCCAATGATTTTTTTTTTGTAGCTTATTATCATCTTTTTCAATCTCATGGTTATTTGATACTCTCTTTCTTGAAATTTGTACTCCTCCTAATTTTTATGGCACTTTGGTCTCCTGGATTTTTCCCTATAATTTATAAGGATTCATTCTCCTTTGTTTTTTTTTGTTTGACTTCATCCTTCTGCTTTCCAAAAGGTATAATGTCCAAGGTTCTGTCTAAAGTTCCCTATATATCTAGGAGCTTGATCTAAATAATAAAAAGGTTTATATTCATAATTTGGGCTGGTAATAAGAATCTATGTTAGAGAAAAATTGGAAAATGGAGATTAAACAAACCATCTCCCATAGTCTTTCCTACAAAAGAATCGTATACTTTTAAAATATCTCTTTCTCTTATATAATCACATTTAATCCCCCAAACACTAGGAGGTAGAATTTTTTTAATCCCTATTATTGAAAGAGAAACCAATAAAAAAAATCTCTGCTTATTAATAAATGTTGTGTAAGGTGGTTGTGATTTTTAATCTGTAAAAAATACTGATAAATCTTTCATAGTACATATTAATTATAAAAGTAAAACTTTATTATAGAAAATAAGGGAAAGATAAGTATAAAGAAAAAAATTTAAAAATTACTTAGAATTCTGCAATCTAGACGTAATCTGTAATAATTTAGCATATTTTATCTTTCTCATGTATTTTGACACCGGAATTTTAAAATCAACATTATAAACATTTCGTCATGCCATTGATTATTCTTTAAACCTAGTTAAACTCAAACTATGAATATAAACCCTTCTATTATTTAAGTCAAATTAAAACATAATTTCTAATAATGAATAATATTATTTAAACAGTTTCCTAATTGTGGACATTTAAGATATTTTCAAATTCTCATTATTTTAAGTATTGAGCAGACTTAAGTTTGTCTCCATTTAAATCTGGTTCTTTCTTTAAGAACAAAATTCTAGGAAGTGAATTATCAGTCAACAGATGTGATAATTTTTTAAGTTTCTTAATATAAGCTGCCCAATCGACTTCAAAAAAAGATCCTAAAAATTTATAATAGCATGAATAATATGCTTAAGTGCTAATTTCAACTTGCCTTTATCAATATAAAATATTAGTATTGAAAAAAATCTTTGCCAATTGATAAGCAGAGATTATCATATTTTTGTTAATTTATATTTGATTACTAATATGGTGAATATTATTTCATATATTTTATGGCCATTCATATTAATTCATCACATGTCAAATTTAATAGTTACATTAAAGAACTTTTTGAATTTTTAAGAATATTTAGTTGAATACATGAATCCTTATAAACAGTTACTTTAAATTTGGGAATGAGAAAAATTTTGTTTATTTTGTATTTCAACATCACTATCCTATTTTGTTCAAACTTTACTAGGATTGTGTACTGTAATGCCAGTTTTCTAAACTCAATCCTTTCTTAGGAATAACTTGCTCCTTGGTAACCATCCCCACTACCACTGCATCCCATTCTTTCTCCACATGAACTGTATTTCCTTTAAAGCTAAAATAGTACACTGGTTTCCACCTTAATGATCTCTGCTGGATCACTTTTGTCATACCAAAAAGCCTATATTCCTTAAAAGTAAATAGCAGTTTGGTTATTCACAATCTGGTCTTACATTCCTCTAACTCTCAGCTTTATCTTTTCCATTTTCTCTTTGATTCTTTCAAACCAGGTTTTAACTGTTCATTCCCATACCTGCCATGATCAACTCCAATGAAATTTTTAACATTTTCTCTCCATATCATGGCTTCAGTAATTCCATGACTGGCACATGCTATCATCTTTGTCTGAAATTATTTTCTTCAGATAGATAATTGCTTCTCTTCCTTTAACTAGTATTTTTTAAACATTAAAAGGTTATGAAGTTAATCTGGTGGGTTAAGACTGGCATTTTTGGAATGAAATGGAATATAATAGAAAATTTTAGGGTGTAAATATTGTTCTATGAAACTTACATTTGAATGTGTGTGTATGTTTGTGTGTGTATTGGTTTGCAAAGTGAAATCTTTCTTTGCTGTTGGTTGTGCTTTGAGAATTTTCAAACCTACCAAGCCACTGTTTAAGCAGCCAACTCAAATGTCATTTTATCTATAAAACCTTTCCTCTATTCCCCAGGGACAATTAATAACTTCACTTTCTGTCATAGCTATATTTTTTAGAATGCACATTGAAATGGCAGAAAAAAAAACTGTATCTCTATTAGCTTATCACTTTGAACTGGGGGAAATTTGTTAACAGATCAATTTCGTACATGCCATGTGAGCTCCATAGAATAGGAACTTGATTTAATAGTATGAAATCCAGTATTGGCAAAGAGAGTCAGTGTAGATGCTCAATGAGTGCTTGGTGGATAAGTGAATGAATGAACAAATAAACAAATCTATGACTAAGAGAAGCTTGTCAAAGTCAGCTTTCAACTTTGTTTTCAAATGGGAATGTGACATACACAAACCAATTTGGAATTATTTGTAGAATTATCTACTACTTGGAAAGGTTTTTAAAACAACTTAAATCTTCTTGATATGAGCGTATAGAACTGCTGTCCAAATGACTATAGGGGATTAATTGGTTGTAAGTCAAATATGTGTGCACAAAAGATTAGTCTGCAAGCTTTTTATCCATTGTAATCTCAGGTTCTGCCAGGTGTTCACCAGTTCATTTAGCATATCAGCAGCATCCACGTGTCACCATGATACCCATTTTTTTAAAAATGAAATGATGAGTTAGATGGCTTTCTATTTATATAATGGAGCCAGGCATCTGGATATTTGGAAAAATGGATGACCAGCATATTTTTTACTTCTTATCTGTAATGTTTGAGTGTCCTTAGAAATTGTTTTCATGCTAATCTGACTGACAGTTTATAGTCTGACTCATCAGTGGTAAATTATATTTTTTGTCATAGATAATGAAACAACAAATATCAATTACTCTATCAGGCCACCATGGAAAGTCTATACTTATCTGTGGAATGAACATTGTGGTTGACACTGTGCCTGGAACTAAGTTGCTGCTGAATAAATGTTCCCAGCCAGTTTTATTACCATGTCTTGTAAAGCGGGGCATAGTATACCTACTTTTTTTCTAACTTACAGAAACATTGAAGTGGTTAATTTTTGTAGATGATATGTCTTAACCTCCTCATAGGATCATAACATTTAGAAACATCAGCTTCTCATGCAAAAATGCACAGTTAAAAGACAGTGAAATTGTTAGTGTTCTGAGAACCTGGCCTTTGGATTTAGACAGATCTGTGTTTGAATCCCACTTCATGCCAGTTACTTGCTGAATCAACTTGACAAAATGTTTTTTAACTTAATTAAGTCTCAGTTTAATTATCCATAAAAGGAGGAAGATACATAATTTCAGGTACCTTGTAGGCATTACAACATCAGAGAGAATGGATAAACTAACTCCATGCCTGGCATATGTTATGTTATCAAAACGGCTCATAACTATATTGTAGTTGCTAGAAGATAAGAGTTAGCTTGTCTCCAACATAAATAAACTATTTCTTTAGCTTTAGAGTCAATCCTACTCTTCTGTCATTTCACATGAATAAAATTGAAACTGCTTTTTCTTGGACTGGTCTCCTGATTGGGGAGATACCCTGACTTTTCACTTCAGGGCGCCATTCAGTTCCCAACTACTTCCTTCTCAATCTCTTTCTGGCTTTGTCTCAAGGATTTAAATCACTAAATGAACTTGCCTTTTGTCTTGTTCATCTCATATTGTTATGCAATTAAAAGAAAAAAAATCTCAATGATGCTGCCTCCCTCCGAAAGGCCACATCAAAAGGTAGAGTTCACCAAAAATAATACACACTTTTTCCGAAGACACAAACAGTTCCTTGAAAAGGATGTCATGCTGTAATTTGTTTTGTGAATTCTATAAACCACAGAACATTTACTTACAGTAAGGTCTGACCTTTCTTTTTTCCTTCTTTTTATGCCTACGAAGTTCCATCTTCCCTTCTTTTGAGAAGAAATATAAAGGCTGACATTCTCTTTAAAGTGTGTGTGTGTGTGTGTGTGTGTGTGTGTGTGTGTGTATTGCAGATTAGATTTTATTGGAATACAGAGTTTAATTTTTAGCGAGGGTCCTTTGGCTTTCATGCAATAATATTTTATGGAATGCAATCACTTGTGCAAAGACCAAAGAGAGGCCCATTTGAAACTTTACAAAAAAAGAATATTCTGTGCTCACGGGTGATGGGAAATGCAATATGTATACTAAGCTCCACATTGCACCCCACCGAAAGCAGAGAAATCTCTATGCCTGATTTGATGGTAGTAAAATCGCTTCAGGGATTTTTTGGATAAAGAAAGCAATAACAAGAAATGGGCACATAATTAAGTTTCCAAAGTGCATGTGTCACAAGCATTGTATTGTCTCTCTGGAGGGGAAATTTACTATTGACTTAGGTAGACGTTTTTCCTGCTATGGGCCATTTAAAAAAAAATCAGCCTTTCTAAATTCTCTAAGCAATTCTCTGCTATTTGAGTTATAAGAGCATTTTACTGTCATTCGCGTTCTGTTTTCCACTCATTATGGCAGTGTTTTACAACCAGCAGGCTACTATAGAAAAGAAAATAAAGATTTGAAAAGCTACATGTTGCAGGGGCTTGTTCTACCTCTGGTGCCTGACTATGTGGATTACGTCCTTCTCTGAATATACTTTTCTTCCTCAGTGATCCAGCTGGTCTTCACCTAAGGAAACAAAGTTGACAAATGTTGTGTTCTGATTTGTGTACAGTTTCTTCCAAAGTTGCCCTAAATTATGTTCATGTCTTGTAAGAATAAATTGGTCTAAAAAAGAAAGAAAAATCAGAAAGAAGAGAGAGAGAGAAAGAGAAAGACAGAAGGAAGAAAAGAAAGACAAGAGGAAAGGAGGAAGGGAAGGCGGGAAGAAGGGAGGAAGGATGGAGTAATAACTTAGGTATAAAAGAAGTTGGAGCTTCTAGGCTGCTGTGTACCTAGTGTCTCTATAGGTGCCCACTGTGAAAAAGGAAAATCTTACTCTACTTGGGTATCCACAAACAATTTTGAAGGGGTTCAAGTAGGAATCAGTCATTTCAGTGCATTACTCTAGAGATCTGAGTCCTTTCTGTTTTGGCTCAGCATTGGCTTTCTACAACTTAGCTCTTTCTCAATTGGATAGTGGCAGAGCAACGGTTCCTTTCCAGCCCTTACAAATTTGGAAGAACTGATTTAGCAATACTTATGAAACTAAAGAAATGAGACCATCTGTAAGTTACTGGACTCATATTTGGAATCACAATAAAATATTTCTTGAAAACCACTGTTGCAAAATTATAGCCACATTTTTGGCATATTAAAATACATGGCATTTATATACTTTCAATAAAAAATGACTGAGAAGGGACGTATATAAACAAACATACATTTTGTTCTGTATTCCAAAGTAAAAGAATGTTTGTTTCAATAAAATTTTAATATTAACTCCTAAGTGACTTCTAGAAACTCCAAACTAAGCATGTCTCAGAGTTTCCTAATACTGGTTTGTTAATTTTTCTAGAACAGACTTCAATGTAGAGTTCAACTAAAGTAAAATTTGTTAATGCTCTTATCCCTGTGTTTGTGTACAGTGATTACATATGATTCACTTCATTTTGATAGATGAGCAATGTTATAATTTTGCCCAGCTTGCTATGCTTGAGTATAGGATTTTTGCCTAGGAAGCCAGCATCATTCCACATCCAGAGGAATACCAAATAAAATAATATAAATCTAATAATATGATACTCACTGACAGTGTCCCAAAGCCAGGAAGAGCTACTGTTGAGAAAGATTTTTCTCCCAACTCCCAGGTCAAAGACACATTGAGTAATATATCTGAATTAGTCAGAACTATTACTGGCCATATGACACATCTTTTACAAGGAAAAGTCCCTTAGTTCCTTCAGATATTCCTTTTTTAATTACAGAGTTCTAAAATAAGCTTTGGCATTTTAATATACTGAAGCAATCTAAACTTACCAAATGTCATATTTAAAACTGTAATTAAAACAATGAACTTTACATATTCATGTATGTCTATACATATATATTTAGTTAGAATATTTGTGTGGTACTTTGATATACACACACACACATTTAAATGAAGTAATATAATGAGATTTTAGGCCCATTATTAGGCTACCTTTTAAATGTACTTTTGTACACAGTTTTCTCATTCTCATCAAGGGTTCTTTTAAAAACACAGGGTACTATAATGAACATTTTAATTTGGAAAAATAGTCATACAGAGTCACTAAACCTCATATTTAGAACTCTGATCTCTTTAAAATGATACTTCTGCTCTAGGAATATAGCTTATAAATATGTTGTTCTTGGAGGGAAGTGATTTGTTCTTGACTGTAGAGTCCAGAATCATCAAAGGAAGACACACCGGAGGCCTGATCCGGAAGGATAGGGCAGCTCAGTGAGCTTGTGACAAGGATTTTGATCAGAAAGGATGTTGAGCTTCAGTTTTTTTTCCCCCAGTTTTATTGACATATAATTGACAATTGGCATTTCAATCTACTAAAGCAATATAAACTTTTTAAGGCATAATGATTTGATATATGTATATACTGCAAAATGATTACCACAAAAAGACTAGTTAACATGCATCACCTCACATAGTTGCAATTTGTTTCCTTGTAATGAGATTTTTAAAGATTTACTCTTAGCAACCTTCAGCTATACAGGACAGTCTTATTAACTGTAGTTGTCATGTTGTACATTATATCCCCAGAAGTTATTTATCTTATAACTAAAAGCTTGAACCTTTAGACCACTTTCACCTAATTCTTCCATTCCTTACCCAGGCAATGGTTTTTCTTATCAAATGTAATAAAAGACAATAAAAAGTGGTTGTGTTTTATATCAAAAATATACTTTTGATATAGTAGCTCTGAGACATAAAAATCCTATTTTGTGAGAACTGCATATGACTTCAGAAACCTTTTAGGTGAATCTTTCTCCCCATGTTTAATAGTTGAGGGAAGACAGTATACTAAGGCACATAGTTAAGAGCTGTGCTAAGAAAAGAAACCAGATGTCTTGGGTTGGAGTCCATCTATCTTTGTACTCCACTACAACTATACTCCGAAGCCAGAGATTTCAATTTAGAGATGGCACCAATGGAAAACATTGCTGAATTTGGTCCCCTCTTTGAAAGCTTTTGGAGAAATGACACTTTTCCCCACTGTCCCTCTCTTCCATGCAGTATTCCAAAGCTCATCAAAGCAGGATGGTTAGAGAAAAATGTCCTCCATGCTGGCAGAGTTCCTATTTTAATGCTTAATTTGTACAAATACAAAAGAATATATACTGAGACACATATCTAAATCAATGAACAAAAATAGGTCAAGATGAGAGGAAATTCATAATGAGCAGAATTATAAAGACACAAAGCTCTGTAGACATAGGAGAGGAAAATAGAAAAAAATTATAAAGAAATAGAAGCTGTGTATATATGCTGTATCTCCTGGAGTTATAAAGATTTTTTGCCTTCAATGTTCCTTTTTTCCTCATTAGTACAATTTCTAGATAAAAAATGAATTAAATGATCATTTGCATATTCTTGAAATTATCATCCCTATTCTGTTTTTGTGCTTGGAGAGTTTTGTAACCAGTTAACCAAGAGAGGAAAGTAGGATTATCTGATGAACACATGCAAAGCGAAAGCTTATATACAATGAAGCAACAGTAGAAATGTGAATGACCTTTTACTAAAAGAGGCATTTCAGATGCATTTGTAAATTGTGCAGAAGCTGAAGAGAGTGAGGCACCAAGAAAACCTGAGCTGAAAATGTGAAAAACAGAGATGTTATTATTTAACATTCTAGTCACCAACTGTTTATTGAGTGTCCACCATGTGGGAGGCAGTCTTCTGGGTCCCTGGGATCCATCTGTGGGCAAAGAGGCAAGCAATCTATTTCCCTGGGGAGCTTGCATCTAGTGTGGAGAACCAGACAATGAAATAAACAGTGAACATGGCAAGTAAATCATGTATCACTTTGTTACAGAGAATAAAAGTGGAGTGACAGAGGTGGAAGTAGCTGCGGGAAGGGAATCAGGGAAAGGCCTTACTGAGGTTACAATATATGAACAAAGATTTGAATGCAGTGAGAAATTAGCATCTGGGAAAGAGCACCCCAGGCCCAGGGAAGAGCCAGTGTAAAATCCGATGGACAGCGTGCTTCTGGCAGATTTATGAATAGAGTCCTGGTCGAGAGCCGTCAGAGATGGGATCAGGGATGCTGGCAGCCTCATTGTGCGGAGATTTGTGGGCTATTTTGAAAACCTTTCTTTTACTTTGAGAAAAAATGGTAAGTTCTGTTAAACATACCAACCCAGCTGCTGGTGAGAATAGAGTGCAGGGTGGGCAAAAGGTAATAAGGGTACTTCTTAGGAGGCTGTAGCTGTAATATGAGTCCGAGGTGTTGGCGCAAGCCAAGGTGATGACATGGTAGGTGCTGAGAAATGGCAGATTTCTGGATATAGTTCGAAAGTGGAGACAACAGGATTTTCTGATGAATTGGACATGGGTGTTTGAGGGAGAAAGAGAGCTAAGGAAGATGGAAAACCGAGGCAGTAAAGAAAAAGGAAGTTAGTGGAAGAAAGGGACTGTTGTGTGTGTGTGTGTGTGTGTGTGTGTGTGTGTGTGTGTGTACATGGAGGTGAAGGGGAAGGAGGAAAGAAGAGCAGGACTTGCTCAGGGCGGGGCCTGTGGACATGTGAGCAACTAGTTATGGCATGCTTAGAGCTCCCAGCACTGACCCTCTTGCACAAACACCCGTGATAGTCCTTCCTTTAGCTCTTACCCAGAAGGGGCTGGTCCAGTGATGCGTGAGGTCCTGGGACATCTTGAGGCACCGCAGCCACACTGCTGCCTGGAATCTTGGCAGCTGCTCTTTGCTGGGCTGCTCTCACTCTTGTCCAAGCATGAACTGGCATGAAGAGTTCTTCTTGGGAACATCCATCTCCTGCACATCATTCATGAGCACGTGTAGAAGGATGAAAAGGTGTGCATGCTGTAATGAGAACTTTTGTTTTTATAAGAAAATCTAAAAAAACAGAAGTCCTTGTACCATTTGAAAATGTGTAATTTTATAATTTAATGCTTCTAAGCAATGACCTACAATTAAACTATAAAGAAATATGTAGGCTTTAGATTTCACCTATAATTCATATTTGCATGATTATATTATGTCATTATAAATTATATAGGGGATCATAATGTGCTTTCTCAGAGGTCAAAAGACCTAATAATTCTAAAGGACACTTTTAAATACTTAATTGATGAGAACAGAAATGATATAAATCAGATCATGTCACTGCCCTACTGAAAACCTTCCAATTTCCCTTCTCCTTCAGAATGAAATCCTAAATCCTTACAATGGCCTATAAGTCTGTACTTGAGCTGGCTTTATGCCACCTTTCTGTCCCCACTGCCGCCCATTTTTCCTTTCATTCACTTTGCATCAGCCGCAATGACCTCCTTGTGCTGCCTTGAATACGCTGTAGACCCTCCCACTTCGGGTCCTATGCACTGACTATTTCCACAGGCCAGTGCTCTTACCTTGTAACTCACTTGTTGAACTACTTCACTTCATACAGTGCAGTTCTCTGTCCACTGTCACCACCTCAGGGCAGCCTTCTCTGCGTACCTGTGTCTGAATGCACACCACTTCCCATGACTCTTTGTTTATTCCTTACCCTATTCCTTACTGCATGTTTGCTTGTTTATTTATACACTCTTTTTCCTCTACTAGACTGTAAACTCCATGAAGGCAAAAGATCAGGGACTTTGTTGTCAACCCTGGCTAGAATGGTATTTGGTCACAAAGATCTCTGAGTGAAGAAAATGAATGGGATGTGCTTTGTGATACATTTATAGTCTAGTCCACTCTGCAGCTCTTGAACACTTGCCATCACCATCTCCAGCCCCTAGCTCCCTCAACATCAAGTTCTCCTATTTGTGCTTCAGACACATAAGGCTAGAGATCTGCGTGCCTTTCCAGCCTTCTCTGCTATGGCTACCCCATATGCACCATGTGCTGCAATCATATCAAGCCATTTGTCACGAGTCCCCATGCCCTTTCAAATGTCCACACCTTTGACCTTGCTAGTCCATCTGCCTGAACCATCCTACCAACTTTTTCTTCCTGGCAACCTCTTACAGTAATGTCCGAATTCACTTTTCAGGCCCCCTCTTCTGGTGTCCTTTCCTCATACTGCCTCCAGCCCTATTGGCTGCCCACTCCCCTCTGTCTCCTGGAACATTGGTTCCACATGAGTTTGTGCCATGTCATACTTTAAAAGCATGTTTCCCACCTACCTTTCCTTCTAAGTCATGAACTTCTTCAGGGTAGAACTACAACTTGTTCCTGTCTTTGAATCCTCACTGGGAGGGTGATAGGGGCTCAATAAATGGCCTCTGAATGAATACAAAAATATTGCTGAGTAACTCGTAGTTTAAAATGCTTTGAAATGCATTAAAACTTCAGTTGAAGGCTGAGGAATCAAGCCTTTGGTATTCCTAAAGCCAGATTAATACTCCTCTGCACTGAGAGTGCCAAATGAATAGGTAGCATTGCATACTGTTCACTCAGCACACCCTGAGGTGAGTCATGAGAAATCACTAGTTCAGCTTAAACACAGCCCATGACTCAATGTCAATACAGCCAATACTTTGGTGATAAACTGGAGATGAAATAAATCCAGAGGTCTGATTCTAACTGAGGAGGTTCTGAATCAGAACCCCAGTTCATGGGAAGAAATCCAGAATGGAATTTTTTCTTCTTACTATGTCTGATGTCTGATCACATGATCTATACCTCCTTTTATTAGTAGTAGTATGTTTGTCTCCCTTTATTTTTTAAGCTCAGTGTGCTCTCTCTAGCATAAGTCTCACCTGGGGAGAGGACATGTGGGGAAGAAAGAAGAGGGTTGCTCTTTAAGAGGAGCGTGATAGAATCTACAGTCATAAGGATGAAAAAACATGTATGCCATTATTGCTTCAGTCATTTGTTTTCTAGAAGGAAATGCAGGGTCAGATCATCAGTGGACCCTTTTTATCATTCTCCTATGATACATCTACTGCTTTGGCCCTATGCCTCTCTATTTCTTTGGTTTACTTCCCTGCTTTGCAGAAGTACATTCTCAAGTGAATTATTCAGAAAGGGTGTTTTGGGATTAAATTTCTGAGTTCTTACATGTCTTAAAATATTTTCACTTAAGCAACATACTTGAATACTAGTTTGTAATGACTGGAAGTAGAATTAAAGTTTAAAAATAATTTTCCCTCAGAATGTAAGGACATGAAGTCTGGTTAGGGCTTTGCTATCAATCTCACTCTCCAGCTCTTTTGAGGATGACTTTCTTTTCTTTTTAAAGGATCCCTGGGGACTTGAAGTTTCATGAGAAATATGTCTCAATGTGTATATGTTTTTATGCATAGAACTTTGCACCAGTTAGACTTATCAAATCTGTATACTCAAGTCATTTTTTTCAACTCCTAAAAATTATCTTCTGTTAGTAGTTGAAAATTTCCTCCCCTTTTTCTCAGCATCCCCAGGGACCCTGTTATTCAATGGAGGACATCAGCATTGATCCAATATGTCTCATGTTTTCCCACTTATTATGTATTTTATGTACTTGTTTTCTTCTATGAAGGGTTACTGAAGTTTTTTTTCAGAGCTTCTATTTTATGTAATTGCAGTTTTCACCTTTAATTGCTTCCCTTGCTCTTGGACTGTTCTTTTTCATGACAGCATGTCTGTGTTTTAAAGAGAAAATATTTTCATGTATCTCTCTTGAGTTGATTATTTCTGTTGCTTGAACTATTTCTGTTTTGCCCAGAGTTGTTCATATTTGTTTATTTAATCTTTTTTTTTTTTCCTTCATGCTACTGAGTCTCCTTATATGCTAGGAAATTCCTGCTTTGCCATTGATATTTATGACAGTAGTAACTGGTGTCACTTTTCCCTGTGGTTGTGTAAGTGGGTCAATTGGGAGCTCTGTGTCAGCTGGTGTAGGATAGAATGGGTGGACCGCCAAACCCCACTGTTGGAATAGCATTCCAGAAAATGGCTCTGAAAAAAGCATTCTGAATGTCCGTAAATGACAAAATAAGAAAGACTGTGTCTTAGGGCAATGGTATCCACACTGCAAGGCCTAGCTTTCTCCAGACATCCTTTTCTTAAGAAAAGGTCATCTGAATGTTCTACCAGGGATTAGGCACTGGTCAATGGCCTAGAGGAAAAGTAATGAAGGTGTTGGGATGTCATCCTGGTCTCCTGAACATTCAACATTTAAAAAACTTCTTGTGTTCAGTCCTGCTCCTCTTTTCCTTTACCATACCTGTTTCGTCAGTGAGATTCCACTGGATAGAGTGTCTGCCTTCTCTTCTGTGACCCCAGGAGAGCATATTCAGGGTGATAGCATTCTTTTTTGTTTCATTTTTTTCAGTACACACCCAATCAATTTCTGTACTCTGGAAATTTGTTAGAAGTTTGTTGACAACTCTTACATCCTCTTTTATTGTTATACATTTATTCTTTGTTCTTTTTTTTTTGGTATTCTGATACTTGGTAATTTTATTTTGAAATACTGTTGTGTTTACAGGAAAGCACAGAGTTCTTATAAGTCCTATATAAGCTTCTCCTAATGTTAAAAACTTACATAACTACAGTATAATGATCAAAGCTAAGAAATTAATATTTGTACAATTCTGTTAGCTAAGCTACCAATTTTTGAGGGACTGCAGCTTTTCCACTAATGCCCTTGTTCTGTTCTAAGATCCACTCCAGAGCCTACACTGCACTTAGATGTCATATCTCCAAAGTTACCTTCAATCTGTAACAATTTCTTAGTCTTCCCTGGCCATGGCTTTTAAAGCCTACTGGTTAATTATTTTGTCAAATATCCCTCAATTTAAATTTGATGTTTTCTCATTAGATTTGAGGGTATATATTTTTAGCAAGAATACTGTAGAACTGATTCTCTTTTCTCAGTTTATCAGTTCAGGTAGTATTGAGTTGATCTAGAGACCTTGATCACTTTATTAAGATGGTACCTGCAGATTTTTCATTGTAAAGTTTCTATTTTTTTCCTTTATAATATCTTGGGGAAGATACTTTGGGATTATGCAAATACCATGTTTCTTCTCAAAATTTGTCCACTCTTTTTAGCATCCATCTGTTGCTCTTGCCCACATCAGTTATTTCTGTCTTGTTCAAATGATGATTTTCCATTTCCCTCAACTCTCCTCTACTTATAAACTGATTTTTTTTTCCTGTAAGGCAAAGCTATTTCTTCTCTATTTAGTCCATTAATTTTTAATCTCTGTGTGGACTCAACAGTTGCTTATTTGACGATATGGATTATAATCCAATACTGTTATTATTTATTGTGTGCCTCAGATTGTCCCAGCTTTGGCCACTGGGAGCTCTTTCACATTGGTCATTTGCTATATTGGCATGTCCCCATCCATTTTTGAGCATTTCATTGTTTTCTGTCACTCCAAGATGTTCCAGACATAGCTTGTATTTTCCCTGATACAGTCCTGGAACCAACCACTTCTTCAAAGATCCCTGAATCCTTTATTCAAGATTGATAGTAGAAAACAATATCTGGGCACTAACTGCTCTTTGCTACTAGGTTGTCTTTGTTTTTAGGAAATGCATAAAAACCCATGTATACACCTAACATTTTTTTCTGTGTCTCTCTACCTGATATATATTTAAAACCATGAAGTCATGTGATATTCCTATACTTGCCTTTCAGTGGAATGTTGGGAAAGATGAGAGGCAAACACATATGACAGGCAAAAACACCAGAAGACCCAACTCATCAGGTAAAATAAATGAATGCTTCTTAGGATTTGTTTTATTTAAGAAAAATCACATTGTTTTTCCCACTTAATACTCCCAAATCAGTTTTTCAGTCTTTCAGATATGACAGATCTTTTGCGTAAAAATCGGCCTAGACTACATACAGTCAATTAATATTTGATAAGGGAGCCTTGGATATACATTGGGGAGATGACGGCCTCTTCAGCAGCTGGTGTTGGAAAAACTGGACAGCTACATGTAAGAGAATGAAATTGGACTACTGTCTAACCCCATACACAAAGGTAAACTCAAGGTGGATCAAAGACCTGAATGTAAGTCATAAAACTATAAAACTCTTAGAAAAAAATATAGGCAAAAAGCTCTTGGACATAAACATGAGTGACTTCTTCATGAACATATCTCCCCGAGCAAGGGAAACAAAAGCAAAAATGAACAAGTGGGAATATATGAAGCTGAAAAGCTTCTGTACAGCAAAGGACACCATCAGTAGAACGAAAAGTCTTCCTACAGTATGGGAGAATATATTCATAAATGACGTATCCGATAAGGGGTTGACATCCAAAATATATAAAGAACTCAAGCACCTCAACAAACAAAAAGCAAATAATCCATTTAAGAAATGGGCAGAGGACATGAATAGACACTTCTCCAAAGAAGAAATTCAGATGGCCAACAGGCACATGAAAAGATGCTCCACATCGCTAATCATCAGAGAAATGCAGATCAAAACCACAATGAGATATCACCTCACAGCAGTGAGGATGGCCAACATCCAAAACACAAACAACAACAAATGTTGGCGAGGATGTGGAGAAAAGGGAACCCTCCTCCACTGCTGGTGGGACTGCAAATTAGTTCAACCATTGTGGAAAGCAGTATGGAGGTTCCTCAAAAAACTCAAAATAGAAATACCATTTGACCCAGGAATTCCACTCCTAGGAATTTACCCTAAGAATGCAGCAGCCCAGTTTGAAAAAGACATATGCACCCCTATGTTTATCGCAGCACTATTTACAATAGCCAAGAAATGGAAGCAACTTAAGTGTCCATCAGTAGATGAATGGATAAAGAAGATGTGGTACATAAACACAGTAGAATATTATTCAACCATAAGAAGAAAACAAATCCTACCATTAGCAGCAACATGGATGGAGCTAGAGGGTATTATGCTCAGTGAAATAAGTCAAGCTGAAAAAGACAAGTACCAAATGATTTCACTCATATGTGGAGTATAAGAACTAAGGAAAAAAAAACTGAAGGAACAAAACAGCAGGAGACTCACAGAACCCAAGAACGGACTAATAGTTACCAAAGGGAAAGGGACTGGGGAGGATGGGTGGGAAGGGAGGGGTAAGAGGGAAGAAGGGACATTACGATTAGCAGATGTAATGTTCGGGGGGCACGGGGAGGGCTGTACAACCCAGAGAGGACAAGTAGTGACTCTATGGCATCTCACTACGCTGATGGACAGTGACTGCAATGGGGTTGGGGCGGGGGACCTGATGACGGGGGTAGTGTAATCACCATAATATTACTCATTCAATTGTAGATTAATGATATCAAAATAAACTAAAAAAAAATCAGCCTAGACTGACATAAATAGAGAGTCCAAACACTTCCAATTACATCACTAAAATAATTGCCATAATAAAGAGATCTGTGGAGTCTTAGTTTTATCATTTTATCAAAGAACTGATCAGGAAAGACTATAATGTCAACATGAGGAAAAAAGTAAGATTCAGTTCAAAATTTAGCACATCTTTAAGCCAAAACAGTGTTTGCAACATAGTGGACACTCAGTATATACCTGCTGAAATGCATAAGTGAACCTTACCAATATCACTGCCGCTAAGCATCTGTGGCCATGTAGTTCTTCACTGCACAATGTATATTACAGCACAGCATCACATAACTGACAATCGTGTGTCACCGATTCTTTCTACAGACAGTTACCACTCTGTCACAGTTCACAGCATGTATATCTTTAAGTGGAAGGAGTTTATCAAGTGATGTATTGTTTTCAAATTTTCCATTTTTTCTTAGTTTTTGGAATGAATGCAAATGTAAAGGATTAGTCCTGCAAGATGGAGCATTTTGAAAGTCTGTTTGGAATTTTAAAATCCGTGTTTATGAATTCAGCAATGACATGTATAACCGATGTGCTTTTTGCTTCAGACAGAAGCTAGTGGTTTCTCTATATTTGGAGATATGTGGCATGGATATATTTGCCCTTTAGGTGGTAAGATGTCTTTATTAACAAGTTGCTTTGGAATAAAAACTCACTCTATTCCATATCAGACTTCCAGGTGCAGGCCAAATGTCTCCTATTTTTTTCTAGAGGTAGAGTAATATTTTTAGACATTTTAGCATAAATGGACATTTATAAAAATGTTCTGGTGGAGGGTTTATGCCTTCATTTTGATGGAGTGTATCATCCAGCACCTTCCTGTGAAAGTATTTGTGGGAAATACTATTTTTTTTTTGTTGATATTTTGACTGTCTGAAGCTCTATTATTCTACTCTCAATTTTGATTGGTAGTTGGATGGCTAGGAGATTATTTAAAAAAATTTTTTTAATTTCATGGGTAGTGATGTCACCAAAATGGTGACATAGGTTGTTCCTGACTTTACTCCCTAACACTCCCAAGAACAACTAACAACTATTTAAGAATATGACACCACTGAAAGAATCCTAGAACTCTGGTTCCTTCAGTGGGAAAAGAAAACCCTGGGAGACAACCAGTACACCCCCAGCCTTGCAGATCACTTTGGAAGAGCCCCTGCTCTGATCTCACACCACAGGGATTGCAGGGAAATCTGCAGGGCTCAACCACTGAGAATCCAACTGTGACTGAGATGGGTGTGGGGCGGGGGGCAGGGGAGGGGCTTGCAACCACCAGCACGCAGATCTTAGCAGACCTACTTATATCTGCAGTGCTCAAGTAGTAATCCCAAAGAGCCATTTTGCTCATCTGCAGAACCATGTTAGGGGTGCACTCTGACCAGGGAGCATGGTAGAGTGTAGACTCTGATTTGGATCCTCAAAGGAAGAATTTTGCTTGTACTGGAGCCTGGTTTGCCCACACCCAGGCAAGGAGTTGTATTACTGTGGAGAGTGTCTTCTGGCCCCACCTGTCCAGAAGAGCTAGGGACAACTCCTAGAAGCTGTGTAGCACTGTGGTGCTTGACCTAAGGGGCAGGTGAGCAAAGCTGATTACCCCCAAAACAAAGCCAGTCTCAATAGTGGAGCATTCCCATGTTATGAATAGGCAATGGGATGAATTCATAGCCAAGGCTGAGGGTAGCTCCTAGGCCCTCCCAATTAGAGATCATCTTTGGAAAACTGAGAGTAGCCTGAAACAGCCTCTCTTTCTCTCACCCAGGAAAGGGTGTTGAGGCATAACCCCACCACTGTGGAGAATGTCTTGTGACCCCACATGACCAGAAGGTCTGGAGACTACTCCTCAAGGCTGTACAGCCCAGAAGCATTTAAGCCAGAGGTGGGTGGACAGAGCCTGTAGTACTTACAGCAAAGCCAGTGCCCGTGTTTGGTCAGAGAACTTGGGGTATGGGTCAGCTTGAGTTAAGACAACAACATTACTGGCTTTAGAACTGTTTCTCTCACCGAGCCTAGGCAGGGAATCTAATTCATAGCCCTGCTCATTGCTGAATACACCTTTAACCTCTCTGACAAGGATCCTAGCTGGCAAACTTGGGAAGGTGCATAGCCCATTCAACAGCCCTATCTATGGTGGTGCTTAAACAGAGAGCACAGCCTGTGGTTTCCTCCAGCTGCAGAGCAAAACCTGTGGCCTCACCTAACCAGGGAATTCAGTGAACACTCTGGCCTGATTCGGATTCCGATTCCCAAACAATGAGCTGTCCAGGCCCTTCTTCCCTGCCAGGGCAGGGCAGCTAATTCATAGCCACAACTATTACTGCATATAGTAGCCAGTCCTGATCATCTGACAAGCCTGACCAGAGAATCCAGGCAACCACAGAGCCCATCCTACAGATTCACTTGGGTAGGCAACCAAGCAGAAGTCCTATCAAACTGTCCTCAGCTAGTGGCACATGGCCTGCCCCCATTCCCATCTTCAGAACTCGAACAGTTGCCTTGCCCCAAAATAGACCATAATAGCAGGCCTCATCTGCCCAAAACATTCCCAGCTGACACACACTGAAACCCAAACTGAGCTGACTGATGAAGAACTGTCTCTGTCAAAGAAAATCTGTAAAGTCTGGAAGAGGTTCATAATACCAATGTAAAGAATCAAGGATCATGAACATAAGTAAATATGACACCACCAAAGGAAACTCATAAAGCTCCAATAATGTAACCTAAAGAAGTGGAGGTCTATGGACTGTCAAATAAATAATTCAGAATAATCCTTTTAAGGAAGTTTAGTAAATACAGAAAACACAGACATCTAAATGAAATTAGGAAAACAGTGAATGAACAAATCAAGAAGTTTGACAAATAAATAGCAGCCATCAAAAATAAAAATAGAAATCCTGGAGTTGAAAAATGCAATAACTGAACTTAAGAATTCAGTAGAGTTTCAAAAGTATACTCAGTCATGCAGAAACAAGAATCAGGGACCTGGAGGATTAGACACTGGACATTACCCTGTCAAAGGAGCAAAAGAGAAAAATGAAAAGTGTGAGGAAAGCCTTTGGGAATTATAGGACACAATGAAAACAAACAATATTCACATAATAGGAATTCCAGAAGGAAAAGAGAGAGACAGAAAGCATGTTAAAAACAATAATGGCTAAAAACTTTCTGAACCTGGAGAGAGAAATGGACCGCTAGTTCCAAGAGTTCCAAAGGACCCCAAATAGGTTGAAAAGAATTGGACCACACTGAGACACAATATAATTGTAAAAATCAAAGACAAAGAATTTTAAGAACAGCAAGAGAAAAGAAAGAACTTACATGCAAAGAAACTCCCATAAAACGATTAGCACATTTTTCAGAGCAGCTCTTCAGGTCAAGAGAGAATGGGATGACATATTCAAAATATTTAAAGAAAAAATAACTGTCAATCAAGAATTCTATGCCTGGTAAAGCTGTCCTTCAGAAACAAGAGTGGAATAAAGACTTTCCTGAGTAAACAAAAGCTGAGGGAATTTATTATCACCAGACCTGCCTTATAAGAAATGCTAAAGGGAGTTCTTTGAGTGGGAATAAAAGAATGCTGAAAACATAAAAACATAAAAAGGTACTGTAACTCTCACTGTAAATGGTAACTATATAGTCAGAGTTATGTTCTGCAATTTGGTAATAGTGGTGCATAATTCACTTACAACTCTAGTTTAAAGCCAAAAAAAGAACAGAGTAAAAATAACCATAATCTGTTATTAGTTACACAATATAAAAATATATACATTGTAATAGCAACAATCTAAATGTGAGGAGGGGCAGAAATAAAAATGCAAAGTTTATGGATTCTATTGAGGTTAATTGGTTATCAATTTAAAATAGGGTGTTACAAGTTTAAGATATTTTATATAAGCCTCAGGGTAACCACATGGAAAATTCTGTAGTAATTACACAAAAGAACATGAAAAAGAAGTCAAAGCATATTGATACCAAAAGATATCAAAAAACAGTAGGATAAGATATAAAAACAAATGGATCTACAAAACATCAAAAAACAATGAACAAAATACCAATAGTAAGTCCTTGCCTATCAATAGTTAAACATAAATGGATTAATTTCTCTAATTAGAGATTTAGAATGGCTCGATGATTTTTTTTTAATCCAACAATGTGCTATCTACAAGAGACTCACTTTAGCCTTAAAGACCCACATAGACTGAGAGTCAAAAGATGAAAAAAGACATTGCAAGCAAATGATAACAAAAAAAAAAAACAGGGCTAGCTACACTTAGATCAGACAAAATAGACTTTAAAGTAGAAATGATAAAGAGAGAAAAAGAAGGCCATTATATAATGATAAGGGGACCAATATATCAAAAAGATATAATTGTAAATATTTATGCACCCATCACCCAACATATTGGCATCTAAATATAAAAACAAAAACCAATAAAGCTAAAAGGGAGAAATAAACAGTAATAAAATAGTAGTTGGGGGCTTTAATAACCACTCTCAACAATGGGTAGATCATCTAGACAGAGAATCAATGAGGAAATAGTGGGCTTGAACACCACTGTAGACCAAATGGGCCCAATAGACATTGGCCCATTGGACCAATGGACATACAGATCATTCTGTGCAACAGCAAAATACACATTCTTCTCAAGTGCATATGTAATATTTTCTAGGTTAGACTATACGTTAAGCCACAGAACAAGTCTTAGCAAATTCAAGAAGATTGAAATTATACCAAGTATCTTCTCTAACCACAAAGGCATGAAACTAGAAATCAATAACAAGAGAAAAACTGGATAGATAGTTCAAAAATATATACAAATTAAGCAACACTCTCCTGAACAATGGCTCAAAGAAGAAATTAAAAGGTAACTTTAAAAGTTTCCCAAGACACACTAAAGTGGAAACACAACAGAACTTGTGGGTTGCAGCTAAAACAGTTTTAAGAGGGAAGTTCATAAATATAAATGCTTACATTAAGAAGCAAGAAAGGTACAAAAAAAAAAACCCCTATGTTGTTCTAGTTACTCAGTGATGTCTTGAGTAATGAGAAAGAGAAGAAACAAACTGAGCCCAAATTAGCAGAACAAAGGAGAAATCAATGAAATAGAGAACAGAAAACAAAAAAGATTAACCAAACTAAAAGTTGGTTCTTTGAAAACAAAATTGACAAACCATTAGCTAATCTAATCAGAAGAAAAGAGAAAAGAAGCAAATTAACAAAATTATAAATGCAAAAGGAGACATTACAACGCATACCACCAAAATCCAAAGGATCATAAGAGGCTATTATGAACATCTGTATGCCAACAAACTAGACAGTCTAGATAAATGGAAAATTTCTTAGAAACACACAATTTACCAAGACTGAATCATGAAGAAATAGAAAATCTGAATATATCAATTACTAGTAAAGAGATTGAATCACCATTAAAAAAGTCTCTCAACAAAAATTCCAGGACTAGGTGATGTCACTGGTGAATTTTATGAAATATTTGAATAAGAATTAACACCAGAAAAGATGGCGGTGTGAGAGATGAGACAGAGGCTTCCTCCTAAAACTGCATATAATATGAAAATATAATTAATACAACTAATCCTGAAAGAGCAACAGGAAAGAGGATGGCGCCAAACTGCATCCACCTGGAGAAAAGAATAAACCTCATGGAACAGGGTAACATACCAAAGCCGGGGCCCGGAGGGATCCAAGCCCCTCCCTCACCCCAGCTCACCTGAGGGAGGAAGAGAAACAGAGCAGAGAAGGAGTGGAGGCCAGGGACTGCTGAATACCGAACTCCAGAGGTCTGATCTGGGAGCACAAGCCTACATTTCATGGTGTTTTCATGCTACTCTCATGATTAGGGGGTTGGAAAGCTAAAACAGGCAGAATACCTGGAGAAACTGAGATTCCAGCCACTTGTGGAAAGCAGGGATCCATATCCGACTGCTCTGGGACAAAAGAAAGGTGGGCAGTCTGAGAGACTTCCTAACAGCAAGAGGGCTGCTAAAGGGGCAGGGATTGCACAAAACTTACTGCTCAGGAGACAGGACAGGTAGACAAAATTGTCTGGGTGCACCCTGCCCAGCAGGTTGGGAACTTCCACGATCTTCAGGAGCTCCAGCTCCCTGGCTGGCTACAGAGCTCCAAGGACCCCTCTGTGATACGCAGCTTAGTGAGCCTTTCTCCCGGCCAGCCCCACCTGGCTCACAAACCAGCAAACCCTACCCTGGCATTAGGCAAGCCAGAGGAAAGCCCAGTCTACAACAACTACAAACACAAAGCACAGAGGCTTATACATGTGTGCTCGGCCACTGGTTCTGGCAGTGGAGACAGGCATAGCAGCAGGGAAGCAGGAAACAGCTCTTTCCTATCCCCAGGCACCAATACCACTTCCCTGTGACCCCCAACATTGCTTCATGGGTTGAGCAGCTCCAGAGAGTAGAGCTTCTGGGCACTACCAGGCACCATATACAAATATGAAATGCCAAAGGAACCTGGTCCAAAATAAAATTGTGAATACAACCCCTGAGAAAAATTCAAATGAAACTGACCTCATGAATCTGCCTGAAAGGGATTTCAAAATAAAAATCATGAACACGATCATGCAGGTGCAGAAAAATATTCAAGAACTCAGGGATGAATTTCAGTTGGACAGCCAGTCATTATGGAAAACAGTATCAGAAATGAAACATACAATGGAAAGTTTTAAAAGCAGATTAGATATGGTGGAGGAGATGATAAATGAAATAGAATTTAGAGAAGAGGAATGCAAAGAAGCTGAGGCACAGAGAGAAAAAAGGATCTCTAAGAATGAAAGAATATTGAGAGAACTGTGTGACTAATCCAAAAGGAACAATATTCACATTATAGGGGTGCCAGAAGAAGAAATGAGAGAAAAAGGAATAGGAAGTCTTATTGAGGAGGTAATTGCTGAAAACTTCCCCAATCTGGGGGAGGAGATAGTCTCTCAGGCAATGGAGGTGCACAGATCTCCCAACACAAGGGACCCAAGGAAGACAACACCAAGACATATAGTAATTAAAATGGCAAAGATCAAGGATAAGGACAGACTATTAAAAGCAGCCAGAGAGAGAAATAAGATCACATACAAAGGAAAGCCCATCAGGCTATCATCAGAATTCTCAACAGAAACCTTACAAGCCAGAAGGGAGTGGCATGATGTATTTAATGCAAAGAAGCAGTAGGGTCTGGAACCAAGAATACTTTATCTGGCAAGATTATCATTTAAATTTGAAGGAGGGATTGAACAATTTAAAGATAAGCAAAAGCTGAGAGAATTTACTCCCACAAACAGTCTCTACAGTGTATTTTGGAGGGACTGCTATAGATGGAAGTGTTCCTGAGGTTTAATAGCTGTCTCCAGCAGTAATAAAACCACAGTAAGGAAGGTGGAACAGTTAATTACTAAGCAAATGCAAAATTAAATCAACTATCCCCAAAGTCAATCAAGGGATAGACAAAGAGTACAGAATATGATACCTAATATATAAAGAATGGAGGAGAAAGAAAAAGGAGGAGAAAAAAAGAACCGTTAGGCTTTTTGTAATAGCATTTTAAGTGACTTAAGTTAGACTCTTAGATAGTAAGTAAGTTAACCTTGAACCTTTGGTAACCACGAATCTCTGAATTTCATCAAACATTGAATGAAGACCTAATACCCATCCTCCTTAAAGTTTTTCAAAGAGTAGAAGAAGAGGGAATGCTTCCAAACTCATTCAATGAGGCTAGCATCACCCTAATACCAAATCCAGACAAAGACACCTCAAAAAAGAAAATTACAAACCAATATCCCTGATGAACATAGATGCAAAAATACTCAACAAAATATTAGCAAACCAAATTCAAAAATATCACCCATCATTATCAAGTAGGATTTATTCCAGGAATGCAAGGATGGTACAAAATTCGAAAATCCATCAACATCACCCACCACACCAAAAAAAAGGACAAAAACCACATGATCATCTCCATAGATGCTGAAAAGCATTTGACAAAATTCACCACCCTTTCATTATAAACACTATCAACAAAACGGGTATAGAGGGCAAGTACCTCAACATAATAAAGGCTATATATGACAATCCCACAGCCAACATTGTACTTAACAGTGAGAAGTTGAAAGCTTTTCCTTTAAGATCGGGAACAAGAGAAGGATGCCCACTCTCCCCACTTCTATTCAGCATAGTACTGGAGGTCCTAGCCACAGCAATCAGACAACACAAAGAAATAAAAGGCATCCAGATTGTCAAGGAAGAAGTTAAACTGTCCCTGTTTGCACATGACATGATATTGTACATAAAAAACCCTAAAGAATCCACTCCCAAACTACTAGATCTAATATCTGAATTCAGCAAACTTGAAGGATACAAAATTAACATGCAGAAATCTGTGGCATCCTATATACTAACAATGAACTAGCAGAAAGAGAAATTAGGAAAACAATTCCATTCACAATTGCATCAAAAAGAATTAAATACCTAGGAATAAACCTAACCAAGGAAGTGAAAGACCTATACTCTGAAAACTACAAGACACTCATGAGAGAAATTAAAGAAGGTACCAATAAATGGAAACACATCCCATGCTCATGGATAGGAAGAATTAATATTGTCAAAATGGTCATCCTGCCTAAAGCAATCTACAGATTCAAAGCAATCCCTATCAAAATACCAACAGCATTCTTCAACGACCTAGAACAAATCATTTTAAAATTCATATGGAATCACAAAAGATCCCTAACAGCCAAAGCAATCCTGAGAAGGAAGAATAAAGATGGGGGGATTATGCTCCCCAACTTCAAGCTCTACTACAAAGCCGCAGTAATCAAGATAATTTGGTACTGGCACAAGAACAGACCCATAGACCAATGGAACAGACTAGAGAGCCCTGACATAAACCCAAGCATATATGGTCAATAAATATACAATAAAGGAGCCATGGACATACAATGGAGAAATGACAGCCTCTTCAACAACTGGTGTTGGCAAAACTGGACAGCTACATGCAAGAGAATGAAATTGGATTATTGTTTAACCCCATACACAAAAGTGAACTCAAAATGGATCAAAGACCTGAATGTAAGTCATGCAACCATAAAACTCTTAGAAAACAACATAAGCAAAAATATCCTGAATATAAGCATGAGCAACTTCTTCCTGACACATCCACTTAGGCAAGGGAAACAAAAGCAAAAATGAACTAATGGGACTACATCAAACTAAAAAGCTTCTGTATGGCAAAGGACACCATCAACAGAACAAAAAGGCATCCTACAGTATGGGAGAATATATTTGTAAATGACATATCCTACAAGGGTTAACATCCAAAATATATAAGGAACTCACACACCTCAACACCAAAAAAGCAAATAACATGATTAAAAAATGGGCAGAGGATATGAAGAGACAGAGACAATTCTCCAAAGAAGAAATTCAGATGGCCAGCAGACACATGAAAAGATGCTCCACATCACTAATTATCAGGGAAATGCAAATTAAAACCACAGCGAGTTATCACCTCACACCAGTAAGGATGGCCAGCATCCAAAAGACTAAGAACAACAAATGCTGGCAAGGATGTGGAGAAAGGGGAACCCTCCTACACTGATGGTGGGAATGTAAGCTAGTTCAACCATTGTGGAAAGCAATATGGAGGTTCCTCAAAAAAATAAAAGGAGAAATACCATTTGACCTGGGAATCCCACTCCTTGGAATTTACCCATAGAATACAACTTCTCAGATTCAAAAAGTCATATGCACCACTGTGTTTATTGCAGCACTATTTACAATAGCCTAGAGACGGAAGCAACCTAAGTGTCCATCATTAGATGAGTGGATAAAGAAGAGGTGGTACATATACACAATGGAATACTATTCAGCCATAAGAAAGAAACAAATCCTATCATTTGCAACAACATGGATGAGCTGGAGGATATTATGCTCAGTGAAATAAGCCAGGCAGAGAAACCCAAGTGTCAAATGATTTTCCCCATCTGTGGAGTTTAACAACGCAGCAAAACTGAAGGAACAAAATAGCAGTAGACTCACAGACTCCACAAAGTGACTAGTGGTTACCAAAGGGGAGGGGTGTGCAAAGGCAGGTGGGAGGGTGGGAGAAGAGGATTGGGGGGTATTATGTTTAGTACACATGTTGTGGGGGGTCACAGGGAAGACAGTGTAGCACAGAGAAGGCAAACAGTGAATCTGTGGCATCTTACTATACTGATGGACAGTGACTGCATTGGGGTATGGGTGTGGACTTGATAATATGGGTAAGAGTAGTAACCACATTGTGTTTTCATGTGAAACCTTAATAAGAGTGTATATCAATAGTACCTTAATAAAAAATAAAAAAAAAAAGAACTAACACCAGTACTTCTCAAATACTTCCAAAATGTCAAAGAGGCAAGAATACTCCCAAACTCATTTTACAAAGCCAGTGTTATCCTAATACCAAAACCAGAAAGGGACACTACTCAAAAAGAAAACTGAAGTCCAACATCTGTGATAAATATAGATCCAAAAATTTTTAATAAAATACTAGTAGACCCAATTCAGCAGCACATTAAAGAGGATCATTTACCATGATCAATTGGGATTTATCCCTGGGATATGTAAATATGCAAATATGTAAATCTCAATGTGCTACATCACATTAATAGAATGAAAGAAAAGAATCATATAGTCATCTCAATAGATGATAAAAAGCATTTGAAAAAATTACCCATCCATTCATGATAAAAAGTCTTAACAAATTAGGCATAAAATGATCATATCTCAACATATAAAAACCACATGTGACAAGCCCACAACTAACGTCATATTTAATGTTGAAAAGTTGAAATCTTTTTCTCTAAGATCAGGAATAAAACAAGGTGCCCATTCTCAGCACTCCTACTCAACATAGCATTAGAACTCCTAGCCAGTGCCATCAGGCATGAAAAGGAAATAAGAATTATCAGAATTGGAAAGGAAAAAGTAAACCTGTCTCTTTTTGCAGATGACATGATTTTATATATAGAAAATCCTAAAGACTTAACCAGAATATTGTTATCTGTAAGCAATGAGTAAGACAAGTTTTCAGGAAGCAAAATTAACATACAAAAATTAATAGTGTTTCAATACACTAAAAGTTAATTTTCTCAAAAAGAAATGTCAGTCTCATTTACAATAGCATCAAAAACAATATAATATTTAGGGATAACTTTAAGGAGGTGAAAGATCTCTAATCTGAAAACTATAAGACATTGATGAAAAAAATCAAAGAAAACACAAACAAATGAAAGGTGTCCTGTGCTGGTGGATTAGAAGAACTAATATTGTTAAATTGTCAATACTACCAAAAGATATATATAAATTCAATGCAATCGCTATCAATATTCCTATGGCATTTCTTATAGAAGTAGAAGAAACACTCCCTAAATTTATAAGGTGCCACAAAAGGCCCTGAATAGCCAAAGAAATCCTGAGAAAGAAAAAAAAAATCAGAGGTATCACACTTCCAGATCTCAAGCTGTACTATAAAGCTATAGTCATCAAAACAGTATGGTACTGGCGAAAGCAAAATGAAAAGACCAAAGGAACAGAATTGAGAGTGCAGAAATAAATGCAAGCCTATACAATCAACTGATATTTGACAAGACAGCCAAGAATGCTCATGGAGAAGACAGTCTCTTTAGTCCTGGGATAGTTGGATATTCTGATGTGAAAGAATGAAACTGGATCCTTATACCATTCACAAAAATTAACCCAAAATGGATTAAGTATTTAAATGTAACATCTGAAGCCATAAAACTCCTTGAAGAAAATGTAGGAATAAGGCCCCTTGAGGTAAGCCTTGATAATGAATTTTTAGATATGAGACCTAAAGCACATGCAGCAAAATGAAAAATAAACGAATGGAACTACATCAAACTGAAAAGCTTCTGAACAGGAAAATAAACCATCAACAAAGTGAAAAGACAACCTACAGAAGGTGGAAAAATCACAAACCATATATTTGCTAAGGGGTTAATATCCAAAAGATACAATGAACTGACATAACTCAAAAATGGGTGATTAAAAATTTTTAAATGAGCAAAGAACCTGAATAGACATTTTCCAAAGTAAACATACAAAAAGCCAACAGGTACATGAAAAGATGCTCAACATGACTAGTCATTAGGGAAATGCATAATAAAAACTATTAGAAAAAATTAAAACTATTAGAATGGCCATTATAAAAAAGATAAGAGATAAATGGTGTGAATGTGAAGGAAAGGAACTTGTACACCGTTGGTGGGACTGTAAACTGGTACAGCCACTATGGAAAACAGTATGGAGGGTCCTCAAAAAATTGAAAATAGAACTACCATATGATCCAGCATTTCTAATTCCTGGAATATAACAAAGGAAATGAAAACACTTACTCAAAAGATATCAGCACCCCCACGTTCATGTCAGCATTTTTTACAATAGCAAAGACAGGGAAACAATCAAAGTGTCCATCAATGGATGACTGGATAAAGAAGTTGTGGCACACACACACAGGAATATTACTCAGCCATAGAAAGAGGAATTCTACGATTTGAATGGACCTGAAGGTATTAGTCTAGGTGAAATGAGTCAGACAGTAAAAGACAAATACTGTATTATCTCACTTATATGTGGAAATGAGGAATTAAATCAAAACAAAACAAGAAAACCAGAAACCCCACCAAAAGAGATCAAACTTGTGGTTTACCAGCAGTGGAGGGCAGGGGCAGGGGAACTGGAGGAAGGTGATCAAAAAACGCAAACTTCCAGTTATGACATAGATGAGTACTAGGGATATAATGTACAGCATGATGACTATAGCTAACACTGATGTGTGATGCATAGCAAAGTTAGAGTTAATCCTAAGAGTTCTCATGACAGGAGAACTTTATTTTTCCTTTTTTCCTTTTCTTTTTGTTGTCTCTATAGAAATGGATGTGAGGGGACCCTATTATGATAATCATTTCATAATAAACCATCATATTGTAAACCTTTAACTGATACAAGTATGCATGTCAATTATTTCTCAATAAAACAGGAAAAAAAAAAGAAAAAAAATTCCCTTAGGCTTTCCTTCATATGTTGATTTCCTGAATGGGCACTTTACATTTCTGATCCATTCTTGCCAGTTTTCCATGTTTCTGCTTTGTGTTGTACTTTCTGTGAGAACTTGTCAACTTTATCTTCTACACAGTCTGTGTTTTGTTTGCTGTTGCTTTTTTTTAATAGTGCCCGCTTTTCGTTTCCTAGATATACTTATCTTATATGTCTTTGAGGTAATCCTAATTTTTGTAGTTATAGTCTCTTCTCTGAATTTTATATGGGTTTCTGAATTTCTTTTAACTGTTTGCTTGCATGTTAGTTTTGTTGTCTTTCATGATAGAAGCTTTCTTCAAAGAGTCCATCCTATTTGAGAAAGAGGCCCTGAAAAGAGAAGTGGGAGCTCTGTATGTCTGAGTAAGGCTGACTAGTGAATTCACAGGAGGAAGATTGAGGAAAAAAACAGACTGTTGATCTGAGTGACTGACAGTTGTCAGTCTCTAGATATTTTCTCTTTGGTTGGTATGTTTCTCCAGGAGGATGGAGAAAAGTCAGCTTGCTTTTTGTGGCTTCCTCTTTGTAGACACTTAAACTTATGGTTTAGCTTTCCCCTCTGTAGATCATCTCTGTGTTTTCAATATTCTAAAAGTATGTTGGCAACCCTTATCTCCTATTGCTTCCTGAACTTTAAAAATAAATGCATATATATTTATTGTCATATAGAGAGAAGCCCTTATGGAGAGTATAGTAACGAGCTGTACCTTGAGGGATGTCTACCCTTCAATTCATCTTACTAGTGTAGATTGATAGGGGAGAAAAGGAGGGAGAGAAAGCTTCCAAAGAAAGGGAAAGGAGATGGAAAATTGGCTACTATGATGCATGTGAGTGGAGTGACAATCCTGTTTAGTCATCTGTCTACACATTTTCCTAAGAATATTGTTTGTTCTTTAAGGGAGTGTAAAGGACTAATTAAACTAAATAGATGGAGTACCTTGATAAAACACTCTTGGCTCTTTGAGACAACTTATTCCAATATCTAATATCCCAACTACTCATATCACATGGCTACTTACATGAAAGCAGTGAATTGATAATATGTGATACTTTGATGAAAAGTATAATGTAAGAGTTGGTATTATTAGGAAGGAAAAGAATTGAAGATACCTTTCTTGATAATGTAAGTTGTATTAGAGATTCTTAATTTTATTGAAGAATAAAGTAATGAAATTGTACATAATAAATGAAAATCATGTTGTCATTTAGTTTCACTGTTAGACTAGTTCAAATGTAAGTGACTTTCCAGTTGTTGGAAGGACTACCATGGAAATGAACACTTACCTGTACATTTAGGAGTTTGAAGGATTGAATTTTTATACTTTTATGACCATAGTGGAGTTATGAAAAACATTTCATTTATTTATGGCTCTAAGTAAGTTTCAAATGAATATTTTTTTGTTTGCTTTACAACTTCAACTTCTTTACATGCAAAAAAATTGTACGTATAAAACTAGTATGTGGTCATTTTAGAAAATCTAGGAAAAATGCAGACATAAAAAAATTAAAAGAACTCAATTATGTCACTACTCAAGAATAAATATTATAATTTAGTTTAGTTATTTCTCCCAAACATACAATGGAGACCTTAGTACTTTTTAAATTCATTGTAGTGTGCAGTTTCCCCACTTCATTAAATAGTCTTTGAAAATTTTAATTTTAATGATGGTGCCCTTGTCCTGAGGCCTACGTTAAAAAACATTTTGATTTTATTAAGCCCAGTAGCATCCATTAGTCATTCCCTCTAAAATCTACCACCGAGGAGTAAGGAGTTGAGGAGGCCTGAGAAGGTTGAAGAGGTGAACATTGAAGTGTCTGAGTGGGGCCAGCAGGGGTTGCTGTCCTGGATGAAGCTGCCACATTCCTGGTGTTTTTGACCTTGCATTCACTCAACATTATAGTCTGGATTCTATTAAAGGAATTTCGTGTTTTTCCTTTGCAAGAGTCACCCCCTACCATGACAGATATTTTTAAATGTTTTTTTTTTAAAGTTGGAAAAGCAACTTTTTCCCAAAAGAAATTTATAGTTCAAATTTACACCAACTTCTCACTGACTGGAGCAGACTGGGTTTTCACTAAGGCTTCGACTTTCCTCTGTAAAACATTAGTCACTCCCTTGGAAGAAGCAGTTTTTTATAAGCAGTGGGATAAAATAGGCACAGATGTGTATGTAATATGATGGGCTTTAGAATGTACCTGCAAAGCATTTTTATTTTAATTTGGAGAAAAAAAGAAAGAAAAAAGACTGAATTGGGATGCTAAATTAACAGTGATTCAGTATTAAGGAAATGATAAGTTTTGATCCATTTAAACTGTATTTTCTTTTCCCCTTTCCTTTATTCCTGTGAAGTTGTTGAGGTTGTGCCAAGTCATTTTCACTGCACAATTTTTAAAGGCATTCGCCATTCCCGTGTGTAACCAGTTGCCTTTTGACTGTGCAGGACTGTGGTGACGCCTGTGGCCAAAGAGTTTGATCCAGACGTGGTCCTAGTTTCCGCTGGATTTGACGCATTAGAAGGCCACGCCCCACCTCTGGGGGGTTACAAAGTGACAGCAAAATGTAAGTACAGGACTGTATGAAATGCTATGACATAATAACATCTTTTAGTTCTTTAAAATAGACAGTGCCTTTTACATATGTGTGGTAAAATTACGTGCTTTTGAAAATGATTCAGATGGTGTTTACTGCTCTGTCCGATTCATCTCTCTGTAGAAATTGGCCTTGAAGAAAAACAAAGTTAAATTGTTTCCTTTGCTGGACTTCATGGGACATTTCAGAAATTTTATGTTTTTCAGGATTCCCATTTTTCTATTTAAAGCCAGAAGTGATAGGGCTTCTGTTGGAAAAGCTACTGGGTTTTTTTGCAAGGAGAATGAAAGTCACTCTTTTTAATCCATTAAACATGGGTTGAAACAGCTCTCTCCCTAGCACGCTATGCTCTACTAGGTTTGAATACAAAAGTGTGGTTCCAGGGGCTCAGAGGCGCTGTGCAGGCCCGTGGGCAGCCCTCAGAATCTCTGCTGGTCTTGTACTGTGTTACAAAGATTCAACTTTTGGGCTTTGTTCCCTAATGAGCAAATGAATTTTGTGTTATACTGCATTTGAATAATGTGACCTAATGGAATCTGGCTAGAAAGAGGCTTTCTTTAAAAATAATTTCCATGCTGAATGTGAAAACAATACATATGTATGGTCCATGTATACACATGCATGCTGACACTCAGGATATCTATTTAAAACAAAAGGAAACAAGTCAAATGACATAAAGAACAGGCTCCACTATTGTATATTTGGTGGTGGTGGTGGCAGGGTGGGGTGGGGGGTCGGGGGGATGGGGGTTGAAAACAAACTAATCAAAAGAATCCAAAGAGTTTTAAGTGGGAGAGACGAGTTTGAAGCAAGTGTGTTTTATTAATTTGAAAAGAACTGGAGAACCAGCCTCATGCCAACCTTTGTTTTTAGTTGGCTTCTCATGTGAGAGAGTTTTCTGCACTCTAATTGTTCCAGTAACATTGTTAGGTAGTAGCTATTTTTAACATCTATTATTTACCCAGCATTCTTGGTGCCTTGTTGTCTATTGAAAACATATTAAAAGAGGCAACTCCACAAACAAAAACAAAACATAATAGTTCACAATTTTGATAAATTGAAATAGAGAGGTGTTTGGTCATATTGAATGTCTTACGCTTCTTCATGAAACTCCACTCAAAGGAAAGTCAGTCTTGCTACTGCAGATAAACCTCATTTGAGTGAAGACTAGGAATAGTTTAGTCTAAATAAAGAAAAAAAGAGTACCCCAAATTGAGATAAACCCAAACAATAGAAAACATATGGAGCAGTTAGAAATCTGGCAAAGGTGTTCCTTGCCATTAAATCCAAGAATCTCCCTGAGGAAGGAGGAATTCAGGTCTTTTTCCCTGTCAAGAGGCCAGGTGGTAACAAGTCCATTTCTCAGAACTTCTTGGAAGGAACTAATCTTTTTGTTTGCTTGTTTGTTCATTTTCTGCCAAGTCAAGTTCAAATATTAAATGTTGGACAGTCAAATAGAAAGTAGTCATAGCCTGGTTTCTTTTGACTTTTTATCATAGACATAAGAAACATGGTTTCTACCTTTTGTCAGCTTCAGTACAGTGCACCAAAACCTTCATTATGTTACGTTGTGTTTCTTTATCCATTTGTATATATCATCTCATGCAGGCCTGAGTTTGCCAACTAAATAGAGATGCTGCCACACTGAGGGTAGAGGTTAGGATACCCCCAAAGCTGTATAGTTACTCCCTAAATGGCTCACCCCTGGGGGTTTTTTGTTCTCTTTCACCACCATGTTTATTATCTTGGTCTGAAAGTGCTAGACAGGTAATTAATATTGGGCTTTCACTGTGCCATGCCTGAAGTCATCCTCCTTTGGAGGGAGTCCCAAAACGGGACTAGATATGGGCTAAAAGCTAAAGTAAAAAGTAGGTAGAAATTACAGAAACAGATTCTTCTCCCAATGTTCTGGCAAAGTCATCCCTGCCCACCCCCAAGTAGAATGTTTGAGGATTTGAGACTGGTTTTTAAGATACTATCATGTCAGATATGCTAAAATTGTACTGTCTTAATGAATAAATCTTTAAAAATAATTTTGCTTAATATCTCTGAAAAGAAAATAAAAATTTAGTCAAAATAACAAATGTTTTCATTTTTTTTAAACATCCATATAGCTCCTAATATTTTTGAAAGAATTGGTCAGTACTATGACAAAAGTCTCAACCCAAACATAGAGGAGACTTAAAGTGTTCTTTGCCATAAGACCACAACAAAAATGTTCAGATTTGTTTGTCTTGAAGTTTTCGTTAAATTACCTGATTTAGTTATTTTAAATCTATGTTATTCTTTCAATTAACCACCAGGATTAAGGCCCACACTGAAAGGGACAGGTGTCTTTGTGTCCTGCACAAACCCTACGCCAAACTTTATACTGAAGTTATCAGTTAATCTTAATACTCTCAAGCTAGTTGTCTTCAGATTACAATTTAAGATGTGGTACATATACACAATGGAATATTATTCAGCCATAAGAAGAAAACAAATCCTACCATTTGCAACAACATGGATGGAGCTAGAGGGTATTATGCCCAGTGAAATAAGCCAGGCAGAGAAAGACAAGTACCAAATGATTTCACTCATCTGTGGACTGTAACAACAAAGCAGAAACTGAAAGAACGAAACAGCAGCAGACTCACAGAGCCCAGGAATGGACTAACAGTTACCAAAGAGAAAGGGACTGGGGAGGATGGGTGGGAAGGAAAGGATAAGGGGAAAAAGGGGCATTATGATTAGCACACATAACTAAGGGGGTGGGGGCACAGGGAACGCAGTACAACACAGAGAAGACAAGTAGTGACTCTATAGCATCTTACTACGCTGATGGACAGTGACTGTAATGGGGTATGTGGTGGGGACTTGATAATGGGGGGAATCTAGTAAGCACAATGTTGCTCATGTAAGTATATATTAATGATACCAAAATAAATTAAAAAAAGAAGGTTGGCAAGTGCCACATTCAAACAATAAAATTGAATAAAATTGATTCATCATATTGCAGCACCCCTTGGCTTTACAGTGTTGTCAACATTTAAAAAAAGAAAGTTCTTTAGTTCAAATTATTTTTACAGAAAAAAATATTTTTATTCCTTTTCAGTACTTCCATTGGCTTCAGACAGTGAGCTCATATGTGCAAATCGCTTTTCTCACGTGAATAAGGATCTTCCTTTCTTTGGAATAATGCAGATATCACTGTGAGATGATAGTCACGTCAAATTTTAAAATATGTTCCTTTTAGAGGCATGGAGTGTTTTATAGTCCTTGAGATAATAACCATTTCTCTCAGCAAATATGATTTATTTTGACAAGTAAAAAATAGGTAATAGTTGGGGGACTATATCTTAGAGTCTAGAATTACCTGTCTTCTTGATAGAATGTTTTATCCTTTTTAGGGATTCTCTCATTCCTTGTACTCACCTGTGACTATCTGACAGAGAGACAGCTCTGTTGTAGGGCAGATATCTGTATAAATGAATTCGTATATAGCTGTGAGTTTTTTCTGGGGAAGTAGAAAACTTGATTAGTTAATCCTCTAAAAAGTGTCTAAGAAGTTGAGTGCTAAACCAGTCAACAAATAAGTACCAGAAATAAACTTTGTTAAATGTATGAGCCTGTGTTGGTCTATGGTCTGTACCATTTGCTAAGGATGGCTGTAAGTGCTTCCTCCTCTGTGCACATGCAGGGGTGTGCAGCTCAAAATGTCCTTTGCTTACACATTTTCCTTGTCCACAGAGTTGAAGGCAGACTGAGTGAAGACTAAGTATGTTTTAGTGAAGTTAACTTCTTTCTTTCTTGTTTCTCTCTTACTGATGATTCTACACCTACCTTAGTACATCCACATCTGTCCTGTATTCAATTTTCTTGACATTATCAAAATCTTTAAAAACTTGATCACATTCAGTCATGTGCTTTATGTATTACCTGATTATACTTTTTTTTTTTAGTGAGTGTTGTGCAGCTGCTGTCACAGTTCTTTTTGGCAATTCCGTCTTTTATTATTTATCTGTGATCATGGAATCGATACTTTGTCTTTTCATTAAAGACTTGCAGGCTATAGCAAACAGACATGGAAAAAAGCAGTGTGTGGAAGACACTTACCAAATGCTGCCTCATGAAGAATCAACCTTAAACTTGAATTGCTATAGTTCTTTTACATTAGGGTGGAAACATTAGGGAGAATATCATGCAGGATTGACTATCCAAAGTATCCTCCCATCCAGCTGCCATCAGATTAACCTCTCTTACATGCTTCTGTACTGTGTCCTCAGGAGCTGGACCACAGTGCCTGGCACACAGTCTAACTTCTTTTAAAAAATGAGTAAAACTAAAATCATCTTAAAGTGGTCTTTTAAATAAGTCAGATGTTTTCTTCCAGTATATTTGATGTTATTTGAATTAAGATTTTGTGGCTGTTTTTTTTTTTTTGTCATTGCTATTCCCCCCAACACTGCCACTTCTTTCCAGGTCTTAGACTATATATTCATATCTCCTATAATATTTTAATTAGCACAACCCTGTGTTTCTGCAAATGGTCACTTATTCAGTGTTTCTCTTTAGTAGAAATAGTACTGAAAAGAAAATAAGTATTAAATGGGGAAGTCTTGAATTCCTTGTAACAGTGAACTTTGGACAAAAGCACTGAGTCCCAGCTGTTAACACCTCCTAGAATCTAGATGGGGTGATAAGACATCAGAAAAACAAGACAGTGGAAGAGTCAATCCTTTAAATAGTAAAGCTGAAATAAACATGAAAAATTAGAGACTGCAAAAGAGCTCATTTTGGTGTCAGAAGATCTATGTTCAAATCTCAACTTTGTCCCTCACTGATTTTATAATCAATGCAGTTTCTTAATCAGCAAAAAAAAAATAGTGGGAAAGTAGGAAGATAATAATTATACCTACAGCATAAATGATGAAGCATTGCAATTTAATAGTTTTTAATTTTATTGTTGATATCATTTCAACAACTGTAAACAGTAAAAGGCTGGGCATTTAGCTGGCATATCTGAACACAAAATATACAACACAAATGTTATAATTTCTTGGAAGATATTTTAAACTCTTATTTGGACAAAATGGAAGGAGGATGGCCAGAAGTCCTAGGAAGCTATGCAAGTTTAGCATATAGCAAGTGTACATCCATTCTATTAAAGTCAGTTTAGGGACAGAAATCCCTATATCTCACATTTCCATATCCAAATGCATCCCTATATTGTAATAACTTTGGAAGCAACTGGAATAAGTAGCAATGCTTTTAAAAGAAAATAAAGCATTATTATTTTGTGAAGAGGCTATCCCAGGCCCTGCCTGCCTAAAAGCTGTGCACTCTATTTGGATATATTGAGATGTGCTTGGATTGGGCATTTTTAATATGCTGATACAGAATAAATTATCCAGTGAAGCTTTTTTAGCAATGGAACTATCTGAACCACAGTTAACAATCAGAAAATAAATAGTATTTCTAAAATGCAAAACTAGATGCAGAAAGCCCATTTAAAATAGACTCACCCTCTTGCCTTCACTGAGATTGTGCTTGTTTACATATATAAGTAGCATATTTGATTACATAGCTAATTTTCCAACCAGCATCAGATTTAAGCAGTATCTTGAAAGTAGAGGTAGATGAATGGATGGCAGAGCACGTTTCTACCTCAGAAGTTCTTAAAGTTGGCAGAGCACGTTTCTACCTCAGAAGTTCTTAAATTTGCTTAAAGTCTATAGATAGAATTCATGGAGCTCATGAACTTGAAAGGAAAAAAAATACATCATTTTTTTTTTACCAATCATGCCCCGTATTAGCTGTATGAATTTAGCAATGTATTTCTTCCCATTATAAGTGCAGACAACAAGTCATAGCACTGTGATTAAAACAGGTGACCTTTGCACCAACAAAAACGATAGCTCTTCTCAGATCACTTTCCTATTGTATAGCTGTTTCCAATGGCCAATTACTGTCATCCTTACTTTGAAGTAATGGTACATGTCAGACCTGCTGCTCAATTAGGTATTTGACTCATTACATGTATTGTACCATGACTTTCCGCCATATTTTGGTAGCTTTTTGCAATATAGTAGTCTCCTTTGTGATAGTATTTTATGCACTTAAAACATTCTGAGAAGGGGTCCATAGGCTGCACGTCAAATACACACCCACATGCAATATTTACTTTGAGACAGAGTGTGGTTTGTCTGCCTCTATTTGCTAATTGGCTTCTCATAGTTATTCTACGGATTATCAGAGTTATTCTGTTACATATTGTTCATCTCTGAAGTAAACAATAAAAACAACATAAAATCAAGTTTTCAGTTTTCCAAAAGGTTTTTTTTCTGGAAAACAAGCTTCAGATACATCTCCTGATGCAATCTGATCTCCATGCTTTGTAGATGGAAGTCACACAGACATTGTAAACAATAACTAAACTTCACATCAGGATTTGTACATTAATATGTCATCATTTTAGGGAGAATAAACTGATGCAAATGGGAAATTCAATAATTTTGTTTAAAATCATGCACCCATTTTAAAAGTTTTAATTTTGGATGATTTAAAAATATGAAGAATAATACAAAGAATTATATATCAAACTTCATTATTTCTACCACTTAAAATTGGCATAACAGCTAAATATTTTTATTGCATTTGTTCCGAGTCTTTTGTTTATAAAATAATTAAAAACTGCAGATGAATGTGGACTCCTCTTTAATCACTGCCCCTAAGCCCTATTACCCTCCCCTCTTAACCACTGTCATAATTTCTGTACTTTCTAATAACACACACCACACACACTTCATACTGTACAATATTATTTTAGTGTGGTATTAAATGTACCATAAATAGCAAAAGGTATTAAATTATTGCTGTGTTCATATAGCTATGAAACTTGCTTTTTTGCTTTTCATGTCTTTGTTTTGACATATACTCATGAACATTTATATGTCCCTTTAATTTCTATATATTAGGCCATTATGGACATACATAATAGTGTATCTAATCTATCCTCCTATTAATGGGCCTTTAAGTTGTTTCCAAGTTTTCACTATTAAAAATAATGTTGAAGTGTACATCCTTCCACATCCATCCAAGTCTCCTTTTGCATGGGTGTTACACTGACTTTTTTAGTTAGGTTCTGTTTCTTTTTCAGTATGTAGCACTTAAAAAAATGGAGGGAGGTAGGTTAAGAAGGAAAAAAATGCTTTCTATCTTCCTCAACTATTCCTTAAACCACAGTCCATATCCCGTGTCTCTCATAAACACATGCACCCATGCAATTAACCTTTCCTTTCTCTTTACCTTTCCATATACCATAGATGACACTCCTTTTCCAGTTAACATTGGCAGAGAGGATGTTGGATAATATATTCTTCAAGTTTCATGCAAAAGTTAAGGGAAAAAATGAGCTAGATGTCATATCATATATATTAGATAAAATATTGCTTAAAGGTGTTTTCAAGTAGTACTTTGGGAATTCAATTCCATTGAAAAGATGCCTTTCCATTCAAAGCCAACCTGATGGCTATGCTATCAGTGACTGTCAAGAGCACTGTGGCCTTGAGGTTAAAAACTCAGTTTGGTCCTCCAGGAGACAAGTCAGATCCTGGCCTAGGCTCTTAGAATGACCATGTGAATGTCACTCAACCTCCTGAAGACTGTTCTCTTGACTGCAAAGGGAAAATTTGTCCTGGCAGTGTTGTTGTTACTGATGATAGAAAAATAATACCTGCTAGCAATTACTGAGTGTTACTCTGTGCTAGGCACAATACTCAGTACTTCTCTGTGTTATTTCATTTTTATTATTAAATGAGGTTATATATGCAAAGTGCCTTTTTTGTATTTTTGTATTACTATATTCCTGAAATCACAGAGGATTTAGCAGTCATTTACATTTCCAAATTGAAAAAAAAATTCACAGAAAAATTAAGTGACTTGCTCAAGGTTCAGAGAGCTGAAGAATTTTGAAGAACACAAATTGATCTCATGTCTTTTAACTTCCACCTTAACATACTTTCTGGTTGGCTTAACAGGTTATTTTAAAATCCCAAATAAAGGAGTAGTTTTAAATGAGGAGTTTTAACTATAGAAGCCTATTCTCAATTATGAAAATACAGAAAACAAAGGAAATTTTACCATAAATGAGCTTCTTACTTGAGTAAAATTCTCCAAGACAGAAATGTAAGCAGAGCTTTACAAATTTATGGGAGTTACTAGTTTGCAGACCACATTTGCTATTTTTTTGTGGCGTGTTCTGCATATGAACCAGTCAGGGAGAAGTGGATTTTCAGGACATTTATATTCATAAATATATTCATAAATGCAACATAGATTCCATATATATAACATATATATATAATATATATATATGTTATATATATATCAGTAAACATAAGCGAGCAACATAGCTAATTAAGAAAGAAAAATGTTAGCATATAAAAAAATAACATCTTAGATTTGGGAATTATTTTATTTTGAAATGACTGTCAGAAGATTTATTCAGTGAGTGCTCCATGTTTTACTATTTCCCTGTCTTTATCTTCTCTCTCAATTGCCTTTTTCCTTACACCACATGACAACTCTGATACCAAATTGTAGAAGAATATTTTCCGTCTGCAATGTTTAGTTGTTGATGTCATGAAATAATCCTTAGGCTAGGATGACTACTGCTTAATTCTGAAGGGCAAGAACTATAACTGTACCATAACTGAGATAGACCAACATTGCTTTTGAAAAGGATATGCATAAATAGAGGTTGCCCTGAAGGAGGATGCCAGCTGCGACTGTATCGTAAAATGCGTACTGTATTTTGTTGATACTAGGATGTACTTTTGCATATTTTAACATGTCTGAATTGGGATACCTCTTACATTTGATGGCATTTCATTGTTAGGTGAATTTTTGAAAAACTTTCATAGTGGTATAAAAAATGGCTACAATAATTTTGTGCTATAATTGGTGACATCTTAAATTCAATGAAGTATATTGTACTTTTTACTTTTTGAGATGTTTTAAAAATCCCAAAGATCATACTGAAATGATAGCTTAGATTTCCATGTTGTATTTCCTAGGTTTCTGATGATTGAATAGAATCCTGAGAAAGTAAAATTTTAAGTAATACAAAAGAAACAAACAAATTACCAGGAAGAAATTTTAAATAGTGGATTCTTCTAATGCAAGTTTGCTTTTAGCTCAGACAAAAATGGTCCTTTCATGGCCTGATAACTCCTAGGCTTTGTGATTTGTTGGGATGATCACTCGAGCTAAAGTAATAATTTCCAATTCATTTAACAAAACAGTCAATACAAAGAAGAATCAGTTAGTCAAACAATTCGTTAAGTAGTGCCAGTAGTGTAAGCATGTGGGCCACATCTATGTGACTAAGAATCATCTATTAGCATGTGTGTCACTGAGGAAGTTATCAAGGAAATTATGGGGAATGAAAGTGTACTTTCCACCCCTGGACAGTTATCCTCACATTACTCTTATGGGCTGGAGATCATAATAGGCTGGTACAAGTTTCCAAACTTGTGGGCGTTGGCATCACCTGGTGGCCTGCTTGGGCTTGCTAGGCCCCATTCCAGAATTTCTAGAGTGGTGCCTACAATTTGCATTTACAAATTCTCAGATAATGCTGATACTCCTGATGGAGGAACGAAACTTTGAGACCTTTTAAATGCCTAGGGTTCATTTGGAGTTAGTTAGTCTGCAGTTTGGGTCTAATTGGCTATCAGCTCACTTTTCTGTGTTTTAATGTTTTTGTCTCTCAAACAGAAATATACAAATTGTGTCTGATTTGGCTAAACATAGGGCTATTATGAGAATCAAATGAGATAGTGGACTTGAAAAATACTTGTCAATATGTGACACTCTAGGTACAACAAGATGTCAATGATATTGCACCCTTTAACTTAAGGGATTCTTTTGTTTTCATACATATAAGCTGGGTTCAGAATTCATGTCAAAATACTTTTGTAATCTTATATGAAAATAAATACTGAAATATTTAGGTTTTTTGGCATGTTTAACATTTAAATATTTAAAGATATTTTAGAGCATCTGAAATAATTTTACTGAGATATAATTGACATATATTAGTTATATCAGGTGTAAAACATAATGATTCAATATTTGTATATATTGTGAAATGATCACTACAGTAAATGTAGTTAACATGCATCACCACACATAGCTGCAGATCTTTTTCTTGTGATACAGACTTTAAGATGTCTCTTAGCACCTTTCAAATATATAGTACAGTTATTGTTAACTATAGTCACCATGCTATACATTACATCCCCAGGGTGTATTTATTTTATAACTGGAAGTTTGTAAACTTTTTTGACCACCTATGCCCATTTTGCCCACTCCCAAACCCCCACCTCTGGCAATCCTTAATCTGTTCTCTGTACCTAAGAGTTCATTTTTTGTTGTTTTATAGGGAGATTGCTGGAATCCCACATATCTTTCCCTCTCCCTGAATCCTTTTCCACAGAACCTCCGGGCTTGCCCCAGGTGACACTGGGGCTCATGGCCACACATAAGTCACCCAGAATGACAGCGATTGTCTTACCACCAAGTCTTATAATTCCAGAGTTATAGATTACTAGCTACCTCTGTCCAGTATTTCCCTCAGGTAGCTTTAGTCCAAGAGTCACTTCCAAGGATTTCCCCTTACCTCTTCACCCAAGTGATCTAATAGTTACTCACATCTACCAGACCCCTTAGTAGAAAGAACTCTGTTGAAATGAGTTCTCATTTCTCATTGATCTCAGCTTGTGTTGCATTTTCAGTCAAACAATGTGAAATGTTTTTAAATGCAATACTTCCTTTAAATAAATTTTCTTATCCCAGCTCTCACCTTCCCTATCACCAGATCTCAGTACCTGCTTGTTCCTTGAGAAATTGGATGGGTCTAACCAGAGTGTAAGGTCTTCTTTATCTTTTCCTGTCACTTCTTCAGATTTTTAATGTTGGGGAATTTTTCAGTCTAAATGAGTCACTTATACAAAACAGTATTTATTTTAAAGATGGAAGTGAAAGAGAAATGCCTAGGGTTGTTCAAATTAATTTGTAAATATCTCCTTTAATTTTTTTAATGCTCAACCTTTTTTCCAGAATGACTTATGTGTAGTCATATATAGCAATACAGTCCATTGGTAAGGTCTTTATTTCCCGTTTTCCTCTTTTTTTCTGACTTGGTAGAATTTGTAAACTAGAAAAACTACCTATTTCAGAAGTTACCTTACAAAATAATCTACCATCTATGGCAAATCATCCCTACTCTTAATATTTTCTTTCTGCAATTACATTTTGTACTTCTTACCACACATGACCTCTCTTCACTCTCCACCTCACTCTTGTCCTCCTTGGACCTCCCCTCTATTCCCTGGGCTCCAGCCTTGCACATCTTTCCAACTTTCCAACAGGCCAGACTCGCATAGGGACTTTGCAAAGGATGTTCTTTCTATCTGGAGCCCACTCTACTTCAGTGTTCCCTGGCTGTCTTCTCAGCCTATATACCACTTTCTCAGAGAGATCTTGCCTGACCACTGTGCCCACCCCCTAAACATCCTCCATCACTTTCCCTAATTGCTATTTGCTAAAACGATGGTATTTGAGGCTATACTGTGTGTTAACTACAGTTTTATCCCCAGGGGCTAAAACATTGCTTTATTCATTGTCCAAGATCAAAAGATATTTATCTACTTTCATTTATTGAATGATTATTATCTTTAAAAAAATAAAATGGTCTAATTTAGAATATATTTGAGTTATATATAAAGTCCATCGTTTTTTTTTCGATTTGAAAAGCTTGGTGTATTTGTGTGCATTCAAGATATTTTCATGGGTGTCCGTGTTGTACTAGGTTGCTATGAAGAAAAGAGAGGCAGACAATATCCAGCCTACCAGTCAAGAATTAGGTAGTCAGTTCAAGAGCGGGCTCTGGAGCATAACTTTCTAGCACCAACACTTGCTCTGCCACTTTTTGTGTGTGTACGACCTTGGACAACTTCCTTTACCTTAGTAGGACTCAATTTCCTCAATTGCAAATGCTACTATTTCATAGGTTTGTGAAAATTAAATAAGGCCACTTTTCAACCTAAAAAGTGAAATTTGTAGTAAGGATTCAATAAATGTTAGCCAGTATTAGTCTTAAAACTTCCATGTGCCTTGGAAGTGCTCTGTATTATAACAAATTTAATGTGTACATAGCATATTACTCCTAATTAGAGTTGAACAGCTTAAATCTATGTCTTGATAATAACATATAACTATCTGGCTTTTAAATGCTTCAGACTAATTTACAGATGAAAACTGTAAAATGAGCAACTGTTAACAAAACGCTTGAGTTCATAGATTTAGGGAGCTCACATCTGTTATTGGAATGAATCCTCTAGACTGCTACATAACAGGGAGTCAGTCTAGCTAGCCAAGCTCATATAGATAGCAAAAGCTAATGATATTCGGGACAAATAGCAAACTTGTTCATTTTGTGAACATTCCCATAAGAATCTAAAAGATTTTCACATATGGAAAAAAGGGCTATTCACATTGCTGAAGGTAAAAGTAAGGAATGAAACTGATGGAACATTTCTCCTGTTGCTTAATACCACATCCATTGTGATTGCTTAGACTTCAAAACAGATTTTTTTAAACTATAAAATAAGGACATTTACTATAGTATAAACTAAGAGATAATATTTATTTTTGGACAATAATAAATAAGACAGAAAATAGAAACATAAATGATAGGCAGACCCAGTGATGAAAAGACAATGTAAGCACAGAGAAGCTAGACAGGCCAATGTCATGTACTCAGGATTTAATTTATTTGGCCGACCCTTACTTAACTCTTAACAGTGTAGGATACTTTGGCAAGTCTGTCTGATCTGAGATTCATAGCACTTATTTGTGCACTATTTAAATCCAGTCATCTCATTTAGAATCACTTATCTAAAATTCAAAAACAGTTGCCAGCTCTATTCATTTGTTTGCAGTTTTCTGGATCTACTATAAACAGTTTTCTCAGATGTTGTTATTTCTAGTCAAAGATTTCTCCCCACAGTACTGTCCTTATGCACAATATTTCCTTCCTGTTTTGGGGTAATCACCTAAGTAAGGCACACAGAAGAATCCCTAAAATCACATTATTGTCCAAGTAGCCAGCAGAGGGAATCATGTATTAAATGTAGCTCATTTCAGTAACTGACAGGCACAAGAACTGCTCAAAGAAAACAGAAGAGTGTTAGGCTATTTGGGATGGTTCCAGGAAGGTTGTCTACTTTAAGAGCTGTGTTCTATTAAGGACTGTGATGGTTATTGGAACTTTTCCTGTTGTTTTATTCAGTAGTCTCTGGGGGACTATTTGGCACTAGGGTGCAAAATGAGATCAGCAATTAGGAAAAGACACCACTGCAGGCACTTTAAGAGTAAATCACTGAGTACCAGACTTAATAACTAAGTGCCAGGCCAAAATAATAGCCTAAGGTTGTTCAGGGGTCTGACTTCTTAGTCTTCCCACTGTGCATGCTGCTATAGTTCATTGCATGACTGCCTCCAGAGGTGATGTTCAGGTATTTGGCAAGAGGAAAGTCAATTGCAGTAGACTCTTGATCCAAATAGAATAGATCTTCCAAAGGCTTAGAAATTTTGTCATCTGGAAGCTGAAAAGCCCTGTGCTGGCCACATCTATCTAAGGACAGCTCCAGAGCCATTTTCCACCTAAGACAGAAAGAGGCATTGGTATTATAACAGCCTAGTGGGTCTAGTTGTGAATGGATCTGCTCATTCTAGCAGCAAGGAAGAGACCACTTCCATCTGATCTGTTTCGTGACTCCCACACCAGACAAGAAAAATCTTAAAGAGCAGAATGTTAAGTAACTTCTTACTTAGAGCAAAAGCCATAGTTTCCACCTCTGATTCTCCTAGATGTGATTATATAACAATCAAGAAAGACTGGAAAGGAATAAGGGGACATGATGGATTAGAGTGGTGGATTGGAAAGTATGCTGACGGGGGAGGAGGAGACTTCTCTTCTAATCCTCATTCAGAAACTTAAATACCTGTTTAAAAACTTGATGTCTCCAGTTGTCATCTGTGCAATGAAATATTTGAACCATCTAGTAGAATGGTTTAAAATTCTCTATCCAGACTAGCAAGAGCAGCAAGTATTTAATAAGTGCTTACAATCTATTGTAAACACATTACATTTGCTTTTTTAATCTTTATAACAACACTGTAAAATAAGCAATACTGCTATGATCCCCATTTTTACAGATGAAGAAACTAAATTGTAAAACAGATAAGGGCCTGATTTATGAAAGCATTACAGCTGGAATTCACAGGTGGTCTGGCTTCAGAGCTGGTAAAGATGTATTTTTATGTCTCATGTTTATATCAGAAGTGGACCTTGAAAATAAGGACTAAGACACATTTAGGGCTCCCATCACCACAGGGATCCGAGTTCATTAAGTCCATTCCATTGGTTGAAATAGCTATATTGCTCTCCTTCTCTATTTCCACTCTTTCTCATTCTCTCCTGGAAGGTAATTTGGTGTACTGAGAACATAAAACTCTCCACCACGAAGGACTTGGGTCCTGCTCCATGAAGACAGAAAGGTAAACCTGGGCCCCTGTGTACCTCTTCTCTCATCATACTTTATTAAAAGATAAGTAAAGAGATAGTACAAAGTGGGAAAAGAGATTGCACAGAAACAAATTCAGGGGCCTCAGGGAAGTTTTTTTTTTTTTTGTCGCAGGTGTACAATGCTATTAAATCTCCCTCATGTAACACTGATGCAACATCTTTCTTGGCAGAGAGATGAGATTTATATTCTAAGGACAATTGCTATTGAGTTTAAGGAGCTTAAGGTTTTGTTCAATCTTTTTTTTCCCCCCTCAAGCTGTTTCTTGATGCTTCTCATATTTGCCTTTCTTGTGAAGTTGGGTGTTGAGAGCCTCGCAGGGTTTCAAGTAGGCAAAGGGATTGAACCTAAGTAGCATTGTCGTTCAGACAGCAGGAGTAGGTGGAGCCAGGCAAACACCCCCACGTGCAGGGCTCTCCCACTGGGTCTTTGCACTTCGTTCACACTGTTGGTGACAGTGGTGTCGGGAGAGAAAGCTACAAGCTCTAGACACCTGGCTGTAGGCAGTCTGCAAAACCAAGTCACTCAGCGTGACCAGAGTTGTGCAGTTTTTGCTTTGTTCAAAGGGCTGCAGAGTGAATGGGAGCTAATATGTAACTGGCCACATGTGGTAATTTACATTTACATTCAAATTAAACTATATTATCTCAAGTACTCAATAGCCACAAAGTTGGTGGCTGCCACATTGTACAGCACCGATATGGAATATTTGAATCATTTCAGAGAGTCCTTTTGGACAGCATTTCCTAGTGATTAAACATTAAATAAAGTAAATGCGTAAACATACAGTACATCAGGAATTGATATGCTATGAATAAAATTAAAATAGGGAAAGTATCAGGTTATGCTGAGAGAAGATTTGCAGTTTTGAAAAGGATGATCAGAGATAGCCTAACTCATAAATGACATTTGCATAAAGACCCAAAAGTGTTGGAGGAGCAAGCTGGGAGACCATCATAGGGAAGAACGTTCTAGGCATGAGGACAGAGCAAAGGCCCTGAGGCAGAGGTCCTTCGGCATGCTCGAGGAATAAGGAGGCAAGTATGGCTGAGGTGGGGTGATCTAGGGAGAAGGAAAGTGGAAGTGGTGAGTAATGGTTATATTCTGATTTATTTTGAAGTTAAGTAAACGAGATTTTCTGACAGACTGGATCTGGAGTAAGAGAAGTGTGGGAATGGGGAGTCAAAGGTACGTCCAAGGTCCTGGGTCTGGAGACACGAGATAGGAAAGAGCTGATGTTGTCTGAAATGGGGAAGGTCGTGAAAGCAGGATTGAACCGATGATCAGATGTTCAGCACTATGTATTTTAGATTTAAAATGTTTCTTTGTCACCTGAGTGGAGCTGTCCAGAAGGCAACTGAATATATGTGCTTTGAGTTCAGGAAAGAAGTCAGAGATAAGGATGTAAATTAGTTGTTATCAGCATGTAGATGGCATTTAAAGCCATGAGCCCAGATGAAATCATCTAGGGGGCAAGTAAAGGTGGAGAAGAGATCTAAGGGGTCTTGGGCCACTCTACTGTGATGGTATCAGAGTAATGAGGAGGGGCCTGATGAGGAGCGGCTGGATTTCACATGGTGTCCTGGAGCCCAGTTAAGCAAGCGGTTCAAAGAGGAGAGCTTAATCATCTGTATCAAATGTTTTTTCTGGGGCAAGTAAGATAAGAACTGGCCATTAGTTCAGTAATACAGAGGCCACCACTGATCTGGTCAGTAAAGGCTTTGATGAGTTAGTTAAAAGCCTGATTAGAAGAGAGAATTGGAGGAGAGGAATTGAAGCCTGCGCATATAGACTGCTCATCTTTTGATGAATTTTGCTATAAAGGGGATCAGTTCAGTAGACAGTAGGTGGAGAGAGGAGAGTAAATTAGTATTTTTAAAAATAATATTGGCAAATTAACAGTATCTTTATATGGTGCTGGCGGGGGATTATCTAGCACAAAGCAAAAAATTGGTGCTATTATAGACAAAGGAAAGAATTAATTTCTAGAGAAATGGCCTTGAATTTATGGATGGAAGGTGATCAGTGCACAAATGGAAGGTTTAGCCTTCAATACATGGACAATTAATCCACAATAATAATAGGAAAAGCAGAACATGTGGGTCCAGACAATGGCAGGTGAATGAATGTAGTGGTAGGAGATTTATGAAGTGTGCTTCTGATTGACTTTTTCCTCAGTGAAATAGCAACTGAGGTCATCACAGAGAATGAGAATAGGGAGGAATTTTGGAGGCTTGAGAACCAAGGACAAGATATGACATAATTCGATAGGATAGGGGAAAAGGGAATCTACTAGGAGAAGGTGGCAGAGAGCCACGTGAGGGGCTCACATAGTTTCATACACCACTTCAAAGTGAGACTGTGCAGTCTGACTCTTGTGATTTTCACCAGCCACACTGAGCAATGGAGTTTAACCAGGACTGGATTAGAGGGAAAGAGGCAAGGAAGTAATTATCTGATGTACCATGAATTTTAAACCAATTAATGGAGGGAAGTGAGATAATGAGTATAAGAGAAATGAAAAATTAGTAGAATCAATGAATTGCATATCCCCAAATTGGTGCACTTGCAATAGTAGATAGATGGTAAGAGAGGAAAATGCTTTGATTTGATATTATGGAAGTGTTCTAATTGTTGCTGATAAAGGGACTAGGGCATGATCATAACAGTGATCACTAAATCCTATTCCAAAAATCAGTCCACAAAGGGAGTTACTTTAAATTTTTATTGGGTCAGTGTAGACTTTGAATTAGAATTGTATAATTGATTATTTGATTAATAGAGTTATGCTCTATATGAAAGAAGAAAATTTTGATAAGATATAATCAGTTGATGCTAAAATTCAAATATAAAAAATAATAGGATAGCACATTCCCTTCAGAGAGCATCAGATAAATCTCTGACCTATTCTCTTGTGAAGGTAAACAGTGCAATCTTTGATCAGAAGCTTAAACTTCTTGTTCCACCCAATTTCCAAGAGTTCCCTATATAGAGACTTCAAATACAAGCCTAATAACAAACATTAAATAATTATGCTTAGACACTTTGTTTATGAATACATTTCCAAAAGAGAGGAATGGCAGTATCCTAGGTGTGGATTCTATACTACTTGACTTACTATTGCACAATAAACCATTGATCCATTTGTATAATCAGGAAACTTCAAAAAAGAGCAGGCACATGTTTTATTAATGGAAAAGTTAAGATATTTTTCCTAATATGTAGGAAATTCTAAATGTTATTTGTGAAAGGAAATACCTGATGAGATAAAATCAGCTGATGTTCAAATTTAAATTTTATTTTCTTAGTTTTATTTATGTTTCCAGGATAAATGAACAAATATTTACACTGATTCTTAAGACATACATATAGTAATATGTCTGCCTACTTATTTGAAGGTTGATTATTGGCAGTCAATTACAAATAGAAAAGTGGACAATTGCTTTTTATTTTAAGACCTAAGAAAAATGTGCACATTTTCTCCAACTTTACAAAGTCTTTGATAAAACACTCAATTTGGTTAGGCAGGAGTCAATCAACATTACCTTTAAAAGTACAAGGTAGAAACTTATCTTCATTAAGTGACACTGAATGTCTGGCACCACATAACTAGCCAGAGAATTCGGTAGCTTAGGGTCCATGGGATGCCTCAAGTTCAAAGGGAAGAGAGACATCCTGTTTGGTGTTGTATTTCACTCATGCTGTTAAAACTGCCCAGATCCCCTTAAGTGTTTTCTTTTTCATTCTTGAACATGATCTTCTTTGTTCCTCATGAATAACACAAAGCATAATAAAACCCAATGTCAGACCAAATAATTTTCACAATGTGTCTCATAGGATTTTATTTTTAGGTATAAAGTTCTTTCTTTTGTACAAAAAGTCATTTTGTCAATGATGGTGAAAACTGGTTGTCCGTCACCCCCTAAGGACCTGGGGCTTGTTAGAGAAGAAAGAACATTGCTTCAGTTACCAATTCTGACCTAATACCTTCAAACTGCAAATTATATTATTAAAAGTTTTAGTACAAAGCACGTCTATTGAGAAACAATGAAGGTAGATAAATTAAGTTCTAACTTGTCCAGTAAGGAAATTTCATTCTCAATTCCTGAGATCATAAACATGAACAAAGAAAAAGTAAGGTGTTTTGAATTACCTCTGCATTCAACAATATTCTAAAAGATTTGGCAACATGTGCTCATTGAATCCAGAAAATGCAGATGCTAATTTTTTTTTTTTTAGTATAAAATCATGACTGGTAACTTCCTTGAGTGTCTCAAACCTTGTTTTCACTAACATTTCCTAATTTTAAAATTTAAATCATGGAAAAAATGCTGGCTGAACAAAATCTGGTCTGACTAAATTCTTCAGAAATGGCTTTAGTTATTTTTCTACATACTTATTCATAAGAGGGTTAAAAATAAATGTGAAAATATGATGCCTATTGACACTTGGCTGCCCTTTGGGGAAAAATTAATAAGGTCTTTCAAATGATCACTTACTGTGTAATTTCTGATACCTAAAAAATGCTCAAAGACTTGGGAGAATTTGTGGTTTGTCAAAACTCTAGGACTTTACACATTTTCCCTTTATTTTCTTAGAATATATCTGTAAAAACGATAGATATCATGTGACTGCTAAAATCCAGTGTTACAATTTGCCACAAATTGTTTAAAGGATGCTGTAGGGGGAAACTTCTGCCACCTTCATCCTGCAAAATATCAAATGATCAAAGTTGTAGGTCACATTCATTTGACCATGTTCTACTGGAGAAGGTCTGGTTAAGCTGCTTGATTTGACAGCTAAAAAGTATAAATGATGGGCTATAATTTTCCATGTAATATTTTTAAATGATTTTCCATTTTAAGATTGTATTTCCTGTCTATAACATATGTTAAACGGGTATAATTCAATTTTAGAAGTGCTTATAAGACAAATGTTACTTTTTCCTCATCCAAATATTCTTTTAAAATTTGGTTGTTTTTTTGATATTGTCCCCCCAACTCCAGCTAAGGGTCTTTGCCACCAGGGAACAACGGCATGGACCTAATGCTATTAAATGACCATTTCCATATGTGGTCTTTCTAGATTGCTGCTTTTTATTGTCATTCTTAAAATGTCTCCTGTGACTCAATCTCTTCAGGAACAAATAAGGATAATTATAACATGTACATTTTTATATGTATAAAAATTAGCAAAACATATTTCATACATTTAAAGAAATCACGTCTTCTGAAGCGTGAACTTATACATGGCTAACTGTCCTTACTATTCTATACATTTCTTGGTACAACTAGTTCTTAATTATCAAATAATTTGTTGATTCATTTGTTTCACTTAAAAGCATTTATTGAGTCTTTAAAATATGATAAGTAACAATGCTCTATTAAGAAAGGTATATATACAACTATAGCAATATAGATGTAACATACAATAACCTATGGGAAGATGAGGAAGTAGATGAGTTTACCCGGTTGAACAAAGACCTTGCTGACAAGGTAACATAAGAATCATGAAATGTTGAGTGGTACTTGGCCAAATGGTATAGATAGCTAAAGAAATCTCACATAAATGAAAAACAATCCTAAAGGTACATTGTATTCTCATGAAAATAATAAGTGGCCTCATGTGGATAGTGCTTGGAGTATGTGAAGGAGAGTGATTAAGAGAATGCATCATCTCTAAGGAAGTTTCCTGAGACCACAAAACAAAATGAGTTTTAATAAGCAATATGGAGTGAGGCAGCATCTTATTTTATTTAGGTTACAAACCCACAAAAAGGCTGTGTGCTTCTCTGTCTGTGTGGACATATGTATCTACCTCCTGCTTTATCCTTCCATCCATCCATCCATCATCATTCTACCTATGTTGGAATTCATTTCCCCAGTGTTTGAATGGAAAAAGGGAATAATAGTTTTTTCCTAGCCAAAAAGTAAATCTGATTTAGATGATTGGTACAACAAAGAGGACCAGTATTGCCAATTTCAGTGTATGGTGGACATCTTCCATAAATCGAATAAGCTGGATCAAGAGGTCTGATATTTGAGGAAATGTTTTCAATGAATTATACAATATGCTTAAAATATGTCCTTTAAAAACACTCATAAAAATTTTCGACATTCCTTTAAAATACGCAAGTGAGTATGTTTTTTCAACTTCTGTTAAGATTTTGCTACCAACAAATTATGAAGATTGCTGAGTTAGGATGTTATTGTACAGGGAAAGTTTCCAAAGTAAGGACTTAGGCTTTGGAATCTCCACCAAACAATCTATTATTAATGAGAAACCATGTTTTAATCTTAGGCTGTATTTGCTATGGTTTTGCTAATTGAAAACATAACTTTGGGGTGAGCTTTTGACTGTTCTAAGATCAAAATGCTAATTCAGTGTCCCATCAATAGAGGGCGCTTTCTTTGTTGTGTTTAGATTTGAACCGATCGCTTCTGTGGTAATAGCCATCGGTATGACTGAGTTAACTCAGGGCCTTGATGTTGGCACTGGCATCACTTTTTCTGAGAGTTACTCACTCTTCCTATACCTGAAAGTGAACTTGATTTCTTCTTTTCCATTTTGTTTACTGAGATTCATGAAGAATATATGACAGCCTAGGCTGTTAAAGATATTGATAAGGGAAGACTGTAATCCACTAGCAAGTTTCAACTTTGTATTGATTAAATAAATCCTACTTTTAAAATTTTAGGGGCTCTAAAAAATACAAATTTTAATTATTTTTTTAATTCCAAAATTAAATTAATAGCATTTTGTTTACTCCTTTAGAAGACCTGGTGGCTAACTTAAATTACAAAATAATATCAATACAATGGGTCAGTAATATTTAAAATCACTGTGTAAGCCTTGAATTATTCAATGTAATGTATAACCTACCAAGTGATATGGATAAAATCAGGCAGATCTTCATATTAATCATATCTAATGCTTAGTAAAATTCACACTCTCCATGAACTGGCAAATAAAAAAACACTTTCATATCGGGTTTGAAAATATTAACACAAAAATTCAATTTTCTATTTCCTATTTCCATATCTCAAAGTTGAGAGTGTTTTTGTGTGCTTTCTGAAATGAAGTATTCTTTGAAATAGTTGATAGTACAAGCAAGTATTTGAAAGATGACAGAAGAGGGGATTCTTCTGTATATGTGTCTCAAACGGGGAGTTTCTCTCATTTAAAAAAGAAACCGGCCACACCGTGCACTCCAGAGAAAACAAAGACTTCCAACAACACAGCATGCCAGAGGTTTTTCTACTGCCGAAAAGATGTATGAGTTTTATGAGTGCATACTTGAGTATTGATTTGTGATAGTCTTACTCTTAGGTCTACAAAGCACAACTCAAATCCCCCAAACACATACACAGACACACACATCCACACACACTGCACCTATACATACTATCATTATTTAGAGAGCAAAGGTAAAGAAACTTAAAATATGTATCCTTAGGATTGGGAAAGCTCTACAGTGCTGACACCAATAAGCATGAAATGTACTTGATCCTGGGATAGTGTGAAAACGATGAGTTAGCAGATTGAAGAACAGATGGCCCCTATTCACCCCATGTGGCTAAACACACAAATGCCAACCTCAGAGACGCCTTAACTTTGCCCTGTCTGTCCCTTCTAGGCTGGTTCTGTTATATGAAGGGTTATTGCCTTCTTGGCCCTCCCAGCAATAAGCTTTTGAAGTCCATGGCCAAGAAGGCAGTGTGAGACACCATTATGAGAGAGGTGTTTGCTTAAAGATACAGTCCAAGCAAGATCCCATAGACCCATCGAAAGTCTGACAGAGAACCACAAACTCCAGCCAGTGCCTTCTAATCCCCTGAGGATTCAAAACTGCCCACCATAAAAACATAATGGTCTGTTTATCTGAGCAGCCAGGAGATAACATCTTAAGAGTTACAATCTGGGTTACAGGCTAGTGACATGAAGCAATAAGAAATTCGAATACCTCCCTTGCCCTGGGAAAAGCAACATGTGAACAACCTAGTGTATAGATACCACTGGCTGCCCCTTTCTCATGCTAATGAGAGTCACAATTTTCCCAACATTTTTCTCTTAAATAAATTAAATATACTTGGGAAGAAAGGGATGGATCCTGCCCCTTACTCCATTTGCATGCTTTATGCTATTTTTGAAGTTTGGGACTATGTTAGGAAATATTCCCACTGGCACAATCAAGTGAATTTTTGTGGCACATTTGACTTCTTTTCAAAGATTGCTTAAATTCTGTGACGTTAATCATGAATGTCTAATAAAATACTACAGAGACTCCCAACAAGATGCTTTATTCCCAGGATTCCCGTACTGCAGCAGATCAGACTCTCATTACTCTGTGTGTGTGTGTATGTGAATAATTTATTTTCTTCTGTGCTTCTTTGATTCTCTGCTGGGGTAGAATTAAAATATTTTAAAGTTAAAAAACCTCCTCCAAAAGCCTTTTTTTGATCTACATTGTTGACATTAGGAAAATGGAAAGCTAGTCTTGATATTTAAACGATGTCTATTGGACACATAATATAGTGATTTTACAACCATTTGTTTTTAGTGAGCCTATTTGTTATTATCAGTCAACTAGAAGAGTCCTAAATCTGAGGGGAATTTTCTTCCCCTCAAATAGACGAATCTTATGATTATGGATAGTGATGAGATTAAGCACTTAGTTGCTGGACTTCTTATTGGATATTACAGGTATTTTAGCATATGTAAATATTACCATTAATTCACTACATTTCAACCAACTTAGTTCATTTTAACATTCAATAGAATTGTTTTCATAACCAAACTTTATTTAATCATAAAAATGGGCTCCATATATCAGTCTAATGTGTTTCATCTTTTTTATCCTCAGATGTGCATATATACATTTCCAATCTGTTGCTAACAAGTAGTTTTCTTTTTCATTTCTTCCAGGATCAAGTCATATTATTTTACTTCAGATTCAACGTAATCACAAGCTTTGCATGGTTCTATCTATTTTATTTTCTTCTACCTTTTCTATAACCCTGTATAGTAGCAGAGAAAAGTTAACACATAAAATGTTTCTGAAATGTGTGAAATAGCTTAAGTCAAAACTGTGTTGTGTTCATAGGCAACATTCCCTAGAGGCTAAAGCCTCTGGAGCTGATCTTAAAGAGAATATACTCTGTCCCAGACTGTATTCCTACAGATGACTGAAAAATGAAATGTTCACCCTCCATGGGAATGCATACAATGTTGCTTTCTTTTACAACTTAAAATTGTTTCATTGGCTTTAAGAAAAATTTGTTTAATGAAATTCTAGAGAAGATCCTTCTCACTCCTGGGGCTGTTTAGTAAAATATGGATTAGAGCTAAGATCTCTAATGTGTCCTTAAGAGACTCATCGTGGTGGGATACACTGAGAGGTGGGGGGGAAATGAACAGACTCCAGAACACAGTTTTAAAAAGCAAGACAAAAATGAGGCTTTGGCAGGAAAAACTCTTTGTGTTTAAAACAAAACTATGAAAGAAAAGTATGTCAGTAAAAAACATTTCCCCAAAGGTTCGTTTGGAATAGAATTTTCAACATAATGAAGATAAAGCACTTTTGAGAACCCCCTCTAACAATATTTCATTCCTAATAGAATTGCCTGTGAGCAACTGAAACAGTTGACAAGAAAAGGGGAAAATATTTTATTGAATAAATTGCATCACTGAAATAAATAAAAGTATATTCAGCTCAGTTAGACATCTTGCTGGATTTCCAAGAATTATTTTGCTAAGAAATCAAATTAGCCCATAAACAAAACAATAGTTTTGATTTTAGTGCCTGAGGAATAGAAAATCTTGGGAAAAAGAAATTTCACATTATATATAACTGAAACATTTCTCTACAGTGAATGTATAAGCTTTCTGAATTCAGGGTTCTCATCGATCTCATTCCATGGAGTGTTTTCTAAAAGTATAATGATCTGCAGTAAGAGCACTTATTTATATAGGATGTTATGCTAAGGGTTGAACAGAACAAATTGTGGAGAGATCCTTGTGCCTTGAGAAAATTCAGTCTGATATAATAAAGCATGATACAAAGTTACTCAGGGGTAAATGAACAAATATATTCAGCAATATGCATGAGCTGCTTGCAAATAATGTACATGTTCAGGCCAGAAAATAAATTTGTTGATCATAGTAGGGAAAAGTAAACACTTTGAGGATTGATGGAATTTCAGCCACGTTCATTACATAAAGGACCACGGAGCTAGGCAAACCTGCACTGGACTCCTGACTCCATCTTTCACAGACTACATGATTTGAGGCTAGTTGTTAATCTCCCTAAATCTGTTTTTCATTTATAAAACAGAAATAACAACTATACCTTAGTCACAGTTCATTTAAATACTTGCATGGTGCGTAGGCAATGGTAAATGTTACAAATTGAAGGTTGTAGCAACCCTTTGTCAAGCAAGTCTATCAGAGCCATTTTTTTCAAACAGCATTTGCTCGCTTTGTGTTTCTGTGTCACATTTGGGTAATTCTCCCAATATTTCAAGCCTTTTCATCATTATTACATTTGCTGTGATGATATGTGATCAGTGATATTTGATATTACCATTGTAATTGTTTTGGGGTGTCACAAACCACACCCAGATGAGAGAGCAAACTTAATAAATGTTGTGTGTGTTCGGAGTGCTCCACCAATCAGCCGTTCTCCCATCTCTCTCCGTCTCCTTAGGCATCTCTTTTCCCTAACACCTAACAATATGGAAATAAGGCCAACTAATAACCCTACAATGGCCTCTATAAGTGTTCAAATGAAAGGAAGAGTTGCATGTCTCTCACTTTAAATAAAAAGCTAGAAATGATTAAGCTTAGTGAGGAAGGCATGTTGAAAGCTGAGATAGCTCAAAGTGAGATCCTTTGAACCAAACATCCAAGTTGTGACTGCAAAGGAAAAATTCTTGAAGGAAACTAAAAGGGCTACTCCAGTGAACACATGAATGATAAGAAAGTAAAACAGCCTTATTGGTGATATGGAGAAAGTTTTAATGCCATAACATTCCCTTAAGCCAAAGCCTAATCCAGAACAAGGCCTTAACCCTCTTCAATTCTGTGAAGGCTGAGAAAGATGGTGAAGATGCAGAAGAAAAGTTTGAAGCTAGAGTTTGATTCATGAGGCATAAGGAAAGAAGCTGTCTCCATAACATACAAATGTTTAACACAACCACCACAAATCCTCCGCCTTTTCTCTCTCTGTAACTTGCTCAGTGTAGTCGCTGCCCTCAAAACCCTTCCTCCCACCTTCACTGGCCAAATTTTACTCGTCCTTCCGATTCTGGGTAAATGTCCTCTCCTTCCTGGAAAGCTCCCTAATTTCCCAGCTGAGAGTACTCACTCCTGTTAGCCGCTCATGACGCTGTTGGAACCTCTTCTCGCTCATCCCTCTACCTCTGTACTGTTATAATCTGTGAACTTGCCTTATGTCTCTTACTGGCCCCCACGTCCTTGGCAATTTAATCCAGCATCTTAGACTCAATGGATGTACACTAAGGCTACTTTGTCCTTTACAAGCTAGATAAGGTGTATTCAAAGCTCCTTTGCATAGACTTTGGAAAGGGGAAGCAGCAAGTGCTGATGGACAAACTGCAGCAAGTGATCCAGAAGATCCAGCTAAGATCATTCATGAAGGTGGCTCCACTTTTCGATGTAGACAAAACAGCCTTCTATGAGAAGAGATGAATATAGGAATTTCATAGCTAGAGAGGAGAAGTCAATGCCTGGCTTCAAAACTTCAAAGGACAGGCTGACTCTCCTGTTCGGGACTAATGCAGCTGGTGACTTTAAGCTGAAGCCAATGTTTATTGCCCATTCTAAAAATCCTTGGATCCTTAAGAACTATGCTAAATGTACTCTGGTAATGGCATGACAAACACTGGATGATGCATATCTGTTTCCAACATGGCTTACTGAATATTTTAAGCACATTATTGAGAACTACTGCTTACAAAAAGGTTCTTTTCAAAATATTGCTGCTTGTTTACAATGCATCTGGTCATTCAAGAGGTGTGATGGAGATGTACAATGAGATCGCTATTGTTTTTGTGCCTCTAATACAACATCCTTTCTGTAGGCCCATGGATCAAGGAGTTATCTTTAATTTCAAGTGTTGTTTTAAGAAATACATTTCATAAGGCAACAGCTAGATAGTGATTCCTCTGATAGATCTGGGCAGAGTAAACTGAAATCTTTCTAGAAGGATTCACCATTCTTGGATACCATTAAGAACATCGTGATTCATGGGAAGAGGTTAAAATATCAACATTAACAGGAGTTTGGAAGAACTCAATTACAATGCTTATGGATGGCTTTGAGGGGTTCAAGACTTCAGTGGAGAAAATAATTGCAGAAGTGGTAGAAATAGCAAGAGAACTAGAATTAGAAGTGGAGCGTGAAGATATAACTGAATTACTGCAATCTGATGATAAAACTTTAATGTATGAAGAGTTGATTCTTATGGATGAGCAAAGAAAGTGTTTTCTTGAGATGGAATCTACTCATGGTGTAGATACTATGGAGATTGTTGAAGTGACAACAAAGGATTTAGAATATTACATAAACTTAATTGATAAAGGAGAGGCAGGGTTTAAGAGGATTGACTCTGATTTTGAAAGAAGTTCTGTGGGTGAAACGCTATCAAACAACATCACATGGTACAGAGAAACCATTAGTGAAAAGAAGAGTCAATTGATGGGCAAACTTCCTTGTTGTTTTATTTTAAGAAATTGTCACAGCCACCCTAACTTTCAGCAATCACCACCCTGATTAATCAGCAGCCATCAACATAGAGGCAAGAGATGTTGCTGGCAAGAGAACCAGCAGAAAGATTAAGACTTACTGAAAACTCAGATGGTGGTTAGCCTTTTTTAGCAATAAAGTGTTTTTAATTAAGGTCTGTATATTGCTTTTTTAGGTATAATGCTATTGCACACAAAATAGACTACAGTATAGTGTAAACATAAGTTTTATATGCACTGGGAAGCCAAAAAATTCATTTGACTCACATTATAGCAATATTCACTTTATTGTGATGGTCTGGAATTGAACCCATAATATCTGTGAGGTATGCCTGTAGTTAATTGATAGCAATCTTCTCAATCTTTCTTGACTTCTTTATTACATATTTTTCCTCTTGCCACTCTTTTAATAGTCCTCCAGTAGAATTTCCCCTCTTCCATATTCTGAGGAGAGAGTTTCTGATTTTAACTTCTTCAATTTTCTTTTTTACCATTATCTCACTGACTGCCAATATTTGATCATGAAAAGGGTAAGTTTTCATATCCTTACAGAAAGCATTCACATTTTCCTTGTCTGTCTTGCCAGCTCTTTACTCTCATGTCCTTAGTCATCTTTCTGCCAAATCCTCTCACATGTCTTACATACATCCTAAACTAAGAGGGAGCTTCCATTCCATTCCTCCCTTTCATTATCAGTCACCATTAGTTGAGAATGTACCATTTGGCTTTCTCTGGCCTGGGATCTTTGTAGTTCAGCATGCTTTTCCCACTCTCTTTTATCAATCTGGAGTCACTTTAATGTTGCAAGTGGAATTGAAGCCAGATACCTCATATTCTGCTCACCTCCACATGACCTTTACACAACTGGCAAAGGACCTAGAATCAGAATAATGCTGGCTAGGATTGGGAACAGAGATTCTGCTGAATATCTGAAACAGCAATACTCAAAATTGCAATAGGCACAATTCCTATCTTTTCAAAAACACCCAACAATTGGAACAAGTACAAGTTTTAAAATATCTTGGATAAAAAATAAGATTTTTCCCTATTTCTTTTAAATACATGAAGGTTATTTTTCTACTTTAGTAAGATATAGAAATTTACTGAAATAGTAAGGTTTATTTTCTACTTCACATATTCATGCATTGGAAGTAGAAGCTGATTATGAAAGATATTCTTCATACTCTCGATTTGTCTGAAAAGGAGAATGAGCTAATCTAGTTAATAAGTTACAGAATTCACTGAGTAGCTGTGGTGGTCAGGACACTATCCGCCACTGCGATGGTAAAGTGTAACTACTTTAAGATATGGTCTTGGCCTTTGTATTAGTTTTCTAGGGGTGCCATAACAAAATACTATGAGCTTAAAGTACAGAAATTTATTTTCTCATAGTTCTGGAGGCTGGAAGTCCAAGGTTGAGGTGTCAGCAGGTTTGATGTCTCCTGAATCCTTTCTCCTTGGCTTGCAGATGTCTCTCCCTTTAAGGACACCAGTCATAGTTAAGGCATCACCTTAACTTAGTCACTTTTTAAAGATCTTATCTCCAATTATTATTGTATTCTGAGGTACTGGAGGTTGAAACTTCAACACGTGAATTTAGCGGGGGGGACACAGTACAGCACATAATAGCCCCCATGGAGACTAAATATATTTGGAAGAATAAGAACTACATATCAGGAATGAATTTGTTCTAAAACCCTATGGACTCATAAGCTATTTCACTCGTTTATTCCTCTAAATAAAATTTGATCTGGCTCTGAGTTTCCCACTTGCTAGATCCTTGACATCAGTGGGGAGCCCTTTAAGCACCCCCAGAGTCATGCTGAGCCCTGGGCGAGAGCGTAGAGGAGGGCTCCACAGTTCACAGGTTTCAGAGGGGCTGTGGAAACCTTGAGAATGTCCCTCATGCTTGCTGCTGTCCACCCTCCAAGCTCGTGGGATCACGTGAAGGCAAGTATTTTCACACACTGTGTGCGAAGCAAGGGCACAGGGATGTATTTTGTTCTCCTTTGCCACCCAATTTCCCAAGTTTTATTGCTCTGTTGCTGTTCAAATGTATATGCGGCTTCATCAGCGCTCCTGCCCTTCCTGAAAAAATGTTAAGGGAAGGTAAATCTCCCTGTCATTTTGAGAGCCTACTCTATTATTTAGGGAAATTTAACTGTGTGCATATTCTCTACCTCTCTACAGCAATTCCCCAAACTGCTCTGTGCCTTGGGAGATCAACCTCTGTAGGCTGCAGACACCAAGCACCCTTGATTCTGGATGAATATGGCCAATGGGGGTACTATTAGGAGCTCAGAAGACAAGATGCCATCTCCTACTGCCACCTGGCCTTGGGCAAGCACTACATTCTTCTGCCTAAGATCACAGCTTCTGTCACGCAGCCTTTTCTCTATAGTTACAGATTTCTCACTTCCTCTCTTTTGCCCCTCGTACGTAAAGGTTGCAATGGTTTCCCACTGTTGCAAGCATGAAAGTGCCATTGTTAAACTCTCTTCTCACACCCTTCGAGGCACCATGTCTCTCTTTCTGGATCCCTAAGTAATTTTGCTGGGATGTACTTGTGATAATGAGAAAGGTCAATTCACTTTCCTCAAGGAACTTACTTTCTGGGAGTGATAAGAGTGTGGGAGTCAAACAATTGGCAAATAATTAACATGGATAATATTAGTAGCATTGTTACAGGAAAGTTAAAATAAGGTGACATGACAGTGACATGATGGCTAGTTTATATTTAGGATTCTTCCTTCTATCTCTGAAATCATACCTGGGATTGGGCCAGTTTCTCTCCCTTTAACCCAAGCTCCAGTCTTCATGTTCCTCCCTCTCAGTGATGATCTATATTAAATTATCTTAATAGGGTTAGACTTCCAAACAAGACTAGTGGATGTTGCCTTCTGGTGTCCGGGAGCTTCTCTCTTCCCCTAACCAAAAAAGTCATCAATAGTCCCTGAAGACTAAAGAACCTGGCACTGGGAACCCAAAGGCCAGTGATTTTTCTATGAATAGAGAGGCTGTATTTATGTGTGTATGTGGGGGTGCATGGGGGCAGTGGTGTTGGAAAAAACATCTTTTTATTTTCCCCCAAAGAAGAAGAGGTACTAATTAACATCTTAATAGATTGTTTTTCCATATACATATGCAAGGTAATTTTAACTAACATGTGCTGTTCACAGACTCCTCTTACTTCGATGTTAGCCCTCTTCTGCAGAAAGCTCTCCGTTATGTTTAGCACAACCACCACAAATCCTCCGCCTTTTCTTTCTCTGTAACTTGCTCAGTGTAGTCGCTGCCCTCAAAACCCTTCCTCCCACCTTCACTGGCCAAATTTTACTCGTCCTTCCAATTCTGGGTAAATGTCCTCTCCTTCCTGGAAAGCTCCCTAATTTCCCAGCTGAGAGTACTCACTCCTGTTAGCCGCTCATGACGCTGTTGGAACCTCTTCTCGCTCATCCCTCTACCTCTGTACTGTTGTAATCTGTGAACTTGCCTTATGTCTCTTACTGGCCCCCACGTCCTTGGCAATTTAATCCAGCATCTTAGACTCAATGGATGTACACTAAGGCTACCTTGTCCTTTACAAGCTAGATAAGGTGTATTCAAAGCTCCTTTGCATAGACTTTGGAAAGCCCATTTTTCTCCCAATGATTAGGAAGTGTCTAGGGTTGGAATGGTAAAGATGTGTTAGTTATAGTTCATGGATGTCTTAAAGATTTTAAGCCCTGGAAAGCTTTACTTTGAATACCAGAATTTGTCCTAAAGATGAGACAGTTTGGGTATAAACCTGAGGAAAGAGAGAACATGGGATGGAATGGAGATCTATCTTTTCTCTTCACATCAGGAGCATCCTCACATGAAAAGAGGAAACCAACTCCATGTGCATCCCAAAGCTTAGAAACCACAGCAGGTGCTATGAAAACAAGTCCCAATAAAAACCAAATGATCCCAAGAGTGGGGAATCCATCCTAAGTGATATAATACCATTCAGAACACGGAAAGGTGAATTTTTTTTCTTTATAGTTTTGCTTGAATGGGAAAAATGAGTTTAAGGTAGAGGAGGAGGAAGGAGTTTCTTACATGAATCACTAGAATACTCTGATTTGAAAAATGTTTCCTAAGTAAAATAGACAATGTCCAGATTAACTGTTAAAAATGTTTGTCATTAGGTAAGGTAATAGGAATTTTGAGCTACTCAATTTTTAAGCAACTCAAATTTTGTCTAAAAAGATTTTCATAGAGAAGACACATCATAAGATAATGTGGTGGTCTCAAGATTACATCGCTTGTGTTATTCCCAGGTGAGTCATACCACTAATATAGGACTTCTGCACAGATTTTGTGATGTCATATTATTTGATAGGAAAAATTTGACTGTGGTTGTGTCACACTACAACCTTGAAAAATAAAGTACAACTCAGCAATGATGTCACTGTGTCCCATCCTTCTGAGAAGAGCCACAGATCTTTGGAGGCTTAGCTAGGTAATTCCTTGGAGAAAGCTGGACAACCATCCTCAGTGTCATGCAACCCAGTGATAAGGAATCAGATAATCCTGGAAAGAAAACAAAGTGCACCAAAGGGCAACATGCATAATTATGAGGCATGCTTACAGCATATCCTTACTCTTGGTAGTGTTATGTATCAGTGGAACCGTAATATCTTGAGAGTAGGTATAAGAATGGTGAGTAATTTTCAGCATCATTCAGATGCAGAACCCTGAAAGTGATGGTTAAAGGCGCTTTCCAGCAAATTGGTTCTGATCAAAGTTATACAGTTATGTTTTATTATGTGTACTTAATGTGTACATCTAGTATACTTTGGATACTTTTATGATACTATTTCATGATAGTGTATTTTAGTCTAAAGGAAAGACATAATTTTTATACTATCTCTTAACACATATAAGAAAAAACTTTATGTGTAACCCATTATGTGTTGCATGAAATAGTAATTCTCTTGCTATGAGACAAATTTGTATTAAATTTTGGTAGGCCTGAGATTTAAGTATTTCAGCTTCATCCAGGATGTGCACACTCTCCCTAAAAATGTTTTACCAAGAGCTTAGATAATATGTTTAAAGTTCTCATCCCTACAGTACAAGTAATACTAATCTTAAATATCAGAAAACTACCTAAAGAGGAGTTTTGAATGAAAGAGTTTTATTTAATTGTAGCACATACAAATGAATATTTTCTCTGCTTAAAAATTTTCAGTTTCTCTTTTCGTTGTTGAGAGGAATCTAGCATTCTTGAGATCTAGACCAAAGGTTATACAAGTGCATAAAAATGCTGCAGTCTTTTCCACACATGGCTAATTTCCATGGTCAGACTTTCTCCTGTTCTTATCCAAATCTCTTCCACATCCCTTCTGGAGAAAGAGATTTTAATTTTCTTTGTCTAAAATCTGTTTGTATTCAAGACAATCATTCATATCAAATAATAGAATTTAAAGTAGTTGACATAGAAATGTTTTTCATTTGTAGATGGACGCTGTTGTCAAAGAATGGGAGGAAGTTTGGCATCGCATCTGATGATTATTTAATGCTTAAGGGATTAGGCTACTGACATACTTGGTACCTCCCTTCTAGACACTTACAGTCCAAGATTCTAAGGTAATGACATAGCAGTACACACTTTCCTTCCCACTCCTTTAAGAAAACATATATGGGTAATTTTCTTTTGTTTCATTTGGACCACATGCCCCTGAGCCTGTGCCAGAAAATAAGAGGAATTTTATACCAACCTTCCTAATTACAATTGACATCACAGGGTATGTAAGTTTTCATTACAGCCTTAAGAGGTGGGTTAGTAGATGTGAAAAAATTTATTTTAGGCAGAAGAAAAGTTAAAACTCTAATAGCTTGGAATGTAAAAAGAAAATCAATACATTGAATATCAGAGAGGGGATTGAAGTGTAGCATGCAGTTAAGGACATATGAGGAGTTTCAGGCTGTCAGCAAGTAAAAATAGGAGAAATAATTTCATGTATTCTAATTATCCCCTTCAATCCTTCACCAAAAAGGAAGACTAACAAAAATAAATTCCAGCTTCTAATTCTTACTGGAAATATGCAAAATAAAATGTACAGTGATCATTGTAAAATGTAAATTAGTTTGTGGGACTAAATCAGGTATGGAGGACAGTTAGGGGTGTGCAAGTAAATGTTTAAAAACTTGCTTTCCAAAACAAACAAACAAATAAGCCTGAAGTATAATATGCTCGCCTAGCCAATTTCAGCCACCAGTGTGAAGTCACTAACACAAGTTGAGGAAAGATGTGCAATAGCAAACTTTCATATAGTATTTCCACCATATTGACACAATAGATATAAATAACTCCAGGAGCATGAACAATTCCAAATGTACTAAAATAATTTAGAAGGGATTAGTTCTGAGTATTTAATGCCTTTGTTTTTAATATAATTTTAAATTGTAAGCTTACATATTTTAATATTTAATAATGGCTGTGCTTGCACTTGGCTCACAAAATTGCTGAAAATTTAGCCACCACTTTTCACAAATCAGTTTGAGCTGACCAGTGAAGATAGTTCTTCCAACTCCCACTTCACTTTGCTGTAGAGAATTGAAACTTGACACAAAGATGGCAAGTATTCACTGAACGTGTATTGAACATCAAAACATTACATCAAAAACATAATTTTTGAAATTGTAAATATTAGGAATTATAGAGAAGAAACTCAAGAGTACAAGTTTCACTATAAAAATTGAAAGAGGTAGAATAAAGTAAAGCAATATGTGGAAAGAGTAGAAATATTAGAATAATTTGTAGGATAAAACCAGTAAGAGATCACAGAAGAAAATACAGAAAAAGGAAAATTCTTTTAGGGAATAAGAATCTTTAGCCTGTTCATCTTTGCATGCAGATTTAAAAGGGGCTGTTAGATTACCAAATTCCTATGTACCTTGTTCAGATTAATATATATGACTGTTGAATGACATTAAATCAGTGTGTATGTATGTGTGCATATGTGTGCATGTGCGTGTGTGTATGTGCATGTGTGTGTATTTGTGTTCAAATGTGATGTCTACTAGACCAAATTTGAAATGCAGTTTTTGTTAAGGATCCTTAAATTCTTTGGTAAGGATCTTTTGTAATTAGAGCATGAATACAAAGCAGACATTTTCTTTGGACTGCCTGAAAATTGAAGGTACATTTTGTCTTTATGCCAAGAGAATTGGGTTCTTCAAGTGTTAAATCCTGTATTGTTATGGCTTCTATCAAAAAAGATTCAACTTAATAAATTCCTCTGGATTTTCCAGTTCTTCTCTCGTCTTCAGAAACCCACAATAAACTAATTTTTAGTTAATTAAAATAAAAGTAGAAGGCTTCATCTTGGAAGGGAAAAGAACAGCTGAAGCTTGAGCTTATAAGGAAAAAAATTACAAAAGATCTGCACTACAATGAAGAAGTTTTGAAAACAGGGTCCTGAGAAAAATGAAAGAATGAGAATTTGCAAATCAGGAGAACAGAAGTTCTGTCTCATGATTATGTCGCAGTTTAATTTCTTTATATCTTTGCCATTGTTAAAAAAAAGCAGCCAGAACTTCAAAGGGGCCTCGCATGTGTTCTGAATCAGGGCTTCAGAGCTGATGTCTGACAGCCCAGAAATTAAAACGAAATAAATGTACTGTTTAAACTCCCATTTTTTCTAACGACAACAACAAAATCACTTTTTCTGTATTAAAAGTTTTTTTGGATATTTTTTTTTCTGTTAACTTAGAATTTTGTTCCCTCGGCTATTTCCTCATTTACCAGTTATGGGCCTGGGGCCTGTGGAGTGCCTTGTTCCCATAGACTTCAGAGGGCGTCTCAGACAACCAGCGGGGACGTGAAGACCTCAGGATCAGCCTCTGTGACTCTTTCTGTACATTAAAACAGATCCCCCCTCAAATAAAAAAAAAACAGTAAGAAAGACAAAGATCCATAGTTGTTAGGCTGTGCCCAACACCTGCATTTGACTGTTCTTGCATTTTCTGGGGATGATGGAAACAGACATCTCCAAAGAACAAAGAAAAGCCTGGGATGGTTTGTGTTTAAAAGTGCACTAGCGTGGATATGGAATGTCAGGCACTAGCCAGAAATTTGGCAGCCATTCCTCGAACTGAAGAGAGTAATTAAAGTTTGACCTGGAGAGCTGTGTTATGTGGGGGTAAAGATGAGTCCTTCACTGATACAGAATCATAGACACAAAGGAACTTCAATATTGTCTACAGTTTCTTAGTTTTACAAATGAAGAGAGTACACTGAATTGCAGAGTGGCAGTGTGGTTTGCTCAAGATAATGCAGTAAAGTGGTGTAGAATTCTGGTGAATTCTGTCGTAGCTGGTGAGGTGAACAGAGAAGCCATCGAGCTTCAGAAAGAAACAGGCACATAAGCGCTTTGGGTTTAGGCACAGTTTTCAGCCTGCCTACCAGAGCCATTACTCTCAAATCTGTCACTGCCCTCCTCTTTTCATTGATACTAACAAGCATCCAGGAAGTGTGGGCAAACAGCAGCCAGGAGCAAAGGGTTTCCCTGCCATGTCTTTGCAAGGAAAAGTAAGCCATCCTGGGAATATGCTAGATTTAATGCGCTTGGCTTCTTACTCTCCTCTCCCACATGCCATCTCATAGTTTGCACATCTGGCTTGCAGAGTATCCAGAATGTTTATTTCCGGACTCTGAGAGGCTTTCCCGAGCTTCGCTCCAGTAGAGTCCACATTTTGTTAAGTTACGTTTTCAGAGTATATAGCGCCCAAGTGAAGGAGACATTAATTACACTTCAGTTTTCACATTATTTTACAAGTTCTGGGAGCAGTGTGGTGGACAGGAAAGAGTAAAGGTGAGCTGACATGCTTTCCAAGTTTGCAAATATGAAATCTTCCTACACTCCTGGGGTAATAAGAGCTAAGAGAATGTCAAAGCACTGCTCTCTGTGGCTCAGACATCACAATGCTGGCAGTCAATCAGGACTGAGGGCTCCGATTCAAGCATGGGCGCTGCTCGACCTGAATGTCCCTCACATGTAAGTGTGAAGAACACTAGCATTTTATTTATTCTTTTTTAATATTTATTTAGTTATATGTTATTTATATGTAGTTGATTACATATATTTATTATATTTATTTACTATGATTTATTACATATATATTTATTATGTTTATTTTGGTTTACTGGTTGACATGCCAAAAATTGATATGTTGAACTACTCATTTGGAATCTCACAGTTAAGCTGAAAATAAAAAAGATTTATATGAGAAAAGACAGTATTGATTAAGTGAACTATGCAGGCAAAATGTGTAGTTATGAGGGAAATTTCTCTAAATATAGTGAAGGGGGGCAGCAGCGCTAGCTCTTGAATGGTGAGTTAGATGTAGATGAGAGGAGAAGGGAAAGCAGATGGAAAGGACACAAGCCAACCAATCACACCTGTTGTTTAGCTGCCATTTGCTGGACTTCACAGTGTCCTCACAATGTGTTAAGTAGATATGTGTACTGTTCCATATATTCGCCATAACTTCAAGTGGTATTATCTCCAATTCACCAAAGAAGAAATAGAAACTTGGAAATTAGAGAACATGAAGAGATGACACTGGAGATAGAGTGAGAAGTGGAATTCAAACTCCCAAATCTGCTCTGATCCAATGTGCCCTCCAGAAGGAAAGCCTATTTAGGAATATCAGTTTGACAGAATGGTATATTGGGACCTGGATTACCAAGCCAAGTAGTTTGAGCATTATTGACAGATGTTAAGGGAATTTTAGAAGGGCAAACTGTGAAAGATGGATAATGGATAGTTTTGAGACATGTTCAGTTAGAGCCAAGTGTGAATGTATAAAAAAAGAAATGCGCTACTAGCAATTTTTGATTAAGAATTAGATCTAGAAAAGGAAGGTGGAGATGGACATTTTAGTCGTGGACTTAATGATAATGGAAAGTGTGACAGTAAGAAGATTCACTGATGGACAATATTTGCAGAGAAGATAGAGTACCAAGGGCAGAGCCCTGGGAGTATCCATATTTCTCAGGTGGAAGGGGGTAGGAGAGGCTGGCAACTAGACAAGGAGAGGAAGACCTGAGAGTGAGATAGCACAAGATCAGTTGAAAAGAGCGTTTCAAAAAATGCAGGAGAAAGCATGTTAATGATACAGAAAGAGTATCATTCAGAGCTACTCAATAGGTTACTGTATTTAAGTAAGATATTTATTGTAATTATTTATAATTTTCTCCACTTATTTATGCTAAGAATAGACATAAGAATTCCAGGCTGTTTTCAGGTGATCATTAAAAAATCACCCCTAAATTAAGCCATCAAAATAATCATGCTCTCATTACCTTTTCTTGTTTATTGTGTGTTTCTCCTTCAGTAAAAGGTTAGCCTTTTCCTGGGTAATGTATTCACACATAGCCAGTTTTATCATGTATTCTGGTAAATCCCACTTTCTCAGTGGTTTCAGCCAAAAACAAAACTTCTGTAGATCCAATTATTTGACTGAATCTACTAATCGAAATGATGAAGTATCTTAAGAACCTGCTTTTCTTTGTAGGTCCAGTGGTGGCAGTTGGGATTCACAAGAATTCTCCTGTTAATAATCCCAGAATTCTCCTTTGTTTTATTCCCAGGGGCCTGAAAAGTTGTTTTCCATTGAGAATCATGGCCTCTCAAAATCTAGTTCTCTCATTGGTTGAACATAGCTCAAATTTTTTTGTTTAATATAACACCTCTCAGATCCCCTATTCAAATCAAGTTTTGTACTTTGAAGTAAATAATAAAGAGGCAATACAACATAGAACATTTTCCTCAATAAATACTTGAGTTAATAATAATGAATGACTAATTTAAAGGCCTAATCATAAAGAAAATTCAGTGTGCTTAGGAAAAATTATATTATTTTTAGAAACATGAAGTCAGAAGGGCATTTTTATGTCATTTTGCAAATTACTGTTTCCAAGGAGCTGCCTATTATCATTATAACCTAAATATTTATTTCTTATTAGTGGGAAGTTTTCTTCATGTTGACATTTTACTCTTTGTAATTCATCATGAGAATAACCAAAATTATGGTAAATATTTTGTCTTAAATGTAAATAAATAGTTTCCTTTAAGACTGTTTTTGGGAAATCCAAGACACAATTCCACTTGAGAAAATTTCCTAATAGAGGAAGATGGCTTTTGTCATTCCAGAATTAACAGTTATGTAACTCTTACTACAATGGGTCAGGCAGTTTTTTATGAGCTTTACAAGTAATATTTAAATATTGAGAGGATGCCCCCATGTCTAAAGCTCCCTGACAAGGATAACTCATTGCCATACATTTGCTATGTGAGAGCCCTTCTTGAGGGTATACTTCACGCAGATCAGAGGGAAGAGGAAGGAGGAGAGCACTTGAAAAGGAGTTTGGGATGCAGCCAGGACAGGGGAGGTGTGGAAGGGCAGGTTGCAAAGCTGCCTCCTATACAATTTCATGGAAGCTGAAACCTGGAGTAATGATGCACTCAATTGTTTCGATTTTAATGCCTGTCTTGATAAACAAAAGAATACTGGACGTTTTGCTTTGTTGTTATTTTGGTAGAGTTAAACTGTTGACCACTCCAAAGTTATAAAGTTATCAAAGAATCAACCCAAGTGGCAAAGCTGAAAAGAGCCTTCACGATTTTGTAGTGAGATGGCTCTCAAACCTCGGGTGAGGGACTTATTTTAAATGGAAAGTCACCCCAGAAACGTGATTCCAACTTGGTTGGGAATGTAGCTCAGGAATCTGCATCTTAATAACTGCCCATGGAATTCTGATTGGCCAGAGGTTAACCTCACTTTAAGAAACACTGATGTAGTCCGACACGTTTATTTGACCCTTAGAGAAATAAAAATCTGGATGGGATTTGGCTTTACCCAGCAGGTCATAGAACTTCAACTATAATTTAGCTGGTAATATCCATTATAATTGCAGATTAGTGTTATCCAAATTCAGAATCAGTGATGCCACACTGAAAATCACTGATGCTTCACGAGACAGACTAACTAATCTTTTTTAGAAACTAACATTCTTTATGCACTAAGAATCAGCAAATGTCTTGGGAGGATTTAAGCAGCCAGAGGAGAACATCTGGGTATCTCTTAAGAAGTAATTTCTCTTTAATGAATTTGAGGTTGAAAGTTATGATGAGTTACACAACCCTTTTGAGACATAATGGTTATAAAAGACGTATTCTTTTAATAGTCACTTTGAATTTCTTTTGTCGTCTATTTAATTAGGCAATTTGAGGTACCGAGTTGCCTTTTTTTTTTCCTGAAGCTGTCATACTCGTGATTGGGATACGAAAAGTGCTGTGCTCACACCTTAATAAAGTCTCACATTTCTCAGCTGTACGTCTATGGCCATTAATAGCTAGATTATGAAATTTTACCTATTTTTGGAAAATCTGAACTGACAGTAGAAGGAGCAATAGACTCAACAGCTGCATACCCCAAGTGTATTCCGTCTTGACTCTCAGCTAGTACATCTGTAATCATCTTTAACCTGAAAATCAGTTGTTTAATCTTATTCCAGACTCTTGTTGAAAAGTGACCATGACCTCCTAATTCTAATGACTCTAGAATTACCAGCAGATAAGGTTCTTGCATTTATTGTGATATATACACACCTACTCCCAAAAGTCCTGAAAACTCCTCTGTATCTTTGATCTACCCATCCTGAACCTGGCCTCTGCTTACTTCACTCTCTCAACATTCAACTCCATTCTTGTCATCCCTTAAATACCTTGAAGTGTTTGACTAAAATGCCACCAGCCTCCCTGAAATACTCTGTGTTTGCCATGTTGAAGGTTCGTATTTTATTTAAGTGAGATATTGGGCCTCATTCACAAAGGAACGATACCCTAACATGTAAGACCTCTAGCATGATCAAGGCAAGGGCTCCGTTTAAATGTCCCATATCTCTAACTTGGGAAAGCAGGAAAAAATGAAAAAGAAAAGCCATGATTCAATGTCCCTAGCATATTTAATTTTTTTCCCAAAGGATGATAGTTGCATTCAAGTGTCTGATGAATATGTGATGGAGTTCCTACTTTCATCTACATTTAGTTCATTCAGTGATATTTGTTAATGGAAAATGGGAATAGTCTATTCCCATTTGACCAGAGCTACCTTGGTAATAAATACTTAAAATGAAAGCCTTTGTGTCCATATTGGCAAACTGAATCATAGCATTAGTAAAGATTGTATAGGATCCTAACCACATTTGCACAGCAGTCTTTCTGTCACAATGTTGGAGAATGGGCTACTTTTTAAAGAGGTACTCTGTTGGGCTTATTGGATTCTCATGGGTTTTGCTAAATGCTGTGCTTTCTTTGCAAATGTTCTTTAAGTATTTCAATTAAATGGTGATTTATTTTAAAAATCAGCAATAACAAATGTGTAATAGAAGCCAAGTATTACAGAACTCTTAATCTTTAACAAATATATTTAGAGCCATTTCATATTTATTTAACATACAATTGCTGTTTAATTTAATCTAAATTAAATGGTTGCTTGAAACCTATAATTTAAAGGGTTCCTGAACCTCCTTTTATGGCAGAAAAAATAAGAAATCATCAGTTTTACCCAGAGGGTAGATACTTATCTTTTAAAATCAGGTATTTTTGTCTTGAAATTAAAAACCTAGGTCATTTGGGAAATGGAATTCCAAGGAATTTTTTGGCAATGAGTCATATGTCCTCATATTCCTTAGAAGAGAATAATTTGTTTTTCTACCATTCAACAAACCTTTAAAATTTAGCTGGTTCTTCTCCAGCACTTTGAAAGTGAATTTTCATCTTCCTTGTTTACAGGCATCTGTTCATGAGGCATATACATCAATACTCAGTATGGTTTTTATTGCTGTTTGTTTACTTTTAAAGAAAATACCAGATAACTTCGGGTACTATGTGTCAGGTACTGTGCTAGTTGAAAATACCAATTTTTTTAAAGCAATTGGTTATGAAGTAACAATAAGGACAAATAAGATAGACCACTAGATAAAACTTTTGGCAATAGTGACCATCAACATCTGAGCTGAATTCTGGAAGTGCTGCTGTGAATTAATGCCTTCCTAAAGTTGAAATGCAAGTTTACTTCCAAGGCTTAGTTTCAAAAGCAATTAGGATTATTTTTTGAGTCTGGTGGCTGGGGTGGCAGGTGGGGGCAGGGGGCGTGGTGGGGGGAAAGTGGGCAAAGGTGGTGGTAATTTATTTATTTTCGAACTGGCAATATCAGGAAAATCATAGTGGACATTTCTTTTTATGAAAATCAGATTTGATAAATGGAAGTGAAAGCTTGAGTAAGAAGAACAGGTTGCAGTCATTAACATTTGATGATTATTATTTAGACATAGTTGTTGCTGTGACCGTAGCATGAATACATTAAGCTAGCACTTCAGTGTTTTGGATTTAAACACAAGCGAGTGGTTTGAAGGACAAGTCTTGGAGTCAGAAAACCAGTTTCCTATTACAGCTTTGCTGTTGACTGTGTCACTTGGGCAAGTTAAGTCCTTTATGACTCATTCTCCCACTGGGGAAGTTGTGTGATAATTAAATGAGATAATGTGTTTCAAACACCTAGCATGGGGCCTGGTAACATCAGCTCTCACTAACACTGTAAGTGTTATAAGGGTCAGCACTGTCTGTTGTGCTCAAAACTATATCCTCATTGGCCAGCACAGCTCCTATCACACAATACCTGCTCAACAAGTTTCTCTTAAACGAATGTGTCCCCCTCAATTGTTTTATTGAGTCCTCTTAAAGACATGGTATTCTAGTTTCACCCTTTAAAAGTAAATAAATGAAATTCCCCTATAAGTTTCCTAGAACTGTGTGAGAAACAGTCTGTGATAAGAAGGACTTGGCGTCTCTCTTCGGCCTGTTATATTTCTTTGGAACTGAACTTCTTCCCTAGATACTTCTCTGCACCAATCTTCGAGAAAGATTTTCTTATACTAAGATATTTCTTAATCTTCTTTAAAGCATTCCTAAAGAAAGGAAAATAGATATTCTATAGTAGGCATATTTTTCAGGGTCTTGTTTTACTTTCATTTTCTCTAAAAATTGCTTTCCAATATCACTCTGGGCCCTGAATCCAAAAAGTTGAGTACTGTGGTTTAAGGGGATGGACTCCAGAGTCGGAGGGTTTAAATTCTACCTCTGCTGTTTTACGTTGGACAATGTACTTAACCTCTCTGTGTCTGTTTTCTTATCTCTAAAATGAGAATACTGGTAATACCTCTTTCATACATGTATGTGTGTGTTGGGGGATGGAGGTTGAAAATTAAATAAGTTGTAAATGATTTAGCACAACGCCTATCCTGCAGTAAGTTGCATATAAACTTTAGCTATTAACACACAGACAGGTTCATAAAGTTGGCTTCATGTACCTCTACTATTTATACATCATTGATTTAATTAACATATTGAGAATGCCCGGCACTGTATTAGGTTATTAGGCACTGGATATACAAAACCAAGCAAGATGTGTGGTCACGGTTTGCCACCAGTTTACAGCCTAGTAGGGTGGATTCACAAATTAAGGACTATAGAGAGAGAAATAGGTGTGAAGGGACCACATAGGAATAGTTCTGCATTGCACTGGGGATTCAGGATGTTGTTTATGTTGAACATAAAAGATGAGTAGAAGTTAGCTGGGTATGGACAGGACATTCCATCAGTGGAAGCTCAGAATTGTGGGAACTGTTTGTTGGCAGTGTTCATAAAATTGTATAGTTATGTCTAAGTCAAGGGACGAATAAATGTGGAGGCATGGCAGAACATGGGGCTGGAGAGAGAGAGGGACTCTGTCTTGAAAGCTGTCCATTTAATCCTGAAAAGTATCAGAAGTCAACAACAGGTGGTTGGGTGGCTGGGTGGCTGGGGTATTGAGTTCACTGATCTATGCAGGCAAGCCTGGAGTGTTCTGCAAGTATACTTGGACATTTTTAGACCCAAGGTCCTGTAATTTGTATACTCTTTCAGCTATCTGAGACCTCCAAGAATTCCTTGAGCACAAGTTAGAAAAGCCCAGCAACATCCAACCTGATGTGTCCAGGGATCGTATCTCTTTAACAAAGCACTTGATTCTTTGGAAGAGTTCACGGTTCTAGAAATCTCTCTGCTTGAGGAAGGTCACCTCATCTACACAAACACGGGTTCATCTAGGAGTGGGGTTCTCATGATTCTTTAAACAGAGTGACTCACAGATTTTGGCTTTGTTTCAGGATACTAGAGAAGGCAGCTGCATTGACTATTTGAAGCATCTCATCACACAAGAAAATGCACCACAGCCTTATTTTCCTCCAACAACCCACCTTCCCCTGATCCAACAGACAATTTGTTCAGACATTGTCAGCACCGTCCTCATTTCTCAGCATGCTGGCACTTGACCAGTGGGGGAAATGGGGAGCGAATAGTGAGGACAGATGAACCCTTGGGGCATATGGTGACATGCATGTTATTTCATCATATCTAAATGAAAAGTAAACATGCTAAAATCCATGTGTGTGGATTTTAAAAAATTATTGGTTGCTCTTCTCATTTAATATTAACAGACAGTAGACTCAGTGGTTAAGGCTTCAGACTGACTCTAAAGCCCAAGTTGAGTCCTGACATTGCTGCGTTCTAGTTGTGTCACCTTGGGAAAGTCACTTAACTTCTCTTCGTTGGCTCCTCTGTAGAAGTTGGATACCCTCTGTAACTACCTCATGAGGTTGATGTGAGGACTGAATGAAATATCTCTGTAAACCCCAGGACCTGGCACAGAATAAATATCTTAGAATCGCTAACTGTTATAGTGACATTATTATTCCAATTTCCTTACATTGTCAATTTATCCCATAAACTGGAATTATGATACTGTTTTTTTCTTAGGCGTAAAGTATATTTAGGGATATGTGAAAATTTAGTAGCTTAAAACACCACCCACTTATCACATCACAGTTCTGTTCTGCAGGCCACAAGTCTGAGCAGACTTAACTAGGTGCTCCCCTTCAGGTCTCAAAGGCCAGTGTCAAGACATCTGCCAGGCTAGCTCCCTATTCTGGAGGTTCTGAGAAACAGTCCCCTTATGAGCTCATTCAGGTTTTAGCAGAAATTCAATCCCTTGAGTTGTAGAAATGAGGTCCTCATTTCCTTGCTAGCTAGAAGCTACCAACATTTCTGCTCACATAGTCCCCTCCATTTTCAAACCATGAATAGTACAGCAAATCCAATGCTCCCAATCTCCCCAGCTTCCTCTTAGAACATCAGCCAGAGAAAACTCTTTGCTTTTAAAGGTTCTCCCCTGTACACTCACACCCAACACTGCCCCAAATCCCCCTTTTGATTTACTGAAAGTCAACTGAAGAATCCTTTGCCATGCCACAGATATATGTAATGTGCACGGATTCCACCCACACTCAAAAAGGGGGGACCTGGAAGGCAGGAGTCATTGAATTGAGGATCATCCTGAAAATTCTGCCTAATTCAAATGGGATCAAGTGAACATGAACAGAGTATATTCATTCCAAGTTCACTCATTCTTTCAATAAACATGTAGCGAGCATGTACTATGTACCAAACTATATGCTAGATTTGAAAGAATTAGTTCTAGGAAATTCATCTTTTTGATATAAATTTTAAAGAGTAGGACTATCTGGAAATACAGGTTCCTGATCACCAAACTTATTTTTCCATTCTCCATTTTGCTTTCTGGAACTGTAATATATATGATTCTATGTCAGCATAATTGAGTAATTTTAGAGCTAGGTTTACTAAGAAAAGAACTAAATAAATGAAAAGAATAATTCCATCTAGAATGTATTGCCTATTTATCTAATAGAGCTTTCAGATCTTGAAGAGAGCTGTTGGCTAGGGTGAGGAAGTAATAGTTATGCTGCCTGTGTATCAAGTGCTGGATAGATGCATTTTACTTATATTATTTCACAGAAACTAACCAACATTACTATTCCGATGTCAGAAATGGGACGCTGAGACAAAGATATACAAATGCATGACCCTGAAAATGTTTGAATATGTCCTCTATTATCTTCTGCATTTCCTATAAGCAGATGTGTATCTTGCATCTATGAAGCTTTATAAAAATGTGTTTATTTTATAGCAATTATCTTTTTCTACATTAAATTTTATTTAGCTGGGTACACGCCCCTTATATTTTAGTTCCTTGGAGCAGAAACTATATCTTATCCATCCCTAGCTATTATTAGAGTAGGTTCTCAGTAACCCTGGCTCAATTTGAATTGTGCCAGCTACTGTCATGGGCTCATCATTCCTTAGTATGTGTCTGTCCTGCTCTTGTTCCATCTCACTTGGCCAGTTATGCGTGAGCATTGAGGAGAGAATAGATCCCATGTGTTTGATGCATTATTGAAAACAGCAGTAAAAACTAGTGATGGGCAAATCAAATTGCATTTGGGGTTTGGCAAAAAACAATTTTGTTGAGGGATGGTAAGGAATGGTCCTATGATGTCCAAAAGCGTCTTCTAGGGATTTTTCTTCCCCTCACTGGTTTTATATTTGTGTATTTTAAGGGAAATTTAATTCACATGTTTCTGGTTTGTTTACACTTAACACACCAAAACAATGATTTGTGAAAGCAGTTTGGTGTCTAGCAACTCTTTCTAAAGTTCCTTTTGAACTGAAAATCATGTCTGAAAATATGGGCAGTATTCACATCTATTGAGTTGGCTGAATGGTGGGTAATGCACTCTCTGATAGCTTTGAGTTCTCACCCCAACTCTTGTTAACTGTTTGCCTTGAGAATTCACCTTCCTGGGTCTCAGTTTCCTCATCCATAAAGTAAAAGGATCAGAATACATCATTTTAAAGTTCATTTCTAGATTAAAAACTTTGATTAAAAAATACAAATACTGAGAACCTGCTATGTGCAGGGCTCTGCTTGATATATTGTATATACCACATTTTTTGAGGTAGCTTTGTAGGATTAGATACATTTCAAATCTGTGAGTATAGTAAACCTTAATTATGTTTACAAGTGGGAAAACATATTCATGTATCTATGTAATGTATCAAATTTATTTATAAAACTGTGGCATATGATAGGTTTTTAGTAAATAATTGTGAATTTATAGATGGATCATAGACAGATGGATGCCAGTCAGCTTTTCTTGCTATTTTATTCTCAGGGATTCCTGAAGATAAATGTTTTTCCATTTCATTTTTCAGCAATAATAGCATTGGAATATTCTATTGTCTCAGACTTTGTTTAGGATACAAACCAACTATTCATTTGTTTTCAAAAGATGTTTAGAATATAAACTTACCTCCTGGAGCATCACTGTCTAGAAGAGTAAAAGAATTTTTACTATAGTTGAAAATGCCTTCTTTAAAACATATGCAATATTTATAGGGTTGCTTGGAATAAGCCAACTGAAAGATTTAATGATAATAATCTCCATATTTCTTCTAAAATTGATTTCCGGTTTCAATGAACTTGGAAAGCATCCTAGGACATCAAATAAATAAAGATCTTAACATGAAATGAATCTTCAGAATATGTTCATAAATTTACATTTTAAACATAACCAGAAAATATATAACTTTGCCCATTATTAAGGTGATACTTTAATGAAAAATTTTCATTTGCATGAAATAAACCTTTTTGGCTACAGATGAAAGGATTTTATGGAAGCGACAATGGTTTCTGTGAGTTAAATGATCCCAACATCATCAGGAACGAATCACAAGTGCCTACCATATGAATTACAGTACCACTAGCCTTAGAAAGGTATTTCTGTGGAAAGCATTCTTCCCATCTGCAACAATCAGATTCTGCTTTGAAGTCTTGCTAGAGAGCCTCAGAGTACATGAGATGGCCACATGCTACCCAAACTTCTCTCTATGCTTCAGTTTGACTGCATTTTCCTTGAAGAACAGCATTGTAACTTAATGATGAAGTAGGTTAGAGAGGAAAATGACAACAGTTTTTGTTAATTATACTTTACTGTATGTGCATTCTTCAGTAATCCTTTCTGAGCATAACCATAGAAAATATACCAGTGGATGTGTGAAATTAAATCTGTAATTAAAATGGGACAAAAGTGTGTGCTCCTTTGATCCCTACTATACTGAATCGGTGATGAAGTCTTCACAAATATTTCAGGCCCAAATGAAAGTAACCTCTTAAAAATTGAGGCTTTTTATGCATATCAGAAAGAGTTATAAAAATGCGGTAGGGCAATAAATATTAGGTGTCACTGTCTCTTACTCTTAATACTGCTGACTTTCACTCCACTACTGCTGACTGGCAGTGGTGGGGTGTGGATTGCCATTCTTGCTTTTTTTTCCTTGAAGCTTTCTTCAAAAGACACGGGAAATAACAGTGGAGAAACACTTGTAGTGAATGGGAGACTGACATCAGGAAAGTTAGGGATTTATAAATAGAAGTAAAGTGACAGGTCTAATCAATCATTTTGTGTAATTATTTCTTATTATCCAAATGAGTCAGGACCTAGGTACCTTTCCCTGGGAGTTGGCAGCTGATTCTACAGCCTGATCTATTACAGGATGGCAGAGTAGCAGTGGTAAACAGTAGGATGGAGAGAGGTCCCTCTTCAACCTACACCAGAATTCTGTCTTGGCCTCCACAAAGAGTTTGCCAATATGCTGTTTGAAATTTCACAGCTGAAACAGACCTCTGGGACTGCCTCTGATTTATTTTTCTGATTTTCTATGAGAATGTTACAGTTATCCACAAGCATTGCTGAACACATACAAGTTCTAAAAGAATGAAATTTATAAAGTTTGGGTACTTCATTCCCATTTTGTCTTTACATATCTTACTATTCATGTTTTCTATCTCAGACTCTGGTAAAAAAGAGAAGTTAGCAATAAAATAGCTGGCCTCTTTCCATCCTAAAATAATACATAATACTAGAATCAGGTAAGTGCTAGTAGGTAGTGGACACTTCAAACATATAAAAGGATATTACTTGCAATCTTGTAAATAAAAAACCTAGTAACAACTTAAATATCTAACAACAGAGGACCAGTTGGTGTATTAATACATTTAAAATTACATTATGAGGACATAATAATGTTTTCCACTTTATTATTTATAAATGTAAGTTTAAAAATTACAATATCATCCTATTTTATAATATACAAAAATAACAAGCATGAAATACCACAAAAGTGGAATTGGCTATCCCTGGTTGGTAGGACTATGGATTTATTATGAACTATATTATAATCATTACTATTTCATATTTATTTTTTATCTATTATTTATTAAATAGTATATATATATATATATATATATATATATATATATATAACAACATAACTTCATATTATTTCACTTAACTTACCATTTATTATTTCCTATTAATTTCCAAATTTTGTACAATAGACATGATAATTTTGGTCTTTTAAATAGTTCTTTTTAAGTGGAAATAAAGCTACTTAGGGTTGTTTTCTTTTATTGCCACCACTCACTGGTAAGTATTTGGGAAACAGAAGGGTTTGAGACATACCATTTTATTTTATTTTATTTTATTTTTTATTTTGGCATCATTAATATACAATCACATGAGCAACATTATGGTTACTAGACTCCCCCTATTATCAAGTCCCCACCACATACCCCATTACAGTCACTGTCCATCAGCATAGTAAGATGCTATAGAGTCACTACTTGTCTTCTCTGTGTTATACTGCCTTCCCCGTGCGCACACCCCCCCCCCACATGTGTGCTAATCATAATGCTCCTTTTTCCCCCTTATCCCTCCCTTCCCACCCATCCTCCCCAGTCCCTTTCCCTTTGGTAACTGTTAGTCCATTCTTGGGTTCTGTGAGTATGCTGCTGTTTTGTTCCTTCAGTTTTTGCTTTGTTCTTATACTCCACAGATGAGTGAAATCATTTGGTACTTACTTGTCTTTCTCCGCCTGGCTTATTTCACTGAGCATAATACCCTCTAGCTCCATCCATGTTGCAAATGGTAGGATTTGTTTTCTTCTTATGGCTGAATAATATTCCATTGTGTATATGTATCACATCTTCTTTATCCATTCATCTACTGATGAACACTTAGGTTGCTTCCATTTCTTGGCTATTGTAAATAGTGCTGCAATAAACATAGGGGTGCATATGTCTTTTTCAAACTGGGCTGCTGCATTCTTAGGGTAAATTCCTAGGAGTGGGATTCCTGGGTCAAATGGTATTTCTATTTTGAGTTTTTTGAGGAACCTCCATACTGCTTTCCACAATAATTGAACTGATTTACATTCCCACCAGCAGTGTAGGAGGGTTCCCCTTTCTCCATATCCTCACCAGCATTTGTTGTTGTTTGTCTTTTGTATGTTGGCCATCCTAACTGGTGTAAGGTGATATGTCATTGTGGTTTTAATTTGCATTGAGACATACCATTTTAAGGGATGAATCCTTTTGTTTTATGACTTAGTTTTTTAATACATATCTAAAGTTTAATCTGTGAGCCTTCTTCAAGCAATGTTTCATTTCAAACAACTTTTATGCACTAGTAAAAATGCTGATGTACTATGATGTCTATCCAGAAATAACCCCCCATGGAATATCAGGAAATCAAATTGAAACTGATCATTTGAATCACTACCATAATTACAGTTTATTTAAATTTTTTTCAGAAGAACAAAATTAAGTCAACTTCTAGTAAATCAGTGGACTGAACAGATGATTTCAAACTGAAACTAGCCTTCCTGTTCAGAGTCGTCTCCATCTGGGTAGTTACCGTTTCAGCTGTGTTTGGTCGTTAGAAGAAATGATTTGTTGCTATGTAGCTTTCTTCTCATGCTTGTAATTTACTATTGATTAATTAAATTAACTTGATGCTTTTTAGAACAACCAGGCACATATAGGATTCTTTAGTGGAGTGGCCTCGGTAGTCATAGTAGTCATTCTTTGTTAATGCCTCATTCTAGAACATTTTCTCAAATTTCACTTCAAAAAAAGTATTTCTTAGAAAACTCTGTCATAGTCAATGCCATTACCAGGGACAAGGGCTGAGCCTGATTTTCACTAAATATGAACCAATTCCCGTCACCAAACTGAGTCTTTCCATCATGCCATTCCACAGGCTTCTCCCTAAGCTCTGCCTCCAGCCCCTCAAAAAAATTCAGAAACTGAAGGTATATGTGGACCTTAAGAACCCAGTTCCATCCTCATCTTGTGATTACTTAAGCCCTTGATGGACGTTGTTATACAAATATGTTTTCTCATTTGAACATTTCCTTCCTGTTAGTCCTCATACCCAGGACATGCCAGCCCCTTGAGGAAGACATTGCTGGCTATGGTCTCTGCTGTAATTTTTCAACTGTGTAGGTTAAGTTTATTGTGCCAAGCAGGATGAGCTTTTGTGAAGCTAGGAACAAAAACTATTAAATGAAACTTGCAATTATGCCTATTAAAAATATGTTACATGATCTATAATCAAATAAACACACACACACATACCACTGATACTTTTAGCTCACATATCCTGAAAATTAATACTGTACAGCAGTAATGGGCACAGTAGAACTTAGGTTAATAGAACTAAAAAATTATTCTGGAATGTCTTACTTCAATTGGAAGAAAGGGCATGGGCCTTGTAGAAATTTCATTTCTTTACTTAAACATTTTGTGCATGCATAACTCAGAGTTCAGTTGCCTCAATCTGTGATGGCAGAAATCACATGGGTAACATGTGAATGGAAATAAACCCTGTAGGTAAAAGAAAGAGGAATTTGGACAGAGATCAAACATAGCTTCATTCCATTCTTTCCTTCTATTTTTACTATCCCATCTAAATTTGGTATTTTATGGGACTTTTTTTTTTCAGAGGAAGGAGTGAACTTAAATCAGATTTGAGACTATCTCTCTTTTTTTTTAATCCATGAGATTTGATCTGCTCAGTAGTAACTCTAGATACTGAATTTTCAATTGCTAGGAACATTCAGTATAAAAGATAGGGTGCACCGACTTGGTTTATTATTATATTTTTAAAGTTATCACTGTAAACCTGGTTGTGGTTATAGGAAAAGCTGTCCTTTTAATAATATGATTAGTGGAAATATTTGCCTACAAGTGTGATGAGTTTTTCTTGATTTTAAATATCTAGAGTGGAACTAATTATTATGTGCTATTATTCTTGACTTAGGCCAAGAATATGTCTAAGCATTAAGGATCAGAATTTTGCATTACATATTTTTGAAAGCTTAGCATTCTTGTTATAGCAATCAGGTAAGAAGATAGAGCTCAGTGTGGTCATCCTCATTCTAAGTGGCCAGTGGAAAATATTCCTTTTGGTATCTTCATTATATCCATAGAAAGAGAGAAATGCTGCAGTGTTCAAAAACAGTTTTCACCTAATTTTTAAATATGTTCTAGACTAACTTTTCCAAGTATTTAGAAATATAGAATAATTACAAAGATTTCCATCAAAATAGTAGCTTACTGAAGAGAATGAACATTGAAGTGTTTGAAGGAGTGGGGAAATGAACTCACCTTGTTTGTGGTTAACCTCAAATGCTAGACCAGAACTGAAATTCTGGACAGTTCTGGTTTATTGAGTGCATGTCTCAATACATTACAAGGATTAAGATGATACTATTTCATTGTTCTAAAATGGAAGCAACTTAGTTTGGTTTGGGGTCTTATATTTGACAGTTGTATAGTTTTTTACTTAGTTCAACCAGCTGTATTCTGAGAATTTCCTTTATTTTCAAAGAACTGCAGTATTTTAGAGAAGAAAAAGGCTTGAAAGCAGCCCAGGTAGGCATGCAGAGCATGCATTTCCATATTCAAGGCTGTTTCTTTCAAGTTTTCATGGACATGGAAGTATTCTAAATAGTACAAGTATTATATAAATGAAGGACAATGAAATAAGTCTTTTTGTATTTTAGAATGGGTAATAAAGCTACAAATTTGAATTAATGTAAACTTTGAAAAAAATGAGTGACAAAGCTGTAGACAGAAAACGATCATGGGTTTCTAAGGATCCAGGGGGTGGTGAGGAGGGATGAATATGTCGAGCACAGGGGATTTTTAGGGCAGTGAAACTATTCTGTGTACTATAAAAGTGGATACATTACATTATGCATTTGTCAAAACTCATAGAACCGTACAACAAAAAGAGTAAATCCCAACCATAGACTTTTGTTAACAACAATATATTAATATTGGCTCATCAGTTTTAGCAAATGCACCACACTAAATATGCAAGATGTTAACAATAGGAGAAGTGACAATTAGGGGTGGGGTGATATATGGGAACTCTCTGTACTCTGCTTAATTTTTCTGTAAACCCAAACTGCTCTAAAACGTAAAGTCTATTAATTATTAAAAAATACAATTGATTAAAAAAATAAATCTTTATTCCCTGAAAGTTCTTAAAGCATTTTAAAAAATGAAATACCATATTGAACACATGGTTTTATTCATTTTAATTTTTTCTTTTTTTTTTGCAATTTTCCCTGAAATTGGGCTGGTTGGATTCAATGTCATAATTTTAAAATACTGAATGAGCGACATTAGCATTCAGCAATATGAGAGACTATATATTCTGAAACACCCCAGCATGAAAACATTAAACCTACTCTTTTAAATTTATGGATGACTTCCAAAAAGTTGAAGGAAGGTGGACAAGTACTGTAGCTGTCGGCTATCCTGGGCTAACCCAAAGTCTCCAGCTGACTAGAATTTGAACATTAATAAACTACTGCATACTAGAAAAGAGAGTCAAAACCTTGGGCCTATGAAGGGAAGGGTTTTGATTGGAGACCAGAATAAAGAAAGGAATGACAAAGGACCACCTCTAAGGAAAAGGATAAATAGGAGAAAAGGAAATATTGCTGAATAAAATAACAAATATACCTAAGCTATGGCTATCAATAGGGAATTTCAAAAGACATGAAAAGGAAAACAAATCTGAATTTCTCTTCTATGAGAATTTGTAACCAAGTTTTGGGATCCATACTTACAATATTAGGCATTAAAAACAAACAAACAAAAAGCCCTGCAATCTAAGAATTCAAAAATTTTCCTGGTTTTTAGTGTTCTAATCATCCAGTTGAAGCAAACAAAATCACACTCAACTCTGGTTTCAGAGATAAGTACCACATTCAAATCAGGTTTCAAATACTTCTCGCGTATAAAGTTCCCATGAATATGAGCTCTAAATAAATAAATGAATAAATAAACATAGGAATTAAGACATATTGAGGATGAATGAGCAAAAGCAACAAATAGTAAAACTAAGCCATGAAGACTTAGACAACAGATACAGAATATTAAATAATTATGAAATAAAAGGAAGAAATAAAACCATGAGCAAAGGGTCATAGGCTACAAAAATGACTAGGAAGTTATGAAATGTAATGAAATAGAAAATCTATAACTGAACAATATAATCACTGAAATGAAAATATCAATAGAAATGTTAAATAGCAGATTAGACCCATCTGCAGAGAGAAAGTCTGGAAGATAGATCTGAAACAAAAGTACACATAGTACAGGACAGAATGGGACATAGAAAATATGAAAACTTAAGGACATTGAGGATATAATGACAATGACCATATACATCTAACTGGAGTTCCAAAATAGTATAATAAAGGTATTGAACAACTGTATTTCAATAAACTTGAACACTTTAAAAAGAAAAACTTCTGGAAAAATATAACTTAGGAAGATATAGAAAATATGAGTAGTCCTATACATAATGCGTAAGGAAATTCTATCAATAGCTAAAAGTCTTCCTCAAACAAAGCACAAGACTCAAATAGTTCCAATATTCGAAGGTCAGGTAATGGAAAAAGAGTGTCCCTACCACATCAAAAATCATGGTCAGTATAAGAATGGGAAAGAAAATAATGAACATAGGTGAAAGAAATCCTAACAAAGCATTAGTACAACAAATCCAACTGCATATAAAAAAGATAATAAATCACAACCAAGCTATTTTACAGATTCAATGATGGCTTAATGTTAGAAATGTTAATGTAAATCACAACACAAAAAACAGTAGGAAAAGAATTATTTCATTTGGTATAGGATAATATTTAAATTCAACATTTATTTATAATAAAAATCTAATTAAAAGTAGAAATAGAAATCTTGCCTTATAACTAAATGAAACCACTATACGATGCCATTATTCACCCACTCACTTGGCAAATCACGTCAAATGTTGGCAAGGATATGACTAAACTGGAATTCTTATATGTACTGCTTCTCAGAGTGGGTTTTTTTTTACACCCATTTGGAAATAATCTGGTATTATTTAACAGATTTTAAACCATAACAATTTCATTCCACTCTTACACATGTACAACAGAAGACTGGTATAAGAATGTTCATGGAGGAATTATTGCAATAACAAAATACAGGGATTTTGTAATAACAAAAAGCCCAATATCTGTCAAGAAAATGGGTAAGTGAATTTTTCTATACTCATAAAATGGCTTACTACACAGCAAAGAACTATAGATACATACATCAACAGAGATGAGCTAACAAAATGTATGAAAAGAACAAGATGTACAAGTATAAAACCAGTTTTTTTAAGTTAAAAAGCAAGTAAATTAAACAAAGGAAAGGAATTATAAATACAAACTCAGGATCCTGATTTCCCACAGAGAGTAGGAGGGATGTTATTAGAGAGAAGCACATGGGTGGCTTCAGAAGTATTGCTAATATTTTCCTTGAATTGCAAGGTGAGTAAAGAGGTATTTATCATATCATTACATTTTATAACATACATAGATGTTATTTTTTGCATTTATAACTTTCATAATAAAAATATCTATGATAATCTTAACATGATAAGTAAGTTAAGGTGATATATTGAAAACTTCCTTTTATAATAAAGTAAAGGCAGATGATGGAGACAGGAAACAAATGCCAAGCAAATGGGATTGTTTACCTTATTAGCACTGGCAAAATACTATTTTTTTTCCAGCTACATATAGAATGTGTTGTGAAAGGCAGTACTGTGCACTGAGGAAGAGCCATATTGACTGGTGCAAACTTGGTTGTGATTACTTCTTAGCTGTGGGACCTTGGGTTTGGGATCTCTCATTTGCAAAACAGAAAATAATAGGACTTAATTATCAAGTTATTGTAAGTATTAAATGAGTTAGCGCCAAGTGCTGAAGCAGGATCCATACCAGATAAATCCTCAATCAATATTAGATTATAATGATCATTCCCTTTTGCGTTAATACTTTGAAATATTCTGTTTGTATTATGATAGGCTTTGGTCATTTGATGAAGCAGTTGATGACATTGGCTGATGGACATGTGGTGTTGGCTCTAGAAGGAGGACATGATCTTACAGCCATCTGCGATGCATCAGAAGCCTGTGTAAATGCCCTTCTAGGAAATGAGGTAAACAACTAAAAATACAAAAGAGCAGGTGTAAATGGCCAGGAATGTATGCACACATATTTTTTAAGTTTTGTTTTTAAATCCCATGTACTCAGAATGCACAATGTTGCTCTTACAATTTTAAGAAAGGAAGCCTTAGATAAATTTATATGTTTTCATGTTATGTGTTATAACTTTTGCCCAGTTATAGAATTTACATAGCACTCTCCTCAATCAGGTTATTGGCAGAGTTCTATAAACAAATTAATACGCCCTGTGAGGAGAAACGCTCTTTATACTGACCCAACTAATGAGCATTGAAAAGGAAATAATTCAAAGAAAATTTCTCTTGAGATTTTCTATAGGATTGTTACTTTGGGTGGAGGGAAAGCTACTTAAAATTTTTTTCAGTTTTATATAGGCATAGTTAACAAAATTGTGACATATTTAAAGTGTACAATGTGATGATTTGGCATACAAAAACACTGAAATGATTCCCTCCGTACAGTTAATTCAACACATTCATTCATCACCTCACATAGTTTATTTTGTTGTTGTTTGGTGAGAACACTTAAGTGCTACTCTTCACAAATGTCAAATACACAGTGCAGTATTATCAACTAGAGTGACAATGCTGTTCATTAAGTCCCCAAACTTTATTCTAATCTTATAACTGAAAGTTCTAAATCTTTTACTACCCTCTTCATATTCCCCCTACCACCACCCCAGTCCCTGGAAACCACCATTCTACTCTGTTTCAATAAATTCACTTTTTTTTGTTTGTTTTTGTTTTGGTTCCACAAAACAAAACAAAAAGTGATAACATGCAGTATTTTTTCTTTCTCTATTTTCCCTCCAGGTTCAGTCATGTTGTCACAAATGACAGGATTTCCTTCTTTTTTTAAGGCTGAATAATATTCCATTGTATAAACTGTGTGTGTGTGTATACACAGATACATATTTTTTTCTTTATCCATTCATCTGTTAATGGACACTTACATTGTTTCCATACCTTGACTATTGTGAATAGTGCTGCAACAAGCATGGGATGACAGGTATCTTTTTGAGACAGTGATTTTGTTTCCTTGGATATATACCCAAAAGTGAAATTGCTGGGTTACATAGTAGTTCTAGTTTTTCTTGAAGAACCTTCTACTGTTTTCCATAGTGGCTGTGTTAGACCTTCACACCAACAGTGCACAAGGGTTCCCTTTTCTCCACTTCCTCACCAGCATTTATCTCTTCTTGTTTGATAATATACATCCTAACAATATGTGAGGTGATATCTCATGGTGAATGGTGATTTTGATGTGCATTTTTCCTGATGATTACTAATCTTGAACATGTTTTCACATACATGTTGGCCATTTGTATGTCATCTTTGGAAAAATATCTTTACAGGTCCTTTGCCCATTTTTAATTGGTTTTTTTATTTTGGGGGGGTTTGTGTGTGTTCATTTGTTTGTTTGCTGTTAAGTCAAATGAATTCCTTGTATATTTTAGATATAACCCCTTATTGGATATGTGGTTTGCAAATATTGTCTCCTGTTCCATAGCATGCCTTTTAATTTTGCTGATGACTACCTTTGCTGTGTAGTAGCCTTTTAGTTTGAAGTAGTCCCACTTGTTTATTTTTGCTTTTGTTGTCAAATACAAAAAAACATTGCCAAAAATGATGTCAAGGAGTTTACCCTCTATGTTTTCTTCTAAGAGCTTTATCATTTCAAGTCTTACATTTAAGTATTTAATCAATTTTGAATTGCTTTTTGTGTACAGTGTAAGATAGGGGTCCAATTTCATTCTTTTGCATATGGCTATCCAGTTTTACTAACACCATCAATTGAAGAGACAGCTCTTTCCCCATCATACATTCCTGGTTCCTTTGTTGAAGATTAATTGGCTGTATATGCATGGATTTGTTACTGAGATCTCTCTTCTGTTGCATTAATCTATGTGTCTAGTGTTAATACCAATACCATATTGTGTTAACTACTTGTAGTATAGTTTGAAATCAGAAATTCTGATGATTCCCACATTATTATTCTTTCTTAAGATTACTTTTGCTATTTGGGATCTTTTGTGGTTTCATAAGAATTTTAGGATTTTTTTTTTTCTATCTCTCAGAAAAAATTATCTTTTGATAGGGATTACATTGACTGTAGATCACTTCGGATAGTACAGGCATTTTAATAATATTAACTCTTCTGACCCTTGAATATGGGATATCTTTCCATTTATGTGTGTCTTCTTCACTTTCTTTCATCAGCATCTTGTAGTTTTTGGCATAGAGATCATTCCCTTCCTTGGATAAATTTATTCCTAAATATTTTATTGTTTATCAGAACATTCTAAATTGAATTTATTTGTTTTTCAGATAGTTCATTGTTGATGTAGAGAAATAAACCTGGTTTTGTATGTTGATTTTGTATCCTGAATTTGTTTATTAGTTCTGACAGTTTTGTGATGGAGTCTTTAGAGTTTTCCATATTTATCACATCATCAGCAAATAGTGAATTTTACTTTCTCCTCTCCAATTTGGATATCTTTAGTTCTTTTTCTTGCCTAATTGTTCTAGGTTATGTACTATGTACTAGGCTGAATGAAGTGGGAAGACTGGTCATCCTTGTCTTGCTCCCGATCTTACAGGAAAACCTTTCAGCTTTTCAGTATTTAGTATGATGTTAGCTGTGGGTTCATCATATATGGCCTTTACTATGTTGAAGCAAATTCCTTTTATACTGAATTTGTTGAGTATTTTTATCATAAAAAGATGTTGAATTTTTTCAAATGCTTTGTTTGCGTCTGTTGAGATCACATGATTTTTATCCTTCATTCTGTTAATATGATCTATCACATTGGTTGATTTGTATAGGTTGAACCATCCTAGCATCCATGGAGTAAAATCCCACTTGATCATACTGTATGATTCATTGAATGTACTGTTGAATTCAGTTTGCCAGTATTTTCTTGAGGATGTTTGTATCTAGTTCATCAAGGGTATTGGCCCATAATTTCTTTTCTTGTATGTCCTTTATTACTTTGTTATCAGGGAAATGCTGGTCTCTTAAAATGAGTTTGGACATGTCCTCCTCTTCAGTTTTTTGGATGAGTTTGAGAAGGATTAGAATTAGTTCTTCTTTAATATTTGGGAGAATTCATGAGAGAAGCCATCTGATTCTGGATTTTTCTTTGTTGGGAGGTTTTTGATTACTGATTAAATCTCCTTACTAGTAACTAGTTCAGATTTTCTGTTTCTTCATGATTCAGTTCTGTAGGTTTTACGGTAGAAATTATAGAAAAATTTACCCATTTCTTCTAGGTTATCTAACTTGTTGGCATATAATTGTTCATAGTAGTTTCTTACAATCCTTTGTATTTCTATGTCATCAGTTTTCATGGCTCCTTTTCATATCTGAGTTTATTAATTGAGATTTCTCTTTTTCCCTAATCAAGTTAAAAGCTTATCAATTTTGTTTATCTTTTCATAAAACCAGCTGTTAGTTTCATTTATTGTTTTCTATTGTCTTCGTAGTCTTTATTTCATTTTATTTCCACACTGATCTTTGCTATTTTCTTCCTTTTACTAACGTTGGCATAGTTCTTCTTTCTCTTCTTTCTGTGGTATAAAGTTAGGTTGTTTATTTGAGATCTTTTTTCTTAATGAAGGCATTTGCTATGATCACATTCCTTCTTTGAACTGCCTTTACTGCATTGCATAAGTTGTGTTGTGTTTCCATTTTCATTTGTGTCAAGATTTCTTTTATTTCTCTTTTTTTTATATAATTTATTTTGGTATCATTGATCTACAATTACATGTGCAATATTATGGTTATTAAACTACCCCCTTCATCAGGTCCCCCCCAGCAACCCCATTACAGTCACTGTCCACCACTGTAGTGAGATGCTATAGAATCACTACTTGTCTTCTCTGAGTTGTACAGCCCTCCCCATGCCCCCCAACATTACGTCTGCTAATCGTAATGCCCTTTTTTCCCTCTTATCCCTCCCTTCTCACCCATCTTCCCCAGTCCCTTTCCCTTTGGTAACTATTAGTCCATTCTTGGGTTCTGTGAGTCTGCTGCTGTTTCGTTCCTTCAGTTTTTTTCTTTGTTCTTATACTCCACATATGAGTGAAATCATTTGATACTTGCCTTTCTCGGCTTGGCTTATTTCATTGAGCATAATACCCTCTAGCTCCATCCATGTTGTTGCAAATGGTAGGATTTGTTTTCTTCGTATGGCTGAATAATATTCCATTGTGTATATGTACCACTTCTTCTTTATCCATTCATCTACTGATGGACACTTAGGTTGCTTCCATTTCTTGGCTATTGTAAATAGTGCTGCGATAAACATAGGGGTGCATATGTCTTTATCAAACTGGGCTGCTGCAGTCCTAGGGTAAATTTCTAGGAGTGGAATTCCTGGGTCAAATGGTATTTCTATTTTGAGTTTTTTGAGGAACCTCCATACTGCTTTCCACAATGGTTGAACTAATTTGCAGTCCCACCAGCAGTGTAGGAGGGTTCCCTTTTCTTCACATCCTCGCCAACATTTGTTGTTGTTTGTGTTTCGGATGTTGGCCATCCTCACTGGTGTGAGGTGATATCTCATTATGGTTTTAATCTGCATTTCTCTGATGATTAGCGATGTGGAGCATCTTTACATGTGCCTGTTGGCCATCTGAGTTTCTTCTTTAGAGAAGTGTCTAGTCATGTCCTCTGCCCATTTTGTAATTGGATTATTTGCTTTTTGTTTGTAAAGGTGCGTGAGTTCTTTATATATTTTGGATGTCAACCCTTTATCAGATACGTTTTTTATGAATATATTCTCCCATACTGCAGGATGTCTTTTCGTTCTGCTGATGGTGTCCTTTGCTGTACAGAAGCTTTGCAGCTTGATATAGTCCCACTTGTTCATTTTTGCTTTTGTTTCCCTTGCCCAGGGAGATATGTTCATGAAGATGTCACTCATGTTTATGTCCAAGAGATTTCTGCCAATGTATTTTTCTAAGAGTTTTATGGTTTCATGACGTACATTCAGGTCTTTGATCCACCTTGAGTTTACCATTGTGTATGGGGCTATACAGTAGTCCAGTTTCATTCTCTTACATGTAGCTGTCCAGTTTTTCCAACACCGGCTGCTGAAGAGGCCGTCATCTCACCATTGTATATCCAAGGCTCCTTTATCATACATTAACTGACTGTATATGCTTGGGTTAATGTTTGGATTTTCTATTCTGCTCCAGTGGTCTGTGGGTCTGTTTTTGTGCCAATACCAAATTGTCTTGATTACTGTGGCTTTGTAGTAGAGCTTGAAGTCAGGGAGCATAATTCCCCCTCTTTTATTCCTTCTTCTCAGGATTGCTTTGGCTATTCGGGTCTTTTGTGGTTCCATATGAATTTTAGAATTATTTGTTCCAGTTCATTGAATAAACTGTTGGTAGTTTGATAGGGATTGCGTTGAATCGGTAGATTGCTTTAGGTAGTATAGCCATTTTGACAATATTTATTCTTCCTAGCCAAGAGTATGGGATGCATTTCCATTTGTTAGTGTCCTCCTTAATTTCTCTAAGGAGTGTCTTGTAGTTTTCAGAGTACAGGTCTTTCACTTCCTTCGTTAGGTTTATTCCTAGGTATTTTATTCTTTTTGATGCAATTGTGAATGGAATTGTTTTTCTGATTCCTCTTTCTGTTAGTTTATCGTTAGTGTATAGGAAAGCAACATATTTCTGTGTGTTAATTTTGTATCCTGCAACTTTGCTGAATTCAGATATTAGTTCTAGTAGTTTTGGAGTGGAGTCTTTAGTTTTTTATGTACAGTATCATGTCATCTGCAAATAGTGACAATTTGACTTCTTCTTTACCAATCTGGATGCCTTGTATGTCTTTGTTTTGTCTGATTGCCGTGGTTAGGACCTCCAGTACTATGTTGAATAACAGTGGAGAGAGTGGGCATCCCTGTCTTGTTCCCGATCTTAGATGAAAAGCTTGTAGCTTCTCGCTGTTACGTATGATGCTAACTGTGGATTTGTCATATATGGCCTTTATGATGTTGAGGTACTTGCCGTCTATACCCATTTTGTTGAGAGTTTTAATCATGAATGGATGCTGAATTTTGTCAAATGCTTTTTCAGCATCTATGGAGATGATCATGTGGTTTTTATTCTTCTTTTTGTTGATGTGGTGGATGATGTTGATGGGTTTTCGAATGTTGTACCATCCTTGCATCCCTGGGATGAATCCCACTTGATCATGGTGTATGATCCTCTTGATGTATTTTTGAATTCGGTTTGCTAATATTTTGTTGAGTATTTCTGCATCTATGTTCATTAGGGATATTGGTCTGTAATTTCTTTTTTTGGTGAGATCTTTGCCCGGTTTTGGTATTAGAGTGATGCTGGCTTCATAGAATGAGTTTGGAAGTATTCCCTCCTCTTCTATTTTTTGGAAAAGTTTAAGGAGAATGGGTGTTATTTCTTCTCTATATGTCTGTTAGAATTCAGAGGTGTATCCATCAGGTCCAGGGGTTTTGTTCTTGGGTAGTTTTTTGATTACCAATTCAATTTCGTTGCTGGTGATTGATCTGTTTAGTTTTCCTGTTTCTTGTTTGGTCAGTCTTGGGAGTTTGTTCCTGCACCCTCTGTCTCTCCAATCTCCGCTACACCCCGCGATGTGGGTCAGCGCTCCCCACGCAGATCACCGGGGCTGGTTATTTCGCGGGGTGTACTTCCACTCCCTCCCGGCTCTGAATCCTCTCCTCCCACAGGTGCACTGGGGCGGGTGAGTGCTCAGGTCCCGCCGGGTCGTGGCTCCATATCTTACCTGCCTTGCGGGGTGCCGTTTCCTCTCAGGTGTAGCTGCACGCTGTGCGCTTTCCTGTGTATTCTGGTCTCTCTTTTAGGTATAGTTGTATTTGCTGTATTTTCATAGATATATATATTTTTGGGAGGAGATTTCTGCTGCCCTGCTCACGCCACCATCTTTCCGAAGTCCTCTTTATTTCTCTTTTGATTTATTCTTTACTCCACTGGATATTCAGAATCATGTTGTTAAATTACCATGTATTTTTTAATTTTCCACTTTTCTTCTTGTAATTGATTTCTAGTTTCATGCAATTGTGGTCAAAATAGATACTTGGGATGATTTCAGGCTTAAAATTTACTGAGACTGGTTTTGTGGCCTAATATATGATCTATAGTGGAGAATGGTTCATGTATGCTTGAAAAGAACATATATTGTGAAGCCATAGTCTTTGTTCTTAGTGGTTCCCAGTAGCTGAGAAGGTGTAAGTTCTGTCAGTGTCCCTAAGGCAAGGGACACAGTTCGCACCTAAGTATAGCATGACTGGAAACTGGGCTGTCAGGTAACAGCTGGGAAGGTATGCAGTCAAACTCTTTACAGGGAGAAACTTGAGATGACATTTTGGACTGTACCCTCTGCACTGAGCTTAGGTTTATAGCCATGAGGGGATGCTCCTTTCATATGTAAAAACTGCTTTTGTTTACTATAGGCCTATGGAACTCATAAATGCCAACCCTTTTGCTTTCAGAGCTAGGTAGATTGGGAGCCCATTCCTTGGGCAGAAACCTTAAAATTTGGAGTGCTAGATATGTGGTCCAAACCCTTCACTCCTTGGAGAGAAGCTGAGAGTTGGGGTTCACATCCAATTGTATGGTACAGTGCCAAGGGTGGGTTTATGACAAAAGTGTATTTCAACCTTTCCTACCCATTTTGATGTGGGTATTTTCTCATTCACTCAGTGTGTAGAATCACTCAGCTTATTTATGGATTTCTGTCAGAGGGAATTGCTCCATGTGTAGATAAACAGTCATTGCATCCTTAGAAAGAGGGAAATTCAGGAGCCCCCTATGCCACCATCTTGGTCTGGAGTCTTAAAAATATTGGTAAACTTGAGGAAAAAAGATGGCAGCATGAGAAGTGAGGCAGAAATCTCCTCCCAAAACCACATATAATATGAAAATACATCAAATACAACTAATCCTTAAAAAGTTCCTAGAAATAAGATTGCACTAGCCAGTCTACATCTGGGAAAAGATAACATATCACAAAAAAGGAAAAAGTAACAAAGCTGCGACCCAGCAGGACCTGAGCATTCCCCCTACCCCAGCTCACTGGTGGGAGGAAGAGAAACAGAGCACGAAGGGAGTAGAAGCCCAGTACTGCTAAATATCCAGCCCTGGAGATTTTCTCCAGGAGCACAAACCCACATTGCATAGTGCTCTGGAGATTAGAGGAGTTTAAAAGCACAGTCAGAGACTGAGATTCCAGCCACTTATGGAGAACAGGTTCCCACAACTGGCTGTTCTGGTACAAAAGAAAGGTGGGTGCTTTTAAAGACTTCCCAACCGTGAGAGAGCTGAATAAGGGGCAAGGACTACACAGAGCTTGCTGCTCAGGAGAAGGAACAGGTGGACAAAATCATTCCAGCACACTCAGCCTGGCAGGTTGGGAACTTTCAGGAGCTTCAGGTGCTCCATCCCCCTGGCAGGCAACACAACTCAGAGGCCCTTCCACTGTGATAAGCAGCCTGACACTCCTTCCTCCCAGCCGTCACCTGTGTGCAAATCTGCTATCCCTGCCATCCCTTCAAGTCAGCCAGAGGGCAGCCCGAACAACAGCAACTACAGGGGCTTAACGCAGAGGATGCTTCCTGCCCACACGCAGCTAACTGGCAATGACAGGGGAGGCAAACACTGCAGCTGGGAAGCAGGAAAGAGCTCTGTCCTTCCAGTAGGCCCTGGTACTGCTCACCTGTGACCCCACCATTGCACCAGGCCAGCCTGAGGGCTGCCCTGCCCATGGCAGCTTAGGGAATTAACCCAGAGACCACTCTCTATGCGTGGCTCACTGGCCCTGACAGGGAAAAAAAGCAATACAACCAAGAAGCGAGAAAGGGCTTTGTCCTCCCAGCAGGCACCCGCGCCACTTGCTTGAGACCACTCCTATTGCTCCAGGACTATGAAAAGTCAGAATAAGCTTGTTCAATGCAAAATCCATCAAACACTGGAAAGAGGGCTCTGTGAGACTGAAATCACCAATCTTCCAGAAAAATAATTCAAAATAAAAGTCATAGCATGCTAATGGAGCTACAGAAAAATATTAGAGAGCTAAGGGACAAATTCAGGAGGAAATAGACACCGTAAAAAATACAGTAACTGAAATGAAACAAACAATGGAGGGATTTAAAAGCAGATTAGATGAGGTACAGGAGATGGTAAATGTAATAGAAATTAGAGAAGAGGAATACAAAGAAACTGAAGCACAGAGAGAAAAAAGGATATCTAGGAATGAAAGAATATTGAAAGAACTGTTTGACCAATCCAAATGGAACAGTATTTGCATTATAGAGAAACCAGAAGAAGAAGAAGAAAGAGAAAGGGATAGAAAGTGTCTTTGAAGGAATAATTGCTAAAAACTTTCCCAATATGGGGAAGGAAATATTCTTTCAGGCCATGGAAGTGCACAGATCTCCCAACACAAGGGACCCAAGGAAGACAACACCAAGACATATAATTAAAATGGCAAAGATCAAGGACAAGGCCAGAGTTTTAAAGCAGCCAGAGAGAGAAAAAAGATCACATACAAAGGAAAACCCATCAGGCTATCATCAGACTTCTCAGTAGAAACCTTACAGGCCAGAAGGGAGTGGCATGGTATATTCAATGCAATGAAACAGAAGGGCATCGAACCAAGAATACTCTACCAAGCAAGATTATCACTTAAATTTGAGGAGGGATTAAACAAAGTACAGATAAGCAAAAGTTGAGGGAATTTACCTCCCACAGACCAACTCTAGTGTATTTTAAAGGGACTGCTCTCAAAGGAAGTGCTCCTAAGGCTAAATAACTGTCTTCAGAGAAAATGAAATCACAATAAAGGAAGTATACCAGTTAATTACCAACCAAATGGAAAATCAAATCAGCTACCCACAAAGTCAGCCAAGGGATAAACAAAGAGTACAGAATAGGACACCTAGCATATAAATAGTGGAGGAGGATGAAAAAGAAGGGAGAAAAAATAAATAATCTTCAAATTGTGTTTATAATAGTGTAATAAGTAAGATAAGTTAGACTATAAGATAGTAAAGAAGCTGCTGTTGAACCTTTAATAACCATGAATCCAAAGCCTGCAATGGCGGTAAGTACATGTCTATTGATAATCACCCTAAATGTAAATGGATTGGATGCAAGACATAGAATTACAGAATGGATAAAGAAGCAAGACCCATCTATATGCTGTCTACAAGAGACTCACTTAAAAACCAAAGACATACACAGACTGAAAATGAAGGGATGGAAAAGATATTTCATGCAAACAATAAAGAGAAAAAAGCAGGTGTTGCAGTACTTGTATCAGACAAAATAGACTACAAAATAAAGAAAGTAACAAGAGACAAGAAGGATGTTATATGACACAGGGGTCAGGGCAACAAGAGGATAAAACCATTATAAATATAGGAGCACCCAAATATTTGCAACAAATACTAACAGAATTAAAAGGGTAAATAGAATCTAATACATTCTTTTTAGGAGACTTCAACACACCACTCACTCCAAAGGACAGGTCAACCAGACAGAAGATAAATAAGAAGACAGAGGCACTGAATAACACATTAGAACAGATGGACCTAAGAGACATCTACAGAACACTCCACCCAAAAGCAACAAGATATACATTTTTCTCAAGTGCACATGGAAAATTTTCCACAATAGATTACATACTAGGCCACAAAAAGAGCCTCAGTAAATTCAGAAAGATTGAAATTGTACCAACCTACTTCTAAGATCACAAAGGTATGAAACTAGAAATAAATTGTGCAAAGAAAACAAAAATGCCCACAAACACATGGAGGATTAACAACAAACTCCTAAATAATAAATGGATCAATGACCATATTAAAACAGAGATCAAGCAATATATGGAGACAAATGAAAACAACAGCTCAATGCCCCAACTTCTGTGGGACGCAGTAAAGACAGTTCTAAGAGGAAAGTATATAGCAATTCAGGCCTATCTAAAGAAGGAAGGACAATCCCATATGAACAGTCCAAAAATGCAGTTAATGAAACTAGACAAAGAAGAGCATATGAGGCCCAAAGTCAGTAGAAGGAGGGACATAATAAAGATCAGAGAAGAAATAAATAAAATTGAGAAGAATAAAACAATAGAAAGAATTAATGAAACCAAGAGCAGGTTCGTTGAGAAAATAAACAAAATAGATAAACCCCTAGCCAGACTTATCAAGAAGAAGAGTCTACACACATAAACAGAATCAGAAATGAGAAAAGAAAAATCACTACAGACACCACAAAAATACAAATAATTATTAGAGAATATTATGAAAAATTATATGCTACCCAATTGGATAATCTAGAATAAATGGACAAGTTTTTAGAAAAATACAACCTTCCATGATGGACCCAGGAAGAAAGAAAATCTGAACAGACCAGTTACCAATAATGAAATTGAATTGGTAATAAAAAAATGCCCCAAGAACAAAACTCCTGGACCAGATGGTTTCACTGCTGAATTTTATCAGACATTTAGAGAAGAACTAATATCCATCTTCCTTAAAGTTTTCCAAAAAGTAGAAGAGGAGGGAATACTTTTCAAACTCATTCTATGATGCCAGCATCACTCTAATACCAAAACCAGACAAAGACACCACAAAAGAAAGAAAATTACAGACCAATATCCCTGATGAACATAGATGCAAAATCCTCAACAAAATATTAGCAAAGTGAATTCAAAAATACATCAGAAAGGTCATCCATCATGATCAAGTGGGATTTATTCCAGGGATGCAAGGATGATACAACATTCGAAAATCCATCAACATCACCCACCACATCAATAAAAAGAAGAACAAAACCACATGATCATCTCCATAGATGCTGCAAAAGCATTTGACAATATTCAACATCTATTCATGAAAAAACTCTCAACAAAATGAGTGTAGAGGGCAAGTACCTCAACATAATAAAGGCCATAAACAACAAACCCACAGCCAACATCATACTTAACAGTAAAAAGCTGAAAGCTTTTCCTCTAAGATTGGGAACAAGACAAGGATGCCCACTCTCCCCACTTTTACTCAACATAGTAGTGGAGGTCTTAGCCTTGGCAATCAGACAACACAAAGAAATAAAAGGCATTCAGATCAGCAAGGAACAAGTTAAACTGTCACTGTTTGAAGATACATAAAAAACCTTAAAGACTCCACTCCAAAACTACTAGAACTAATATCTGAATTCAGCAAAGTGGCAGGAAACTAAATTAATACACAAAAATCTGTTGCATTCCTATACACTAATGATGGACTAGCAGAAAGAGAAATCAGGAAAACAATTCCATTCACAATTGTATCAAAAAGAATAAAATACCTAGGAATAAACCTAACCAAGGAAGTGAAAGACCTATACCCTGAAAACTGCAAGACATTCTTGAGAGAAATTAAAGACAACACTAATAAATGGAAATACACCCCATGCTCATGGGTAGGAAGAATTCGTATTGTCAAAATGGCTATCCTGCCTAAAGCAATTTACAGATTCAATGCAATCCCTATCAAAATACCGACAGCAGTCTTCAACGAACTAGAACAAATAGTTCTAAAATTCATATGGAACCACAAAAGACCCCAAATAGCCAAAGAATAAAGTGGGGGGGGATAACGCTCCTCAACTTCAAGCTCTACTACAAAGCCACAGTAATCAAGACAATTTGATACTGGCACAAGAACAGAACCATAGATCAATGGAATAGAATAGAGAGTCCAGATATAAACCCACACATATATGGGTTTGGCTAAAAAAGCTTCTGGACAGCAAAGGACAACATCAGCAAAAAAAAAAAAAGGCATCCTACAGTACAAGAGAGTATATATGACATAAATGTCATACCCAAATAAGGGGTTGACATCCAAAATATGTAAAGAGCTTACACACCTGAACACCCAAAAAGCAAATAACCTGACTAAAAAATGGGCAGAGGATCTGAACAGACACTTCTCCAAAGAAGAAATTCAGATGCTAACAGGCACGTGAAAAGATACTCCACATCACTAATTATCAGGGAAATTCAAATTAAAACCACAACGAGATATCACCTCACACCAGTTAGGATTGCCAATATCCAAAAGACAAGCAACAACAAATGCTGGTGAGGATGTTGAGAAAGGGGAACCCTCCCACCCGGCTGGTGGGAATGTAAATTAGTTCAACCATTGTGCAATGCAGTATGGAGGTTCCTCAAAAACTCAAAATAGAAATACCATTTGACCCAAGAATTCCACTCCTAGGAATTTACAGTATCACAGATTAAAAACACATAGGCACCCCTATATTTATTGCAGCACTGTTTACAATAGCCAAGACATGGAAGCAACCTAAGTGTCCATCAGTAGATGAATGGATAAAGAAGAGGTGGTACATATACACAATGGAATATTATTCAGCCATAAGAAGAAAACAAATCCTGCCATTTGCAACAACATGGATGGAGCTAGAGGGCATTATGCTCAGTGAAATAAGCCAGGTGGAGAAAGAAAAGTACCAAATGATTTCACTCATATGTGGAGTATAACAGCAAAGCAAAAACTGAAGGAACAAAAGAGCAGCAGACTGACAGAACCCAAGAATGAACTAGTGGTTACCAAAGGGAAAGGGGTTGGGAGGCTAGGTGAGAATGGAGGGAAAAGGGGATTAAAGGGTATTTTGATTAGCACTCAAAATATAGGGGGGACACAGGGAAGGCATTATAGCACAGAGAAGACAAGTAGTGACTCTATAGCATCTTACTATGCTAATGGATAGTGACTGTAATGGGGTATGTGGTGGGGACTTGATAATAGGGGGGAAATGTAGTAACCACAATGTTGCTCATGTGAGACCTTCATAAGATTATATATCAATGATACCTTAATAAAAAAAATATTGGTAAACTCTTTTTTCTGCCACCAATTATGAATTTTCTAGGCTGAGATGATAACTATTATTTCCATCTTAAAGATGGTGATAATGAGTCTCAAAGAGGTTTGAGAAGTCTGTTCAAAGCTATGCAGCCAAAATGAATTAGATCCAAGATTTGAACTTGAATTTAAATCACCAAAGGTCATTCTTTTTTCTTTCACATCACATAACTAAATTGCAACATATCTGAGTACCTTGCAGACTTCAGATCAAATCAACATTGCATTCACTTCCAGATCATGGCAAGCTTTTGCAATTTACAAGTATTTCAAAGTTTGTATGTATTTATTAATGTTACCAATTTATTTTTTATAGTGAATATATAGAATTGTTGTGACTATTTTATGTTTGTTTTACCTTTTTATGAACTTGAAATATGACTTTGCTTATGAAATAAACATATATACAAAATCATTTTTTAAATCTATCATGCATATTATTTTTTAACACTTACTCATGCTTTTGCTGGGAGTATTTCTGAAGAGAAAAAATTGTCTTCCCTACACTGAACACCTAGGTTTTATTGTCATCATTATCTTACAAACCTGTAGGCTTTAATATGACTATTGTGCCATATATTGAAGTAAATATGTACACTTTTAATTTGAGGGAAAATATGGGAGAGAAAGCTTGAACACTGTTCAAATCTTAATTCTGCTGTATAATTTAAGACAGCACAATAACCCAAAGGATTTAAGTATCTAATGATTAGTGTCATTAGTGGATTTCTATTTCATATTATACATAGTTCAAGGTGTCTAAGATTTTCTAAATGTTAGAAATCTTCTGAGATTCTTATGAACAAATGCCAGCAGAATGTTGGAGGTTTTTTTTGTGAAAGAGGAATGCAAAAAGAAAATGCTAATTCTACCTTCTAAGTTAATGTTGGACTATTCTGTTTGCCTATCAGAAAATATATTTTGCATATCTATATTACCAAATACTTACTTCATTTTAAATGAATAAACATTTTAGGGAAGCAGACTGGTTCTAAAATATTTGCATTATAAAGGCTTATTATACCAGATGTACAGAAATCACAGTTGGTTGTAGATTGTGGCTCCATGGATGATTGACTGGCCCAGAAAGAAATGTTACCATTTGTATAAGAATTACTTTTCTGACTATGTGAAAGGAAATTATAATTTCACTGTCTCTCTGAGCATATCCATTCAAATGAAGTTCTATTTCAGTGTTCTTGTAATCTCTGTACTTGGCCCTCTCTATTCTTCCAAGGGATGATTTCCAGTGAGAATGGAATAATTTTTCCTGTGGTCTCCTTAAGTGATGACTATGTTTTAAAACAGACTTAAGTCAGTTGTGTAGAGTTACATTGTTTTCTTAATTTATCTATGTTTACTAAAAAGCAAAATGGTTGTGTGTCTCATCTTGTTGCCCTGTATTCCCCTTCAGCTGTGATTCTGTTGTCATTTCATTATATGTTATATGTGCTATCTCTAGAGATCAGAGTAGACTGTTTTCGTAGAGCAATTAATTATATTAAAGTGTGTCACCTCATTTAAAGTTTGAGACCTATGCCTTTTCTTCACATTTTAGAAAGATCAGGCTTGAGATGAAGAGATAAAAGTATCACTGGCCAATCTTAAACAGTCCCATGTGAGTGCATAGATGCTAATAATTCAAGTAAGTGATAACTGAAATGATTATTTTGGATTATATTCACTATTTAATCACTTTTAATTAGCTGGATGTCTTATTGTAAATTAAACTTAGTTATTATGATACCCTCAATACCACCTTGTCCCTTTTGTGGCTATCTTCAATTGCATAAACACAATCTAAAATATGTTTATCATGAACTAAAGGAAGAGAGATTTAAATAATCTGTGTCTTTCTGTATTTTTTTCCATTGAGATTTCTTAAGGATATAAGCAAGAATATAGATTTCCAAGGTACTTTAAGGGTAATGAATCAGTTTGGCTTATTAAACTTTGAAAGGTAAATTTTGGTGTGTCAGGTCTATCAGTATACAGAGGAATGAAGCTAAGAGAAAGAAGGATTTTTTAAATGAAAAATGGAAGAAAAATACATGTGTGTTGTATATTATAATTCAGTTTAAGAAAGGAAATGAAAATGTAATACTTAAAACAACTTAAGAAACAAAGAGTTCTTCTCACTTGCATTGACAATATAATTTATAATTCCAAGCCTGGTTTTCTATATTTTTTCCAGTTCGAAGGTCATCATGATTAACATCATGACTACATTGAAGTTTTAAATTTCATTCCTTTAGAAAAAGTATTTTATAAGGCATTTTGCATGTACTTCACCTCTACAAAAAAAAGTCTATACATGTAGTTTTCAAAGTAGTTTTACATGGTAAGCTTTAGGTAAGAAAATAAAAAAAGACGTCTTTCAGATGCCAATTATTGCAATTTCAAATCCCAACTTCCTTCCAAACTCCCTTTTAAGTGATTAATAGGGCAATTCGAACTTATTATCTGGGATTTCTCTTTTACAAATAATAAAATGTAGTAAAGCTTGAGCTTAAAACATTGGCAAAACCTACTGTGGCTTCTCAACACTGAACATGCAATTGAACTCAAATTAGGAAGGTCAAGAAGGGCCTTTTTGAGGGACTCTGCACTTTGTCAGATGTATTTATTCATGTGCAGAGGATTAGAATTCATAAACATTTTGCCAGTTTTTTTTAATGCTATTTCTTTCCCTTGTTGTTCTTGGCCAGCCCATGTCAATACAGCAGAATGCTGCTTCATATGGCTTATTATCAGCAGAGTAATATGTATTACATAACCCAAAGGAATTGCAAAATCAGCAGGAACTCTTGGTTCTGCATCTCAATTAGATACGTAGATGGGTACCAAAAATTTGATTTTTTTTTAAATTAAGTTTTCTGAGTACTGCATCCAAAATAGGTATTTCTTCTTCTTAAACATTTTTTTATCATGAAAGTGATCTAGTTAGCAAAACATCTCAACTATTCTTTTAAGAACTATGTACAAGGTCAGTCAAAATAATATACTATTGGATTAAAACTAATTTGAGCATGGTACAGGAAATTCCTTGAGGCCACTGATTTTGAAGACATACCACAAGTCCATTTTTTTTCTTTTTCTTGGCAAAGTTTGGAACTTAGATTTATCAGTCCAATCAGTATATGATGAATATTTTTGAACTTCTTCAGAGAAGCACTTAGAAACACCAGCTTGGGGTTTGCAAGAAATTGAAGTGACTATCTAAATGAGAAGAATGAGGTTGCTTGGAATGGAATCAGAAATACTTATGTGAATAGTCACATCATTTTTTAGAATTAGTAAGTGAAACATCAGTGGCGTTCTCAGAGAAACTGATTTTGGTAATTTGCATTTGTGCTGGCTGACAAACAACTTCACAGTTGCTTTAAGGCCAAATTTGCCTACTGTTATGCAAAACCAATTAGCAGCACCCTAGGTTGCTTCCTCTGAAACAAATTTTCCCAAGAAGTGAGAAAAGCTTAAGCAGTTGGCATTCTTATGGAATCCAAAAGGAAAACATTGAAAAACTTCAGGAAAGTAAAAGAAAGGAGAGGACCTTGTAGTATTAAGAGCCTCGGGTACGGAGTTGAGAACGCGGCCATTATAAGGACACCTGTCAAAACAGTAAATGAAAGTTTTAAGCTTGTTAGAAAAAAAAATTGCCTTAGACATTAAAGTTATTGAGGTGATGCTACAACCTCTGGTACTGAAGGTTCAGCATTTACATTTGAGTCTCCAGCATGTTTTTTCTTGATCTTCCTTACCCCTATTAAAGGTTTGGTTTCTACTTTCATCCTTCCTTCCCTTCCTCCCTTTCTCTCTTTATTGCTTTCTTTCTTCCTCTCTCCCTCTCTCCCTCTCTCCCTCTCTCCCTCTCTCCTTCCCTCCTTCCCTCCCTCCCTCCCTCCCTTCCTTCCTTCCCTCCCTCCGTTCCTCCCTCCCTCCCTCCCTTCCTCCGTTCCTCCCTCCCTCCCTCCCTCCCTTCCTTCCTCCCTCCCTCTCTCCCTCTCTCCTTCCCTCCCTCCCTTCCTTCCTCCCTTCCTTCCTCCCTCTCTCCCTCCCTCCCTTCCTCCCTCCCTCCCTTCCTCCGTTCCTCCCTCCCTTCCTTCCTTCCTTCCTTCCTTCCTTCCTTCCTTCCTTCCTTCCTTCCTCCCTCCCTCCCTCTCTCCCTCCCTTCCTTCCTCCTTTTTTCTTTCCCATCTTGTTTTCCTCTCTTTCTCTCTTTCCTTTCTCCTTTACTTTGTAACAACTGTCGTCTCCTGTCGAGTAGGCTGAGCTGCTCTCTTGACTTGGATTTCAGCAACAGCGGTTACACTTAGTGATTGTGCATGTTGATAATCTTTCCAAGATGACATTTTGCTCTAAGGCTGCTGAAAAAGTCTTTTGAACTGACTATAGTAAGTGTTAACAACCACCCCTGAGGTGAACTCTTGAGAATTGTTGTCCAAGTTGGTCATCAGGGGGTTGTTTGTATTAGATTTTGAATGGAGAAGTTGTTTTGCCATCTTTTTCATCCTTGAGATTATGTATGGCTGACTCCATTGGGGAATTGGTGTGAATCTGGGAAAGCTTACAAGCTCCTAAATAATTGCAATTCATGAGTAGAGAAAGAGATGGCTGAATACAGCGGAAATGTATGATAATCCAGAATAATGTTTTTACACAGTCTAATAGACTTCAAAACATATCCACACTGTGAAAGAGAATGTATGGATGATCTCAGGAGTAAAAATGATTTGGAAAATATTACTGGATGATACTTTCCATTGTAGATATAGCCTGTGATGTTTCATTTCTTATATTCAACCAAGCTTATGAAGAACAAAGCCAAAATGATTGTGGATTTTTTTATTTGTTTTAACAAATGCCAAATACAGTAGAAGTTATCTGGATAATTTAGAACTTCATCATGAAGATTTTTTGTACTATTTGTCTTTAGGCTTTTCAGAAGGTATTAAAAAGAATGTGGGCTAGGAACCTAAACACTTCATAGGGTTCTGGTTATCAACCAAAGAAGCGAAGTCTTTCTTTTTAATGGTGAAGCAAACATGTTAAGATATTTTTGTGTCCATCCACTCAATAGTCTTTTATTGGACATGTATTGTTATCCAAAAGTTCTAATACAAATAAAAAATAAAAGAAATATAGACAAAATACTTAAGAAATGTATTGTAGAATCCTTTGTCTTTAAGCATAAAGATGGAGGAATATTTTAATAGAAAATGCAACATTTAGCCTTGGTCTTGAATAAAAATGAGACTGACAAGCTAAAATGAAAAGAAATACATTCTCTTGTAGTGGAAATACATAGATAAAGACTCAAGACTTCTTAGAATTGTCAATAGCTCTCTTTGGGGTTTGTTAGTTCTTGGCAGAGATTGGCTACTTTGAGCGGCATGGAAGTAAATAATGAGGCTGGATTAGTAGAATGGAATATTATAAGGAATTAGAATTTCTGTGGAAAATATGGAAACCTTGAACAAATGAATCCTATGCTGTGGGGCAAAATAATAACAAAACCACATATGATTTTTGAAGAAAGCATAATCTCATACAAGAAAGGAGTTTTTTAGGGAAATAATTACTAGGAAGAGTTTTCTTCATATTATCAATAAACATAAAGTAATATTCTATCAGTACTATATAGGAGCTGGCTTTTAATGACTTGTGAGAGCTAATTGTGTGTATCTTTACTCCAGCCTGAGTTCAGTGACATCACAATGGTGGCTTGAAGTCAGCCATGGGAGTATTTACATCACAGAAATAGCAAATGCTACAAATTAGAGCTATTTCTTGGACAGTCAGCTATTAAATATTTACCAGTACACCACTGCATCATGATGTCAGATAGGTCATCTTAACAAAAAAATCAACATTTGGAAAAGAGTATAGTTTAAATCTCTTTCTGAATGAAGAAAATTAAGGAAAAATAGTTTGAAATATGTAAATTAGATTAAAGAAGAGAAATTTTTTTAAAAACAAGGTTAAGAAAACCAAGGATCAAAGACAAAGAAACATGGGGACTTACCAAGTGTAACTATCAAATTCAAACTTATTTGCAAAACAGAGACAAGTGAACAACAGATTTCTGGCATGTAAGTGAACTAAGCCTTCATTATAACATTTAATATCTGAAATGTGGACATGATGTAAGGAAACTACATGGGAAGTACTGAGTAAATTTCTCTTCAATATTACAGAAACTTCACTTAAATGTATACCTTTCAAGATATATATATATAGTATTTCCCTAACTCAGCTGTGTGGTTTGAACTGTTTTGTCATTATAAATGCATATCTATAATTTTACCTCAATACTTAAATAAAAATATTGATAGTCTGACTAATTACATTCATTATCCTCTTTCTAATAGACCAGAATGCCTCTTTTTTATACCTTTAAGTTTGTTAATTATTTAGCTAATATATTTATATATATGTTAGCTGCCATGTTTAAATATGCCATTATATCCAAACTTCCCAGTTATGTATAATGGAAACTATGGGATACTACTGATAAACTATGTGATATGAGATTGAATAGAGGCACTTCCTCATAGTCTTCCTTCTTTCATTCATTGGCTGATATAACCTGTAACATACATTTTTCCAAGCTGTGGTAGTTTTAGATAAAACTCAATTCATAGAACAATAACCACAGTAACCATCACAGAGTCTAGCCCACTTGTCCCTTTTATTTTATTCAAGAAAAGTCCTTCAGTATCTCATGTGAGCTGAGTGGCCATGACTGTACCCTTTGCCTCTTGGTCCACCTAATACTCTCGTAGGACTTGCTAGGGTTATACTACTCCTCTTGGCCAGAGGTGTTTCTTTATTACTATGTGATGTCACCCTTCATCACCCACACATAGATAGGATACAGGCTGACTCAGTCGAATAATCTCAATGGTTTGTTATTGTAGTAACTTGATTATCAATAGAATCCATCCTGACTTACCTTTTTTTCTCAATCTATATGGTCAAGGATTTTAATGGCTTTAAATGAATAAAGGGGGTTATTTTAAGAATGACTCATGAGTCACAATATGGATAAAATTATAACCAGATTTACTTAAACAATCAAATGAAACATATACAATTAATTATAAACATCTCTAAGACAATTATTTAAATGAAAGTTGAGTTTTAATCACCAATCCCTCCTCACTAGGGAATTGGTAATAGTTCATAAGCATGGAAGGTCAGGTCTGTATGGCAATCAGCTTCCCTTGTTCTCTTGGCCTTGATCATCACGTTCTTCCAGAGCTCCGCAGTATCTTTGATCCTGACACTGAACCCTTTCTGCATTTTTTCTGAGCTTCTTTGCATGCTATAGTGGGACTTTTAGGACGCTTCGTAAGTGAAGTTGTGGCCTCTATCTCACAACATAACTTGTTGTCCTTGCTGCAAAATCTCTAATCTTACTAACCTTCTTTAGATGCACGATAATATGGAAGAAAAAACATAGACTCAAGAACCAGACTTAATTTCCCTATTCCCTATGTCAGAAAACATATTGTCTTCTTATATTATTTTTAATTATAAAATATAATATTCATACAGAAAACTGCATCAGATATGAATGTACAATTCAATGAACTATCACAAACAGAGCACATATATAATCAGCCAGATCAAGAAATAGAATACTGTCAGCAACTCAATAGAGCCCATGTTTCCTTTCCCAATCAGTACTCCTTTTTCTCTTTTCTGAAGATAACCAATTTCTGGTTTCCAACATAATATTTTAATTTACCTGTTTTTAAATTGCATGTACATGAAAACATATATATTCTTTTGTGTCTAATTATTTTGCTCAACATTAAGTTTGTAAGATTCATCCATGTTGTTTCAGCTAGCTATAGTTCATTCATTCATTATTATCTAGTATTATATTCCATAAAAATAATTTCTAGGAAAATGTCATGGTTTATTTATCTATTCTACTTTTAATGAATACAGGGAGTTTTTCCAGTTTTGGGACCATTATGTACAATGCTGTGGTGGACATTTTATACACAATTCTTGGTACATTTGCACACATATGTCTGTTGATTATGTATCTAAAAGTGGTATTGCTGGGTCTGGGGTATGCATGTGTTTAATCTTTGTAGGTTATATCAAACTATTTTCCATAGTGGTAGTCACAATAAATACTCCTATCAGTAATATATGGCTGTTTCCTTTGTTCCAGATCCTTCCAACACTTGGAATCATTAGCCTTTTAAATTGTAGGCATTCTGTTGGTTGTGTAGTAATGCATCATCATAGTTTTGATTTGTCAGAACACTGGTGAAATAAAGCAATTCTTCATCTATTTATTTATTATTTGTATATTACAATTTTGAAGCATCTATTCAAGTCTTTTGTCTACTTTTAGTAATTTTTCTTATTTGAGCAGTTGTTTTCAGATTATATTGCTGGTTTCATGTGTTGAAATATCTTGACTGTCTTTTCACTCTATTAGACATGTCCTTTGAAAAATAAGAGTAAGTTTTAGTATAGTACAATTTGTGAATCATCTCCTTTATGATTAGTTATTTTTGTATCCTGTTTAAGTATTATTTCTATATATCTAAAGTCATGAAAATATTCTCTTTATTCCTTCCTTAAAACTTTATTTTTTACTTCAACATTTAGGTGCACAGTTCACCAGGAATTGAATATGTATATGGCATGAGGTAGAAGTCAAGTTCTTTTTTTAATGTAGATATACGGTTGATTGAGTACCACTTATTGAAAATGCCGTTTTTCCTTATGGCTCAGCAATTGTGTATTTGTATACATATTGAGATTCTATTCTAGTCCACAGATTTCTTTGTCTATCTTGTGACATTGTCAGACTGTCTTTAACTGCTGTAGATTTATAAGAAATCTTGATATGTGGTAGAACAAATCTTCTAGTTTTTTCTTCTTCAAGACAGTCGTGGCTGCATTTGTTCCCTCCATATTTTCATATAAAATTTTAGAATGAGCTTGTGTAGTTCCACAAAACACATGTAAATGAATTTAGGTCACCAACAAAAACAAAGATTATCACACTGTAATAAAAAATGCTATTTAAGAGGATACTTTGTGTACTATCATGATAAAGAAAATTTGAATATAAAAAAGAAGAAATGAAATAGAAACTACCTGAGGGAAAGCTCATGTGGCTATTGTAAAATCAGGTAAAGTAGACTTTAAGACAAAAAAGGAACTGAAGATAAACTCTTTATAGAGATAACATATTATATTAGTTGAGATGATGAAAAATTGAAAATTTATGTATCTGATAACATGGCTTCAAAACATAGCAAACAAAAATTTAAGGAAACATCAAAAAATAGTTAAAACCATAGTCATGGTGACAAATGTTAACACAATTCTCTTAGTAACTGTTAGAGAAGTTAATAGAAGATAGAACTGATAGAAGAAGTGAGGGTATGCAGAAGACTTAAACTGTTTAATAAGCTTGCCCCGGAAGAAATTTATAATAGGCCATACACAACTGTAGAATACCATTATTTTCAGTGACTCTTGTAATATAATAAAAAATAGACCATATTTGGGGGCATACAGTAAGTTTCAATAAATTTCAACTAATTGAATTCATGGAAAGTATAAATTTAAAACAGTGAAATTAAACTAGAATCAATATTACATAACACAAACAAATGGAAAGACATCCCATGTTCATGACTGGAAGACTTAATATTGTTAAATTGCCCATAATACCCAAAGTGATGAACAGCTTCAATACAATCCCTATCAAAATCCCAATTGGCATTTTTACAGAAACAGGAAAAAAAAAACAATTCTAAAATTGATATGGAACCATAAAAGGCCACACAAACAAATCAATCTTGATCTTCAACAAAGCTGGAGGCATCACACTTACTCATTTTCAAATATATTATAAAGCTACATTAATGAAAACAGTATGGTACTTCCATAAAGGCAGATTTACAGACCAAGGGAACAGAATAGAAAGCACTGAAATAAATCTGCACATACATGGTCAAGTGATCTACAACCAAGTTGCCAAGATCACATAATTGAAAAAGGATAGTCTCTTGGACAAATGGTGATGGGAAAGCTGGACATCCACTTGTAAAAGAATGAAACTGGACCCTTATCTTACACCATACACAAAAATAAACTCAAAATGTATTAAGAAATGTAAGACCCAAAACTATAAAACTCCTGAAAGAAAACAGGGAGGAAAGTTTTATGACAGTGGTCTTGGCAATGATTTTATGGATATGACACCAAAAGAACTGGCAACAGACCCAAGAATAAACAAGTGGGACTACATCAAATTAAAAGCTTCTTTACAGCAAAGGAAACTACGAACAGAGTGAAAAAGACAATCTATGGAATGGGAGAAAATACTTGCAAACCATGTATCTGATAAACAAAAAAATACTTAACATGACTAATCATCAGGAAAATTCAAATCAAAGCCACAGTGAGAAATCACCTCATATCTCTCAGGATGTGAGAATGACTATTATCAAAAAAAAACAAAGACAAGAAGTGCAGGCAAGGAAGTGGAGAAATTGGAACCTTTGCACACTATTGGTGCAACTGCTATGGAAAACAGTCCATAGAAGGCCCTCAAAAAATGACATATAGAACTACCATATGATCCAGCAATCCCACTTTTGGGTATTAATCCAAAGAATTGAAACCAGAATCTTGAAGAGATATTAGCATTCTTGTGATCATTACAACACTCTTCACCATAGCCAAGATGTGGACACAACAAGCTAAATGTCCATTGATAGATGAATGAATAAGAAAATGTGGTGTATACATACACCAGAATACTGTTCAGGCTTCAAAAGGAAGGAGATTCTGCAATATGTGACAACATGGATGAACTCTGAGGACATTATGCTAAGTGAAATAATCGAGTCACAGAAAGAGAAATACTACATGATTCTACTTACATGAGTTACCTAAAATAATCAAATTCATAGAATCAAAGAGTGGAAGGGTAGTTATAAGGGATTGGCAGAGATGGAACTAAGGAGTGAGTTGTTAATCAATGTCTGTAAATTTTCAGTCAAGCAAGGTGAATAAGTTCTAGAGACCTGCTCTACAGCATTATACCTATAGTCAACAATAATATAGTATACATTTTTTAAAATGTCTTAAGTAGTTAGATCTCATGTTGTGTCCTTATTACAGTAAAATAAAACATAAAATATTAATGATATAAAATAAAATAATGAAGTATAAAAACAAAACTAGAAGAAATAAAGTACAGTTCACCCTTGAATATCATGGGTGTTAGGGGTGCCAACCCTCTTGCACTTGAAAATCCACATATAACTTACAATTCCCCCAAAACTACTGATAGCCTACTATGACTGAAAGTTTTACAAATAACATGAGCAGTTGATTAACACATATTTTATATGTTATATATATTGTATACTGTGTTCTTGCAATGACATAAGCTAGAGAAAATTAATTTTTTTTCAAATTGTCAGAAATCTCCAAAAATTGTTCCAATATATTTATTTTAAAAATACACATATATGCGGACCCACTCAATTCAAACCCATGTTCTTCAAGGATCAACTGTAGTTTGTACTTTGAAATAAAAAGTTAATTAAGTGAACAATCTCATATATTTGGAGGTTTCAAAATATAATCTCACACTTCTCAAAGATATCACATCACAATGAAAATTAGAAAATATTTTGACCTGAATGATTATGGCAGTGTGAAATATCAGAACTTGTATGATGTGTATAAAGCTGAATTTAGAGAAAAATAGAAAACTTTAAATGTATATATTAAAGTAGAAGAAAGTTTAAAATTAAAGATAGAAGTATACATCTCACAAAATTAAAAAATCAAAGCATCAAAGTAAAAATGAAGTTAGGGAAATATAGAAAGAAGAAATTATGAAATAGAAAACAAACACACAACATATAAGATTTTAAAAAGTCAAAGTTTAGTTCTTTGAAATAATTAACTAAATTGATAGAACTCTAGCAAGACTGATTGACAAAGAAAAGTCATTCATTACCAGCACTTGGAATGCAAAAGGAAGCTTTACTATAGATATCAATATATTTAAAAGATTACAAAAGAATATTAAAAACCACCTTCATGTAAAAAATTTTGAAATTTTATTTGAAATGGAAAAATTATTTTTAAAATATAACCTTGAAAAACCTGAAACAATAGGACAGAAAATTTGTTTTTGTTTTTGTTTTTTTACTGGAATATAGTTGATAGATAATATTATGTTGGTTTCAGATGTTCAACACAATGACTTGATAAATATATACATTATTAAATGCTCACCATAGTAGGTGTAGTAACTCTGTTACCATACCAAGATATTATTTATTATATTCTCTAAGTTTTACTTCCATCCTTATGACTAATTTATCTTATAATTAGAAGTTGTTACCTCTTTATCCCCTTCACCTATTTCACCCATCCTCCCACCCGCCCACTCCCTGTTTACAGCAGGGACGAGGGATACGGTGTGGCAAATGGCTCCTCCATTGCTCTTTGGGCCCCTAGTGGCCCTTCTTGCCCCTCACTTTGTGCAGTCCATAAATGCAGTTACCCGTACTGTGGCAGATTTGGGGGAGGCTGAAGCAATGCAAGTACAGAAAGGAGGATGGTACACAACTCAGAGGAAGAGTTTAACTCATATAAGTAGAATCATGAGGACCCAGATGTGTGTTGATTTGATAAAGGCAGGAGCAGAGAAAAATTGGATGGGAAGGACAACCATCTGCTCTCAGTATTTATTGGTCTACTTCCTTTTTTGTTTGCTTTCTTTACTTTTTTAGATTCCACGTATAAATAAAATCATATGGTATTTGTCTTTGTCTATCTGACTTATTTCACTTAGCATATTGCCCTCTAGGTCCATCCACATTGTTACAAATAGCAATATTTCCTTCTTTCTTATGGCTAATATTCTTGGCTATTGTAAATAATATGACAATGAACATAGGCGTGCATATATCTTTCCAAGTTAGTGATTTTGTTCTATTTGGGTAATTCCCAGAAGTAGAATTATTGGGTCGTATGGTAGTTCTGTTTTTAATTCTTTGAGGAATGTCCATATTGTTTCCAACCGTGGCTGGAACAGTTTACATTCCGACCTACAGTGTAGGAGGGTTCCCTTTTCTACACCTCCTCACCAACACTTGTGATTGCTTGCCTTTTGGATAGTGACCATTCTGACTGGTGTGAAATGGTACCTCATCATGGTTTTCATTTGCATTTCCCTGATGATTAGTGATGTTGAGCATCTTTTCATATACTTGTTAGCCTTCTGTATGTCTTCTTTGGAAAAATGTCCTTCCAGGTCCTCTGCTCATTTTTTAACTGGATTATTTGGGATTTTTTGGTGTTGAGTTATATGAGTTCTTTGGATATTTTGGATATTAATCCTTATTAGATATATCATTTGAAAATATATACTCCCATATAGTAGGTTGCCTTTTTGTTTTGTTGATGGTTTCCTTTGCTGTACAGAAGCTTTTTAGTTTGATGTAGTCCCACTTGCTTATTTTTGCTTTAGTTTCCCTTGCCTAAGAAGACATATCCAGAAAAAAATTACTTATGGTGATGTTCACAAGATACTGCTTATGTTTTCTTCTAAGAGTGTTATGGCTTCATGCCTTACATTTAGGTCTTTAATCCATTTAGAGTTTAATTTTGTGTGTGGTGTAAGACAGTAATATAGTTTAATTCTCTCACATGTAGCTGTCCAGTTTTCCCAGCACCATTTATTTTGAAGAGACTGTCCTTTCCCTATTGTATATTCTTGCCTCCTTTGTCATATATTAATTGATGATACATGCATGGGTTTATTTCTGGGCTATCTATTCTATTCCATTGGTCTATGTATCTTCTCTTGTGCCAGTACGTTACAGTTTTAATTATTATAGCTTTATGCAATAGCTTGAAATCAGGGTGTGTGATACCCCCAGATCTGTTGTTCTTTCTCAAGATTTCTCTGCCTATTTTGGGTCTTTTGTGTTTCCATATAAATTTTCTGATTTCTTTACTAGTTCATTGGAAAATGCCATTGGTATTTTGATGGGGATTGCATTGAATCTGTGAATTGCTTTAGGCAGGATGGCCATTTGGACAATATTAATTCTTCCTATCCATGATCATGGGATAACTTTCCATTTATTTGTGAAGACAGAAAATTTGAATGATACTGTAATTATTAACAATGCCAAATGTTTAATCCCAAATTTACCAAGAGAAAATACCAGACCCATAAATCTTCAACAGTGAATTCTACTACTACCTTATATTGTTTTAAATTAAAGGGAGGGAGGGGGGAGAAGAATACTGTGCAACAGATATTTTGAGATCAGTATAATGCTAATATGCAAAACTCAAAAGAACATTAAAAAAAGGGAATATTATAGGAGAATCTTGTTCATAAGTAAAGCAGTTAAACCCTTATACAAAATATTAGCAGTTCATCAATATCTTAAGAACCCATAACAAAATTGGGTTTAGACCAGGAAATAACATATTAACACCCCAAGATAAGTCATTATAATTCATCACACTAAGATACTGAAGAAAAAATATAGACATTTCAATAGATATTTGAAAATTATTGATAAATTAATCAACCAATTATGATAAACTGCTTTTGGCAAACCATAAATAAAAAGAAAATTTATTGAATTTTGATAAAAGATATCTATAAACATTTTATAGTATCCATCAGATTTAAAGGCGAAATGGATATTTTTCTTTGACATCATAAACAAGGCAAAGATGCTCACTCTTACTGCTTAATTTTGACTTTGTACTGGTGGTCCTAGATGGTGAAACAGGATAAGAAGAGGAAATTTATTTTTCTGATTTTTTATTTTATTTTATTTTTTATTAAGGTATCATTGATATACACTCTTATGAAGGTTTCACATGAAAAACATTGTGGTTGCTACATTCACCCATATTATCAAGTCCCCCCACACACCCGATTGAAGTCATTGTCCATTAGTGTAGTAAGATACCATAGAGTCACTATTTGTCTTCTCTGTGCAACACTGTCTTCCCCATAATCACCCATACCATGTATACTAATCATAATACCCCTCAATCCCCTTCTACCTCCCTCCCCCCCAACCCTCCACCACCCTTCCCCTTTGGTAACTGCTAGTCTCCTCAGACCCTTCTTGGAGTCTGTGAGTCTGCTGCTATTTTGTTCCTTCAGTTTTGCTTCATTGTTATGCTCCACAAATGAGGGAAATAAGTTGGTAATTGTCTTTCTCCACCTGGCTTATTTTACTATGTACTATACCCACTAGCTCCATCCATGTAGTTGCAAATGGTAGGATTTGTTTTCTTCTTATGGCTGAATAGTACTCCATTGTGTATATGTACCACCTCTTCTTTATCCATTAATCTACTGATGGACACTTAGGTTGCTCCCATATCTTGGCCATTGTAAATAGCTGCAATAAACATAGGGATGCATATTTCATTTTGAATGAGAGAACTTGTTTTCTTTGGGTAAATTCCTAGGAGTGGAATTCCCCAGGTCAAATGGCATTTCAATTTTTAGTTTTTGGAGGAAAATCCATATTCCTTTCCACAATGGTTGAACAAATTTACATTCCCATCAACAGTGCAGGAGGGTTCCCCTTTCTCCACATCCTCGCCAGCATTTGTTGTTCCTAGTCTTTTTGATGTTGGCCATCCTAACTGGTGTGAGGCAATATCTCATTGGGTTTTAATTTGCATTTCCCTGATAAGTAGCGATGTGGAGCATCTTTTCATGTGCCTGTTGGCCATCTGAATTTCTTCTTTGGGGAATTGTCTATTCATATCCTTCACCCATTTTATAATTGGGTTACTGGCTTTTTGGGTGTTGAGGCATGTGAGTTCCTTATATATTTTGGATGTTAACCTCTTGTCAGATATGTCATTTACAAATATATTCTCCCATATTTTAGGATGCCTTTTGGTTCTACTGATGGTGTCCTTTGCTATAGAGAAGCTTTTTAGCTTGATGTAGTCCCATGTGTTCATTTTTGCTTTTGTTTCCCTTGCCTGAGGAGATACATTCAGGAAAAAGTTGCTCTTGTTTATATACAAGAGAGTTTGGCCTATGTTTTCTTCTAGAAGTTTTATGGTTTCATGACTTACATTCAGGTCTTTGATCCATTTCGAGTTTACTTTTGTGTATGGGGTTAGACAATAATCCAGTTTCTTTCTCTTCCATGTAGCTGTCCAGTTTTGCCAACACCAGTTGTTGAAGAGGCTGTCATTTCCCCACTGTATATCCATGGCTCCTTTATCATATATTGATTGACCATATATGCTTGGGTTTATATTTGGGATCTCTAGTTGGTTCCATTGGTCTACAGGTCTGTTCTTGTACCAGTATCAAACTATCTTGATTACTGCAGCTTTGTAATAGAGCTTAAGTCACGGAGCATAACCCCCCAGGTTTATTCTTCCTTCTCAGGATTGCTTTGGGTATTAGGGGTCTTTTTTGGTTCCATATGAATTTTAGAACTATTTGCTCTAGTTCATTGAAAAATGCTGTGGGCAACATGGCGGCGTGAGCAGGGCAGTGGAAATCTCCTCCCAAAACTATATAAATCTATGAAAATACAGCAAATACAACTACTCCTAAAAGACAGACCAGAATTTACAGCACAGCGCACAGCCTGCATAGGCACCTGAGAGGACTCGGCACCACACAAGGCGGGTAAAAAATGGAGCCATGTCCCGGCGGGACCCGAGCACTCCCCCACCCCAGTGCACAGGTGGGAGGAAAGGATTCAGAGCCGGGAGGGAGTGGAAATATAGGCCTGCAAAATAACCAGCCCCGGTGATCTGTGCCGGGAGCACTGACACACATCACGTGGTGCATTGGATATTGGAGAGGCAGAAGGTGCAACTTTTGAGCTGGGAATGGGCCCGGGTCTGTGCAGCCGGCGCCCTGGGACAAGAGAAAAGCACGTGCTGTTTTTAGCGGTCTTGGAGAGGTGGGAGGCCCAGCAAGGGAACACGATTGCCCAGGTATGCTCAGCCCAGTGGGCTGGGAGTCCTGAGGAATTTCGGACGCGTTGGCTGGCGAATGGGAAATGGTAGCCACACTGAAATTTTACATAGAGAACAACAGCCTCCCATTCATTCTGCCCCGGCCAGAGCTACAAAGACCGTCATGGCCACAGCTGCGGAATAGTGGATTAACAGCACCACGTACACCATCCTTACAGAATCCACCCCAGGTGGGCGTTTTTTGTTTTTTTCCATTTCTTTTCTTTTCTTTTCTTTCTTTTTTTTCTCTTTTCTTTCTCTTCCATCTCTTTTTGTTTGTTTGTTTATTTTTGTTTGTTTTTTCTTCATCTTTTTTTTAGTCTTAAAGAGCCCAGATGACATACGTGGCACCTACCCTAGACCACTTCTATGGACATGAAAAGACAGAGGAATATGGTACAGACAAAGATCACCCAGACCCAGACACCACCTGAGAGGGAACCTGAAGGGATGGAAATGCACAATCTTCCTGAAAAAGAATTCAGAATAAAAGTCATAACCACGATGATGGATCTACAGAGAAATATGCAAGAGTTGAGGGAGGAAGTGAGGGAAGTCAGGAAAGACAATGCAGAAATGAGACAAGCCATTGACGAGCTTAGCAGCAGACTGGACGAGATGCAAGAGACTGTTAATGGAATAGAAATCAGAGAACAGGAATACAGAGCAGCTGAGGCAGAGAGAGATAAAAGGATCTCTAGGAATGAAAGAATATTAAGAGAACTGTGTGACCAATCCAAACAGAATAATATTCGCATTACAGGAGTACCAGAGGAAGAAGAGAGAGAAAAAGGGATAGAAAGTGACTCTGAAGAAATAATTGCTGAAAACTTCCCCATGTTGGGGAAGGAAATAGTCTCGCAGTCCACGAAAGCCCATAGATCTCGTAACACAAGGGACCGAAGGAAGACAACACCAAGACATATAATAATTAAAATGGCAAAGATCAAAGACAATGACAGAGTATTAAAGGCAGCTAGAGAAAGAAAAAAGATCACCTACAAAGGATAACCCATCAGACAATCATCTGACTTCTCAACAGAAACCTTACAGGCCAAAAGAGAATGGCATGATATATTTAATGTAATGAAACAGAAGGGGCTCAAACCAAGAATGTTGTATCCAGCACGATTATCATTTAAATATGATGGAAGGATTAAACAATTTCCAGACAAGCAAAAGCTGAGAGAATTTGCCTCCTCTAAACCACCTCTACAGGACATCTTAAAGGAACTGCTCTAGAGGGAAGCACTCCTAAGGCTAAAAAGATGTCACCAGAGAAAATAAAATCATAGCAAAGAAAGCAGACCATCCAAATACTAACTAAAGGCAAAGAATAAAACACCTAGTATATAAAGAATGGAGGAGGAAGAATAAGAAGGGAGAGAAATAAAGAAACAACAGAACGTGTTTACAATAACTTAACAAGAAAGTTAAGTTAGATTGTTAGATAGTAAAGAAGCAACCCCTGAAACTTTGGAAATGACGAATCTAAAGCCAGCAATGGCAATAAGGACATATCTGTCAATAATCACCCTAAATGTAAATGGACTGAATGTATGAATCAAAAGACACAGAGTCACAGAATGGATAAAAAAGCAAGATCCATCTATATGCTGCCTACAAGAAACTCACCTCAAATCCAAAGATCTACACAGACTAAAAGTGAAGGGATAGAAAAAGATATTTCATGCAAACAACAAGGAGAAAAAGCAGGTGTTGCTGTACTTGTATCAGACAAAATAGACTTCAAAATGAAGAAAGTAGAAAGAGATAAAGAAGGACATTACATAATGAAAAAGGGGTCAATCCTACAAGAGGATATAACCATTATAAATATATGTGCAACCAACACAGGAGCGCCGGCATATGTGAAACAAATACTAACAGAATTAAAGGAGGAAATAGGCAGCAATGCATTCATTTTAGGAGACTTCAACAAACCACTCACTCCAAAGGACAGGTCAACCAGACAGAATATAAGTAAAGACACAGAGGCACTGAACAACACACTAGAACAGATGGACCTAACAGACATCTACAGAACTCTACACCCAAAAGCAACAGGATACACATTCTTCTCAAGCGCACATGGAACATTTTCCAGAATAGACCACATACTAGCCACAAAAAGAACCTCAGTAAAGTCAAAAATATTGAAATTCTACCAACCAACTTCTCAGATCATAAAGGTATAAAACTAGAATTAAGTTTTAGAAAGAAAATAAAAAAGGCTCACAAACACATGGACACTTAACAACATTCTCCTAATTAATCAATGGGTTAATGACCAAATCAAAACAGAAATCATAGAATATATGGAGACAAATGACAACAACAACACAAAGCCACAACTTCTATGGGACCTAGCAAAGGCAGTTCTATCAGGAAAGTATATTGTAATCCAGGCCTATTTAAAGAAGGAAGAACATTCCCAAATGAATAGTCTAAAGACACAATTACTGAAATTGGAAAAAGAAGAACAAATGAGGCCCAAAGGCACCAGAAGGAGGGACATAATAAAGATTAGAGAAGAAATAAATAAAATTGAGAAGAATAAAACAATAGAAAAAATCGATAAAACCAAGAGCTGGTTCTTTGAAAAAATAAACAAAATAGATAAACCCCTAGCCAGACTCCTTAAGAGAAAAAGAGAATCTACACACATAAACACAATCAGAAATGAGAAAGGAAAAATCACAACGGACCCCACAGAAATACAAAGAATTATAAGAGAATATTATGAGAATCTATATGCTAACAAGCTGGAAAACCTAGAAGAAATGGACAACTTCTTAGAAAAATACAACCTTCCAAGGCTGACCAAGCAAGAAACAGAAAAACTAAACAGACTAATCACCAGCAATGAAATTGAATCGGTAATCAAAAAACTACCCAAGAACAAAACCCCCAGACCAGATGGAGTCACCTCTGAATTCTACCAGACATATAGAGAAGAAATAACACCCATCCTCCTTAAAGTTTCCAAAAAATAGAAGAGGAGGGAATACTTCCAAACTCATTCTATGAAGCCAGCATCACTCTAATACTAAAACCTGGCAAAGACCTCACAAAAAAGAAAATTACAGACCAATATCTGTGATGAACGTAGATGCAAAAATACTCAACAAAATATTAGTAAACCGAATTCAAAAATACATCAAGAGGATCATACACCATGATCAAGTGGGATTCATCCCAGGGATGCAAGGATGGTACAACATTCGAAAATCCATCAACATCATCCACCACATCAACAAAAAGAAGAATAAAAACCACATGATCATCTCCATAGACACTGAAAGCGTTTGACAAAATTCAGCATCCATTCATGATTAAAACTCTCAACAAAATGGGTATAGAGGGCATTTACCTCAACATCATAAAGGTCATATATGACAAACCCACAGCTAACATCATACTTAATGGCGAGACGCTGAAAGCTTTTCATCTAAGATCGGGAACAAGACAGGGATGTCCACTCTCTCCACTGTTATTCAACATAGTACTGGAGGTCCTAGCCACGGCAATCAGAAAAAACAAAGAAATACAAGGCATCCAGATTGGTAAAGAAGAAGTCAGATTGTCACTATTTGCAGATGACATGATATTGTACATAAAAAACCCTGAAGACTCCACTCCAAAACTATTAGAGCTAATATCTGAATTCAGCAAAGTTGCAGGATACAAAATTAACACACAGAAATCTGTTGCTTTCCTATAAACTAATGATGAACTAACAGAAAGAGAAATCAGAAAAACAATTCCATTCACAATTGCATCAAAAAGAATAAAATACCTAGGAATAAACCTGACCAAGGAAGTGAAAGACTTGTACTCTGAAAACTACAGTACACTCCTAAGAGAAATTAAGGAGCACACTAACAAATAGAAATGCATCCCATGCTCTTGGCTAGGAAGAATAAATATTGTCAAAATGGCTATACTACCTAAAGCAATCTACAGATTCAACGCAATCCCTATCAAACTACCAACAGCTTTTTTCAATGAACTGGAACAAATAATTCTAAAATTCATATGGAACAACAAAAGCCCCCGAATAGCCAAAGCAATCCTGAGAAGGAGGAATAAAACAGGGGGAATTACGCTCCCTGACTTCAAGCTCTACTACAAAGCCACAGTAATCAAGACAATTTGGTATTGGCACAAAAACAGACCCACAGACCAGAATAGAAAATCCAAACATTAACCCAAACATATACAGTCAACTAATATTTGATAACAGAGCCTTGGATATACAATGGGTAGGTGACAGCCTCTTCAGCAGGTGGTGTTGGAAAAACTGGACAGCTACATGTAAGAGAATGAAACTGGACTACTGTTTAACCCCATACACAAAAGTCAAATCAAAATGGATCAAAAACCTGAATTTAAGTCACGAAACCATAAAACTCTTAGAAAAAAACATAGGCAAAAATTTCTTAGACATAAACATGAGCGACTTCTTTATGAACATATCTCACCAGGCAAGGGAAACAAAAGCAAAAATGAACAAGTGGGACTATATCAAGCTGAAAAGCTTCTGTACAGCAAAGGACACCATCAGTAGAACAAAAAGACATCCTATAGTATGGAAGAATATATTCACAAATGACATATCCGATCAGGGGTTGATATCCAAAATATATAAAAAACTCACGCACGTCAACAAACAAAAATAAATAATCCAGTTAAGAAATGGGCAGAGGACATGAATAGACACTTCTCTAAAGAAGAAACTCAGATGGCCAACAGGCACATGAAAAGATGCTCCACATCACTAATCATCAAAGAAATGCAGATTAAAACCACAATGAGATATTACCTCACACCAGTGAGGATGGCCAACATCCAAAACACAAACAACAGCAAATGCTGGCGAGGATGTGGAGAAAAGGGCACCCTCCTGCACTGCTGGTGGGACTGCAAATTAGTTCAACCATTGTGGAAAGCATTATGGAGGGTCCTCAAAAAATTCAAAATAGAAATACCATTTGACCCAGGAATTCCACTCCTAGAAATTTACCCTAAGAATGCAGCAGCCCAGTTTGAAAAAGACAGCTGCACCCCTATGTTTATCGCAGCACTATTTACAATAGCCAAGAAATGGAAGCAACCTAAGTGTCCATCAGTATATGAATGGGTAAAGAAGATGTGGTACATATACACAATGGAATATTATTCAGCCATACGAAGAAAACAAATCCTACCATTTGCAACAACATGGATGGAGCTAGAAACCATTATGTTCAGTGAAGTAAGACAAGTACCAAATGATTTCACTCATATGTGGAGCATAAGAACAAAGAAAAAAACTGAAGGAACAAAACAGTAGCAGACTCACAGAACCCAAGAATGGACTAATAGTTACCAAAGGGAAAGGGATTGGGGAGGATGGGTGGGAAGGGAGGGACAAGGGGGAAAAAGGGGCATTACGATTAGCAGATGTAATGTTGGGGGTGCATGGAGAGGGCTGTACAACTCAGAGAAGACAAGTAGTGATTCTATAGCATCTCACTATGCTGCAGAACAGTGACTGTAATGGGGTTGTTGGGGGGGACCTGATGAAGGGGATAGTTTAATCACCATAATATTCCACATGTAATTGTAGATTTATGATACCAAAATAAACTGTTAAAAAAAAAAAGAAAAGAAAAATGCTGTGGTATTTTGATAAGGATAGCTTTTGGCAGGATGGCCATTTTCACAATATTAATTCTTCTGTCCCTGAGCATGGGATGGATTTCCATTTATTGGTATCTTCTTTAATTTCTCTCATGACTGTTTTGTAGTTTTCAGGGTATAGGTCTTTCACTTCCTTTGTTATGTTTATTCCTAGGTATTTTGTTCTTTTTGATGCAGTTGTGAATGGAATTGTTTTCCTTATTTCTCTTTCTGCTAGTTAGTATATAGGAATGCAACAGATTTCTGTGTATTGATTTTGTATCCTGCAACTTTTCTGAATTCAGTTATTAGCCCTCGTAGTTTTGGAGTGCATTCTTTAGGGGATTTTTTGTGTACACTATCATGTCATATGCAAACATTGACAGTATAACTTCTTCCTTACCAATCTGGATGCCTTTACTTCTTTTTTTGTCTGATTGTCGTGGATAGTACCTCCAGAACTATGTTGAAAAAGAGTGGGCAGAGTGGGCATCCTTGTCTTGTACCCGATCTTAGAGGAAAAGCTTTCAGTTTCTCACTGTTAAGTATAATGTTGGCTGTGGGTTTGTAATATATAGCCTTTATTATGTTGAGGTACTGCCCTCTATACCCATTTTGTTGAGAGTTTTTATCATGAATGGATGTTGAATTTTGTCGAATGCATTTTCAGCATCTATGGAGATGATCATGTGGTTTTTGTCCTTTTTGCTGATGTGGTGGTTGATGGACTTTCAAATATTGTACCATCCTTGCATTCCTCAAATAAATCCCACTTGGTCATGAAGGATGATCTTTTTGATGTATTTTTGAATTTGATTTGCTAATATTTTGTTGAGGATTTTAGCATCTATGTTCATCAGGGATATTGGTCTGTGATTTTCTTTTTTTGTGGTGTCTTTGTCTGGTTTTGGTATTAGAGTAATGCTGGCTTCATAGAATGAGTTTGGAAGTTTTCTGTCCTCTTCTACTTTTTGGAAAACTTTAAGGAGGATGGGTATTAGGTCTTCTCTAAATGTTTGATAAAATTCAGTGGTGAAGCCATCTGGTCCGGGAATTTTTTGTTCTTGGAAAGTTTTTTGATTACCAATTCAATTTCATTGCTGGTAATTGGTTTGTTCAGATTCTCTGTTTCTTCCTGGGTCAGTCTTGGAAGGTTGTATTTTTCTAGAGAGTTGTCCATTTCTTCTAGGTTATCCAATTTGTTAGCATATAGTTTTTCATAGTATTCTCTAATAATAATTTGTATTTCTGTGGTGTCCGTAGTGATTTTTCCTTTCTCATTTCTGATTCTGTTTATTTATGTAGACTCTCTTTTTTTCTTGATAAGTCTGGCTAGGAATTTTCTATTTTGTTTATTTTCTCGAAGAACCAGCCCCTGCTTTCATTGATTCTCTCTATTGTTTTATTCTTCTCAGTTTTATTTATTTCTGCTCTAATCTTTATTATGTCCCTCCTTCTACTGACTTTGGGCCTCATTGTTCTTCTTTTCCTAGTTTCATTAATTCTGAGTTTAGACTGTTCATATGGGATTGCTCTTCTTTACTGAGGCAAGCCTGTATTGCAATATACCTTCCTCTTAACACGGCCTTTGCTGCATCCCACAGATTTTGCGGTGTTGAGTAATTGTTATCATTTGTCTCCATATATTGCTTGATCTCTGTTTTAATTTGGTCATTGATCCATTGACTAATAGGAGCACGCTATTAAGCCTTCATGTGTTTGTGGGCTTTTTTGTTTTCTTTGTGTAATTTATTTCTAGTGTCATAGTTTGTGGTCTTAGAACAAGTCGGTACATTTTCAATCTTTTTAAATTTACTGAGGCTCTTTTTGTGGCCTAGTATATGATCTACTCTTGAAAATGTTCCATGTGCACTTGAGAAAAATATGTATACTGCTGCTTTTGGGTTGAGCGTTCTATAAATGTCTGTTAGGTCCATATTTTCTAATGTGTTGTTCAGTGCTTCTCTCTCCTTATTTATTTTCTGTTTGGTTAATCTGTCCTTTTGAGTTACTTTCTTTGTTTTGAAGTCTATTTTGTCTAATACATGTACTGCAATGCTTGCTTTTTTCTCCCTTTTATTTGCATATAATATCTTTTTCCATCCCTTCACTTTTAGTCTGTGTATGTCTTTGGGTTCGAAGTGAGTCTCCTGTAGGCAGCATATAGACAGGTTTTGTTTTTTTATCCATTCAGTGACTCTATGTCTTTTGATTGGTGCATTCAGACCATTTACATTTAGGGTGATTATCGATAGGTATGTACTTATTGCCATTGCAGGCTTTACATTCGTGGTTACCAAAGGTTCAAGGATAATTCCCCTACTATCTAACAGTCTAATTTAACTCAGTATGCTATTACAAACACAACCTAATGGTTCTTTTTTTCCTCCTTTTTCTTCCTCCTCCATTCTTTATATATTAGGTATCATATTCTGTACTCTTTGTCTGTCCCTTGATTGACTTTGGGTGTAATTGATTTGATTTTTCATCTCCTTAGTAATTAATTGTTCTACTTTCTTTGCTGTGGTTTTATTTCCCCTGATGACAGCTATTTAGCCTTAGGAACACTTCCATCTGTAGCAGTCCCTCCGAAATACACTGTAGAGGTGGTTTGTGGGAAGTAAATTCTCTCAGCTTTTGCTTATCTGGTAATTGTTTAATCCCTCCTTCAAATTTAAATGATAATCTTGCCTGGTAGAGTATTCTTGGTTTGAGGCCCTTCTGCTTCATTACATTAAATATATCATGCCACTCCCTTCTGCCCTGTAAGGTTTCTGTTGAGAAGTCTGATGATAGCCTGTTGGATTTTCCTTTGTATGTGATATTTTTTCTCTCTCTCTGGATGCTTTTAATACCCTGTCTTTATCCTTGATCTTTGCCATTTTAATTTTTATATGTCTTGGTGCTGTCTTCCTTGGGTCCCATGTATTGGGAGATCTGTGCATCTCCATGGCCTGAGGGACAATTTCCTTCCCCAGATTGGGGAAGTTTTCAGCATTTACCTCCTCAAAGACACTTTCTATTCCTTTTTCTATATCTTCTTCTTCTTGTACCCCTATAATGCATATATTGTTCCACTTGGATTGGTTGTACAGTTCTCTCAATATGCTTTCATTCCTAGGGATAATTTTTTCTGTTTCTCAGCTTCTTTGTATTCCACTTCTCTAATGTCTATTTCATTTACTGTCTCCTCTACTTCATCTAATCTGCTTTTAAATCCCTCCATTGTATGTTTCATTTCAGATACTTTATTATTGAATGTTTGTATCTCATTCCTGAATTCCTCCCTGAGTTCTTGAATATTTTTCTGTAGCCCCATGAGCATGTTTATGATTTTTATTTTGAACTCTCTTTCAGGAAGATTTTTGAGTTCAGTTTCACTTGTCCCTCTTTCTGTTGTTTTTGAAATTTTGTGTTGAAAGAGGTTCCTTTGACATTTCATATTTGTAGATGGCACCCTCTAGTACCCAGAAGCTCTACTCTCTGGAGGTCCTCAGCCCCTGGCCTGATGGCATGGTTTGCAGGCAAGCAGCTCTGGTGCCTGTTGGGAGGAAAGAGGTCTTTTCTCCTTCCCAGCTGCAGTGCCTTTCTCCACTCTCAGAGCCAGTGGGCCAAACACTCAGGGAGAAGCCTTTGAACTTGTAGCTGCCATATATGGGACCACCCTCTGGCTGGCCTGGCACAGTGGTGGGGGCAGCCAGTTTGCAAGCCAGTGATGGCTGAGAGGAAAGAGCAGCAGGCTGCATATCGCAGTGGGGTGCCTTGGAGCCACCTAGCCGGCCAGAGGGATGGGGCACACGAAGCTCCTGATAGTTCCCAACCTGCTGGGCAGAGTGTGCCTGGACAATTTTGTCCACCTGTCCTTTCTCCTGACCAGCAAGCTCTGTGCAGTCCTTGCCCCTTTAGCAGCCTTTTCACTGTTAGGAAGTCTCTCAGACTGTCCACCTTTCTTTTGTCCCAAAGCGGTTGGATGTGGGTACCTGTTTTCCACAAGCAGCTGGAATCTGTCTCTCCAAGTATTCCACCTGTCTTAGCTTTCCAACCCCACTAATCTTCAGAGAACCAATGTATGTAGGTTCATGCTGCCAGAGATCTCCAGGGCTGGGTGTTCAGCAGTCCTAGGCCTCCACCCCCTCCCCGCTCCATTTCTCTTCCTCCTTCTGGTGAGCTAGGGTGGGTGATGGGCTTGGGTCCATCCGGATCATGGCTTTGGTACTTTACCCATTTCCTTGAGGTCTGCTTGTTTCCCCAGGTGTAGACAGTCAGTTGCAGCCTTCTTTCTTGTTGCTGTTTCAGGATTTGATGTATTTGCTGTATTTTCACATTATATGTGGTTTTAGGAGGAGGTTTCTGTCTCACCTCTCATGCCACCATCTTTAAACTCTCCCAAGAAGAAATTTAAAAATGTAAAAATTAGAGAGGAATAAATGTCTCACTATTACCAGATGATATGGCTATATATATAGAATGTCTTTACAAAATTATTCATATATACATTACTAGAAATAATAAGTTTTCAGTAAATTGATGGTCAGTTTAAAAATCAATTAAAAATTTAAAAACTATTAATTAAAAATCAATTATATAGATTTGAAAATGAATTATCATTATTGTTCTTCCCAATCTTTTACCCTAAAATCATGTGTGATTACAGGAACCAAGAGGAAGAGCCTATTTTACTCAGCCCTGTTAGCTGTGGAGTACAGAATAAAGGCTACCTCTCCATGTTTTCTTCAATTAATCCTTTGTCCATTCATTCAACATTTTATTAATGCCTACTATATACCAGACTGTGTTTGCCCTATAAGCTATTCAGAACAAAGTAGAGAATGCCAGACATGGCTGACTACAAGATACACTAAACAAGAGTATTTGTGTAGAAAGAGGACACAAAGGCAGAAGCAATTTGCTATCTCAGAGAATTTTAGGAAAGATTTCACAGAGCAGACAATGTTTTTGTTGATCTTTGAATGATTTAATAAGGTTTCTCCCATTCAAAGGAACATGGAAAAAGCAAGTCAGAGGGAACAGAATAAAAGTATAAAAGTGTGAAAATGCTTAACATATTTGGGAAACATAAAAGCTGATGAGAGTGGTTAGTAGATCTTTTGCTTGGTTGATGTATACATTTACCCTCATGTACCTGTTATATTTGCAAAGTCTCTGCTGTTTTTCTGTTCTGTTCTGAATCATGAAAATAATAGGGTTGATTTTCATGCCTCATAAATACAGAATGAGTTTTTAAACTCTTACACAAGAGCTTCTCCAAGGATACCCTTGTCTATTTCCATAATTCAGCCTAGCCAACTAAAATGATTTTTGACAATTTAAATGATCTAATTCTAAAAAATCTGAAAATTACTTACAATATGATAATGGCCACAATTTTATGGTGTTTTAAAATAGCTGTAGTACTTAGAAATTTCATGGTTTGTGCAACTTAACAAACATCTGAATTGTACAATACGGTATTGCAACTTTCTATAAAAGATACAGAAGAATTAATTTCCCTGTCATGGAGACTGAAAGTTTGTATAAAGAATTTCTGTACATAATGGTTGTAATTAAGCCTTAGATATAATAAAGCTACATGAGAGTTTCATGTGTCAAGAGGTTGTATTAAAATTATCTAGTATATCTTGTAACTCCATGATAATTATTATTACTTGATGGAATTATTCAGCAAAGATAGCATAATGAGTTTGTGATATTTCCTATATCTGCATCTGCTTTATCTTACTGTAACTTTTGCATGTAAAAGTTCTCTGGTTTGCATAAGTCACTTCCTTATTTATCATTTAATAATTCTTACTAACATTGATTAGCCTCAAAAGCCAATGTTTTTGCTGTATCTTATCAGCCAAACTAAATATATAACATAGCTGTACTGCATATTCTTATTTTTGGAATAAACTTATAAAAAATGACTTGTGTTTCATTAGTTAGTTATTAGATTACTAATAATGACCAATACTCGTATTTATTAAATAGTTGCTTCAATCGCATTTTTAGTGCTTATAATTGTGAATGATTAAATCAACAAACTCTAGAAAAGACAACTCAATTCTGTGGACCCTCTCTACAAGGTTTTAGTGTTAGGAAAACAGACTCTCAATGTTGCTTGCCAACTGAAAGCACTGCCCATTGCCCTCTCTGCAGACCCACCTGAGGAAGAAATAAAGAACCTACATTGAGAACTTTCTGAATTCAGTCCTGTCCCTGTATATACCCTCAAAATGAAACAAATTGGGGCAATTTACTGAAGGTTAAATCCTCTAAATGACACTCATCTAAAATACATAGGGAAATGAGTTGGGAGGCTTAAATTATCAATGTAATTGCCTTAATTCTCTAGGTTGCTTTTATAAGCAGACACAACTTTATCATCTCTAACTGACAATTCCAAATTGGAGGTTTAGGGTTGTTTGTATTTTTACTCCCAACACCCTGAATCATATTTAGTTTCTACATAGCTCAGGTCTTAAAAAAAGCCCACAGACCTCAATGTAAGAGAGTTCCAGGAGTGAGGTTTTTACATTAATGATCTGCCTGTAGCTTTCCAGTTGCCAGAATCTTTCAATTTGTCAGAATTTTTACCCTAAATGCACAGGAAAGCATTTTGAAGAACTAAATATACTGGTATCCCCTTGTGCTTTTGTTCTTAAATATTTCAACATAGAGTGATATTTTAAAATATTTTATTTAGTGAAATCTGCCTGATCTCTATTAAAAGTTTTCTCTAAGCTCTGAGACAGAAGTGAAAGGAAAGATTATTTATGAGCAAGGTAGTTCAACCCTGTCTAATTCTTGAGTAAGAGTTTTCCAAGTAACCTTCCATTTATGAGTCAGTAGTTCCTCTGAGTTAACAGGGTGTTACTACGATAGCATATTGTTGAAGATAGTATCTGAAATACCAGTATTTAAAAAATGATTTTAACAAATTTTTAAGAGTTTAAGATTGCAGAACCTTTCCCTGATACTGTTTCTTTTTTTCTCTTGCTAAACTGTATTGCAAATAAACCTTCTGATGCTTTAAAGGGTTTTTTTTGGCAGCTAAGAAAAACACTCTGCAAAGTTATATTTAGTGAATTTACCCATGTATAAATATCCTTGAGCTAGTCTGTTATCCTATGGCATCTGGAAGAAAGGTGCTATTGTTTTAGAATTCGTGATTGAAGTATAGAATAATCAATTCAGAGATACCCTGGGGGGAAGATTCACTCACATATGTGGTGGAAACTTGGAATCCCTGGGGTTTTTTTAGAATTTTTTCCTACAGATGGAGAGATATAGAAGAGTTCATACCTCAGTACAACTGCTAGTGACATCAGTTCCCATTAATGCCATCTAATAGTTTGACCATCAGTTTGTATCTGAGACTACTAACCTTAAGTTTTCTAAGAAAACTGCTTTTTGTTAATCCCTCTGTTACTATTACTTTCCTTACTTCTGGGTCACAAGAGCTGGACAGCTATTTCATTTCCAAGTGCTCTGGCTATGCGGCTTCTGCTGCTATACACTAAGCTATCACCAAGATATTTCCAGGGACGCATCATCAAATTTAATTCTGTCAGAACACTCCATAAATTATTCAAAGCTCCTCTTCATTTCTTGCAAAGCAGTGTTTGCTGAGCTTCTCCATGAAGAATCTGTAACTCCTGGAGATCATGATAGATTTGCAAGACCAGATTTTGTGTTGTGTATAGTCATGAATATAGTGGAAGGTCAGTGAAAATGTACAATTATTTACCATTGGTTTTATTTAAACAACATTTTCTCTTCCACTTGTTCAGTAGCAGTTAACTAAGAGCAGCTGTGTCTCATGGCTTTTCACTGTGTCTGAAAGTGTAGGGTGGTGGTTACAGGTAAAAACACTGCAAAAGGGTGGATAATAGACTACTCACTTTCTGTCTGTTGTGACTCCCCTGAGATTTTGCTTGCAGGACCCAGCTGCATATACAGACATGATGGAATTTGGTTTGTGAGGAACCCACAAAAATTACACAAATAATTCATATTTTTAATGAATAATACACAGACATGCACCTGCTTCAGGAACTTCATAGATTAGTCTTGTGACCAGTATAAAAGCCACTTGGAATTCAGTTACATGGCTGCAGAACAAAATAAGACTGGTTACACTTTAAGAACTGGTATCAGCAAAATGTTAACTAGTTCATGGAGCAAGCTCTCTTTGTAGGTTGTTTCTGTTTGCTTTGCTTCTGTCACACTTACCATAAAGTCATAATATTCTGCTCATACTATTATCTACTATTCTTGCAGCTGGAGCCACTTGCAGAAGATATTCTCCACCAAACCCTGAATAAGAATGCTGTTCTTTCTTTACAGAAGATCATTGAAATTCAAAGTATGTCTTCAGTTTTTTATTTTAATTTCTAATAGATACAATTAATTAAACTTATACTGTGAACTAGAGCACATGAAAAATCATATGTTAGCTTCTCAAATATGAGAAACATAGAGTTATCATAATTTGCACATATTATGTATTCATACCTAAATGTGTTATGGCTTTGCTCTTAATGTGACAGTCTTTTCTTATACTGCTAACATAATTCAGAGACTCTAGACTTAAATTCTGTGTTTCTCATATTTTCCAAGTACTTGGATTTTTTTCCATTACTACCACTAAGCATCTACCCAGAACAATTAAATTAATATAGAAATTGTGATTATATTGTTCAGTCTTACCTACAGGTAAGTTATCTCCTAATGATGTTGGAATTCAACAATCATTTACTGGTTTTAAGTTTTTTGGGAAAGGAAAAAGTTAATGAGAAAGCCTCACTATTAGAAAATCCAACGAGACAAAGGGAAAATCAGAGATTTCTTTACTATCTAAATCCCTTCACATTGTTGTTACTTTGTAAAGAGCTGTTCTTTTTAGATGATAACATGTACACACACATACACAAACACATTGAAATCAAGCATGAATGTTGGCACAAAGGGGAAAACCAAATTAAGTGTGGTGGGAAGGAGGTTCAGAAAAACCCTTAGCATTGCTTCTGTCCTATAGAAGCACTTTTTTTTAATATAATTTATTTTGGTATCATTAATCTACAATTACATGTGCAATATTATGGTTATTAAACTACCCCTTCATCAGGTCCCCCCTGCACTTTTTTAATTGGAAATAGTTGATACACAATATTATACAATATTTCAGATGTATGACATAGTGACTCAGTAATCATATACATTACTAATGCTCACCGTGATAAGGGTGGTTAGCCTGTTACATACCAAGATATTACAACATTTTTGGTTATATTCTCTATGCTGTGCTTCCATTCCTGTGGCTAATTTATTTTATAATTTGAAGTTTGTACCTCTTTATGGCTTTCTCCTATTGAGACCGTTCCCCCACCCACCTCCTCTATGGTAACTAACAGTCTGTTGTCAGTGTTTATGGCTCTGTTTCTTTTTTGTTTTGTTTTTTAGATTCCACATATTAAGTGAAATCATATGGTATTTGCATTTTTTAAAACACCACTGGAGAAGCCGCAGCTATCTCTCTGAGCCCTTGCCTTTGCTTGCTCAGTAGTAATTTGGAGATACGGATCTGATCGAGGTTCTATACAATTCATTCATCTGGTGCTGTGGTTATTAAAAGTTATTGTTCCTGTGTATGTTCTGATCATATCACTTTCAACAAGCATTCTTGAGTACTTAGTATCATGTTAATACATGATAACTTGATCAGTTATCAAGGCACAGAGGTTATTGAAGAGGAATGAGGTAGAGTTTCCAGCATCAAGGAGTTTACAGTCCAGTGAAAGGGAGACAATAAAATAGAGCATTCCAACACAGGGCCGTGGAGTGCACTGAGATGGAGAAGGAGCAGTCCCTTTCTTAAGTCTCTTTCAGCTGGATGAGAGGTACTGAAAAGTAAGGAAGGTTCAAGGAAGGCTTCTTGGCAGTGATAGGACCTGAGCTTGTCCTTAAGGACTGAGCAGGATTTTGGCCAGATGAAGAAAGAGTATTTTGAAGGGAATAACAAACAAAAAAGAGTCAGTGTTCACATACGTGTGAAAAATCATACTTTGTGTTTATCTTCAGAAACTGTACTGTTGTCTTTTATGTTGTCTTTTCATTTCCTAGTAATGACTTTCTGCTGCATAATTTTTTTTTTTCCCTTTCACTACTGACATTTTCAAGTGACTGGTACAATCTGCTCTAGCCAGACAAACTTGTTTGACTCTTGAGAAGGATTCATTCTATTACCAAACTTATTTTATGGGAATTTTGCCACTGTGGATTGTGAATATCTGTCTTCTGTGATACAATGCTTTTCCCACCAACCAATACTGACTACTTACCCCATTTAAAAATTCATTTCCTCCTAACTTCCTATTGAGGATTCACCCAGTTCCTGCTAATCCAGTGCTTTCACAAACCCTCAGTACTAGCATGTGGATTTGAATTAGTAGCATGTTTATTTAAAACCTTTCTATTATTTGAGTTTTCTTTGTGTATTTTATTATCTGTTAGTCATGGTTCCTTAGTTAACTGATAATTATCAGGAGGACAGAAATCCCATCTTCTCACCTCCTGCAAGGAAGGGTTGGTAGCAGGGGAGATGTTTAATCTGCATGGGAAGCCTAGAAATTGAAATTAGGCAGATTTGAATAGGAAGGATTTGAATAACTCTTCAAGGCCCTAGGGAATAAAAGCTTGCATTAAAGGGTGCTTCTGAAGAGTTCCTCCTTCTGAGTCATGGATGTATGATACAGTGTACTGTTAGCTACTCAGCAGCCATGCCTTTTCACTTCTCCTCAAAAGAAGCCTGATTTTACTCATTAATACTTCTCATCATGTATACCATGCAACTCAGGGGAAGATCAACTTATGCCTACTTTCAGGCAAACTGTTCATAGTCTAAGGCTAAACTAGTCAACCCACTTAAGAGTGATTGGTTAAGGAATGTATACATGACCCAGTTCTCCCTTTCAGAATCAAGGCTGGCTTCTTGGACATTCAACCTGCCCAGTCACATAGGCCCCATATTTAGAAGGGCCCTATGCATGGCTTAATGCTCTTACTGGTGCTGCCTTGAAGTTTAAATAAGGCGCCCACATTTTCATTTTGTACTGGGCTCCACAAATTATATAGCTAGTCCTGATGAAAATCAAAATGCTGGTGATGTGAAAGTGTATTTACCAAGAAACACTGATGGTAGCATCACCAGAAGTTGAACTCAATTTGTGGCTGAGAAGGCACTGAATGGTGGGTTGAGGTTGTAAAGGGAAAGACAGACAAAATCAGAGTGATCTCTTGCCATTTGGGTCATGGGGTGAAAATCAGTATGGAGAAAGTGGTTTGATACTATGGCTTTGCCCACTGTGTGGTACATTTCCTGCGTAGTTCTTTGAACCATGTACCTTTAGGGCTACTCTTTCAGGCAAAAGAAACTGAAAGCTGCATAAAGTCCATAAAGCAATAAATTAAAGTGGGTATTTCAGAGTAACAAACATCATAATGGCTTGGGAAATTAAAATTATGGGCTCCGGGCTTAGCAAACAATCTTATATTTCCTTATAAACTATAAAATCATACTCTTACTTTTACTTTTCTCAGTTTTAGAACCCACTCTTCCATTTCAAGTGCTTTTACAGGAGTCCAGTCCCTTGATTGAGCTCCCCGTTCCCCCTTTGGTGGGAAAGGTAGTTGGGACTTGCTACATAATTTGTGGGGATCCCAGTGCAAAATGAAAATGTGTGAATAGTTTCATGTTAGGAAATTGTTTATGATTTCAAGTAGATGACAGCAGAACATGAACCAAGCACAGGGGCCCTTCTGAATGTGGGCACCTTTCTGGCTGCACAGGTTACCTGTTTATGAAGCCAGCCTTGAAGATAGCCTTTGCTTAACAAGAGTAGCTCCTCTTCACATATGCTCTGAGCATCACGCAAGTGCCTTCTTTTAGCTTTAGAAGATGTTTGAATTTCAGCCCACTTCTTAACCCAGGTCCTGAAGAATTCTTCTGTGCTACAGTTTTGGACTACAGTATCAGAAAACTATGTAAATTTTGAGAAGCAGGCCTTGTAGCATGTGGGAAACATTCAAGCAGGTTCCTAGATAGCCTGGGCCCAAGGCAGACAGACAGCAAGGTGCTGACAGGCCCTCTGTGAACTTCTCTTAGAGAGCAAGCCCCCAGCTGAGGGTGTGCAGGCGCTGAGGCTGTGATCAGCATTGGCCCTTCGCCTGGCCACGTGTATGTGAGTATTTTGCAACAGGATCATCTTTGTGGTCCTGTCCTTGTTTATGTTACTCCTTTTGCTGAGAAGAAAAGTCCTTACAAGGCAACAGCAGGGTAGCCATTTCTCCTGACAGGTAATAAAGACCCCTCCTTGACAGGTCAGGGCTTTCATCTCAAGATGGTGGACGTATACCACAGTCAACCATTTTTCAGATGACCGAAGGGAAATAATGGCTAAGAAGCTTCACATTTGCCCATCCTGTTCACTCTGCTGACCAAGAGTTCTGCCTCAGCCCTATTAAGGTTTTATAACCATCTCAGATGTTATTTCTGTTGGGAAGCCATCTGTGAGTCCCCCTTTATTCCTGTTCTAGATTACATACATTTCCTGTGTGTTTTCTTAGTATAGCTGTCTTTGTTAATGCTCTTTGTTTTTAATTGCTTTCTCCTTTGCACAATGTCTGGCACATAGTAGGTACTCTGCGAATTTGTTGTATGAATAAATAAGCCAGTCCGTCAGTGTTTGTCAGCTTTTTTCCTTAGCCCAGATTGATTTTTTTTTAACAACCTAAAGTAATTATACCTCTTGGCTCGCCCATGCAGAGCAAGAAATCAAGAAGAGCAGGCAAAATATTTGAGAGCTTGTTTCTTCTCTTTTCACAATCCACAATGATGAATAATTACTAAGTTAGGAAGAACATGAATTACGTGTGAGCTATCATTTCCATCACTGAGCTTGGAGGTGGCAATTCTCAGAGCTGAATCTAGTAGTTAGCTGGCCAGCTGTAATCACCAACAAGTGATGTCAGGAAAGAGTCAGCCCAGAGTTGGACAAAGGACCCTCATATATATGTTTCCTTTCCTGAAATCCATCCTAATAACTTACAGAGTCCTTTGACCTCTTCCCTTCTTTTCATAGCATGGTGAGAAGCAGGATTGCCAAATGTGATTTTTCTTACCAGTCCTGGCCTATGATAACATTTTCACTGATTTTGAAGGAAAGAACTGTGAAGTGAGTTTTCCATAAAGCTAAATTTATTTAGGTTGAAAGACTGTAATTTTAAGTTCTAAAAACATGTAGTGCATGATATTGATATTGATCTGTGAAACCCCAAAATATGAAAACCATAAGTATAGAGCCATAGTTTCCTTTTATTTATTTAAAATTTTAGTAATAAAAGTACTCCTTTTAAGTGTTACCAATTTTGTAAACTTCCTACATGATAACAGTGATAATCATAGATCTTTTGATTTGTGGATCAAGAAAATACATATGTGCAAGAATGTGAGGATTCTTTTAAAATTCTGCTGCAACCCTCCAGGAGTTTTCAACTGATAAGTTGAAAAACACTGGTGTAGAGGATTTTAAAGTGACATGAATTCCAGTATAATCCTCTCTTCCACTCGCCAGCCATGTGACAGTGAGCATGCCTCTTAACTTTCCTGAGGAATTTGATGAGGAATGACATGGCATATCATCACACTGCTTTTCTAAGTTGGTGCCACTGTGGCAGCAAAATGGCATATAAGAAGCAGAATTATAAAAGAACAGTTGTAATTTTCCACTTCTACTCCTGTTTTTCATCTTTTCCCCCTGTAGGGATTCTTCCTTTGTTTAGTGGATTGGGGTGTTAGAATTCCGTATTATGCCAGTCACAACAAAATGGGGACATAGGCCAGGGTGAAGAAGGGACGGTATTTGCAATGTTACTGTATGTTCTTCTCAAACTTGTTCTATACAGATGGATATAAAATTTGCATGTGAGATTCGTGTGGCTAAATCTCCATATGCACACAATATTATTTAGGGCAATGAGAAATAAACTTATGGTCCTCTGAGTTTATCCAATTTTTGAGGCCAGTATGCAAAAGGGTATGATTTCCTTACTGCAGGGTACTATACCATGTAGTGCGGAACTGACTACAGGGTAGTCAGTTATCCACATGGTTCAGGTGCACACAATGTGCAGAGCATGCCCTTTCAGCCATTCTAGAAAAATTAAAATGAAATCAAATTTTCTCCGGGAAATCTAAGGCACGTATAGTTGACCCTACTCCTTATCTGAACTGGGCTTAATCTCTGTTTTGTATATTTGTATATATGTCATTGACTGCATGACTTCTTCCTCCTCCTTCTTGTTAACTGTTATTCTTTCCTTCTCCTTCTCTTTTTCCTCTTCTTCTTAAAATACCTTTACTACCAGCTGTTCTGGAGACGCCCTTAGAAGTGACAACTGATGTTGGAAACCAACAAAGAAACACTGATTTTGTTGATTTCATTTCTATTCTAGTTCCAATGGAAATAACTAGTTGGTGAAATAAAATACAAATACTGTTGATGTATTAGAGTGGATTATCAGAGTAGGTGCCGTTTAGTTCTCCTGGTGATTAAGAGGTCTGGATACTAATTAATGAAAAAAGCTATTAAAGTAAGTTAAGACTTGCTCCAGAGATGACAAACAGTCTTCTTTTACATGAAATGCCACATCCTCTGCCGTCTCCTCCCATCACTATAATATCCTCTACCTGCCTGCTCCCAAAGAAGTGTTTATATCACACAATGCAGGAGAAAACCCAGATCATTTACAAGCTGAAAGGAATTTGTCTACATCTTTTGTTGTGAGGAAATTGTCCAATATTTTGACATCATGGGGCTATGCACACAGATTAAAGGGTTGTTTTTCCAGATTGCAACATGCACTGCATAAATCATCTCACAAACCTCACTGGCTTCTTGACTCCATACCCAAGTACTAAGTCCTACTCAGTTTTTTGTCTGTCTTTTTGTCCCTTCCTACTTCATTTTTTTTCTTTCTATCTTTTTTTTTTTAATCTCTGTCTTCCTCTCTCCTTCATCTCCATCCAATTGAGATCCAGGGGACAAGAACAAGATATACTCAAAGTGTTTGAAGGGACTTTTAACTCATAAGGATTTGAGGATTTATTTCAAGCAGTGAAGGATCATGATCATACCCAAATTTCAAAAGATCATTATGCCTACAATAAGGACAGGAGATTTTAGCAGGGCTTATCGTCAGATGTGAGAGTTTAATTCGGAAGTAGCATTGGCTTGCTCTGGTAATTAATTGGGATGGTGAGGATTAATGACTTCTAAGTTTAAGGCCTGGACAACTGAGTAGATGGTGGTATCACCCCCTGTGATAGAAAAAGGATAGGAAACCTTTTCAAAAGAAAACGTTTGAAAGGGAAGATGAAGAATACTAGACTTAAGAAAAAGAAACTTTGCTAATTGAAAGGCTAAAATCTGGGGGGAAGGTAGCATATCCTAAACTTCAGTTTTTCACTATAGTAAAGTTATGGGAGGACATTGGATGAAATTATTTATACAATGCAAACCCTGTTAGCAATAATAAAACAACAATTATTGAATGCTTTCAGTGTACCAGGCACTGTCTAAGCCCTCTTATTAATATAAGTTAACTCATTTAATCTTCTTAACAACCCTATGAGGTGGGTACTATTTTCATTTCCATTTTATCAGCCAAGTAAACTAAGGCATATCTTGGTTAACTTCTTCAAGGTCACACAGTTAATAATTAGACAAAGGCAAGATCATAAATCAAGCAGTCTAGCTCCAGCATCTGTGGTCTTAGCCATTATGTTATTCCATCTCACAAATAAATGAATTCTTTTTGCAATTTTTGTGTACACTTTATTCCTATTTCTTCCAAAAGTAACCTGTTTGTGTGTGGTGGGGGGGGATTATCAGTTTAACTGAAGATTTGGAATTTTGTAAGTTCTGGTTAATTGAGGTTTAGCCACAGTCAGTTCTAGAAGAGCAGTGCCAAATTACAAGGAGCTGTGGAACTATGAATCCACTTTGGAGCCCCTTGTAAACTTGCAGAATACATCTAATCACAAAAAAATGCAAGGATTGGCAGAATTTCAAATCCCTGCCCTGTTGAGTTTAAAACTCTGACTGTTGTCAGGTGTGAGCTGCTATTTGTCATAGATTTTTTGGCTTTAGACAGAGGCCTTGACGTTGCAGCCCTGGGCCAGGCAGACCTTCATTGAAAAAAAGCAGCACTAGACATTTTCCCACTATTAACCTCGCCAACCCTTGCTTGTATCAGAGCCAGGTCAAACTTGTACACATGGCTTTTGAAGGTTGATTTTGAACTTCTAATTAACCATTCTCTTGAAATGCTAAGACTCTGATTATTGTTTGGTGGAGCACTAATACTAGAATGTACCTGAATAAAAGGAAAATCTGCCATCTGCTTAGAGACTTAATTTGTCTGGAGATTTTTTTTTATTCCAACTTCATCTGTAATTATGAGTTTTCTTTCACTCGTTTTTCTACTGAGGCAAAACTAATCAAGCAAAGAATAAATAAAACTATGCATATTTCTAGAACAGAAAATTCTTTTAAGAATAGGAATTCTTTGTGATTGTAGCCTCAGCTATTAGCACCCAGATGAGCTTCACACCCATATGGGTACCATTGCCTGAGATAGGGTGTGCTAGAAGGTCAAGTGCGGGGGAAGGTCATTTGTTATATATTTAGATATATTCTCTCTAGTCCTTATATAACTCTGCAGTGCATAATTAGTGTCCTCGTCTTGTTAATGAACAAATTGAGGTTTAATAAGTTTAGATTACTTGATGAAGGTCTTTAAACTAGTGAGCAGTAAAGCCAAGATTTGAACCCTGCTCTAGCAGTTAAAAGCATTCTTTTTGTTAAAGCATATGACCTGTCTGTTCCTACCTCATTTCACAGATAAGAATAGAGTTTTACAGGCTTCCCGAATATCCCAGGATAGATACTGGAATAGACTTTTCCTAAAATGTAATCGATTCTACATATATTACAACAGACTATCTTAATACATCACTGGGCTTACTAGAATGTAAGGCAATAGGAGAAAAAGGAAAACATAAGCTACAATGTAGTAGGGAACAGTAAGCAGTAACAAAAAAAAGGGAGAGAATCCCTGGAGCAAATGATGATACCACTGCTAGAACTACACAAAAAAAGCCTGAAGTCTGCATCACAGTTGAGGATATGAATTTGATGGGTACAAGGAAGCTGTACCCATCTTGTTCTATTCCTGGTTTCTGGAGAAACCAATGTAATTCTTTTCTAGAGGACAGTGTCCCTAATTTAGACCCTCAGTATGCAGAGATCAAGGTCAGCAAAACATGAGCTCCCATAAATAAATACATATATATTTAAATAAATGAATAAAGTCAAATGCACAAGGACACAAGCCACTAGGCTAAGTCAGCAGAAAAGAGAAACGAGAGAATAAGCCTTATTTGCAGGGTTAAAATGGAAGAGAGGCATTATTTTCAAGTAATGATAATAAATGAAAAATACCTATTTACTCTCACTCCTCTATGGAACTCCATGTGGGTTTTGTTTTGTTTTGTTTTCAAGATATTCACTCACAGGGATAAAGAATGAGATTGGAAATAATAGGACCCTGGAGAGCAGATGACCATCTGTTAACTGTCTTAGCAGACCTGAAAATCCAAATCCTAAACCAGTGCTGGCAAGTATATCTCTGCCAGAAAGGGATATATCAGACCTATATGCCATAGAAGTGTTGACTTACACACTCTTTATTTTATTTTAATTCATCATTTCTCCTAATTCACTGTCCCTTTCCTTTCTTCATTTCTATGTCTAGCTTAAAAACAACACTTATATTCAGTTGTTCTTCTACCTTTCAATCAGCCTTTAAAAAATTGCCCTTCCACCTTACCAATCTAATAAAAATCTCAACCATGGATATATTCCACAAGGAACTTTCTTCAACACTGGACCTAAATAAACAGGTGTGCTTGAGATTGTCGTGAATCAGAGCAGTTTGGCCTCTTGTAAATTTGTGACCACCAAATTCAAGTGGGTGCCTTATAATCCTAGTGTGTTTCTCAGGCCGACTTTCTCTGCCTTTGTCAAACTACTCTTCCAAACTTCACTCTCCTCAAACCTCCATCCTTCTCACCTCCTTCATCTCAGCATCAAACCTTACTCTGAGTGAATTGCAGCTACAAACTGCTTTCTTTGAACGGATCATTCCCGTCAACATTTAAACGCCCTAAAATGCCTCTCAGCTTAAAAACACACTCCAGAAACCTTACTCCTTCTCCAGTTTATCAGCCTGTTGCTCTGCAACCCTTCCGGAACAAATTCTTAAGAAATATCTCTGGTCATCTCCACTCTCTCAGCTCTGAATCCCTGACAGAACCACTCTAGTCTGGTTGTAACGTACTATGGTCGCCTGTGGCATCCCTACTGCTAGATTTAAAAAATGATTTTTTATTTTGAAATAATTTTAGATTTAGAGAAAAGTTGTAGACATAATACAGAGTTCTCATATAACCTTCACCTGGCTTCCACTAATGTTGACATCTTACATAACCATAGCATAATTATAGAAACTAAGAAAATAGCAGCAATAAAATACTATTAACTACACTCTAGACTTTCTTGGGATTCCACCACCTTTATCACGAATCTCCCTATTCTGTTCCAGGATTCAATCTGTGATGGACACTTTGCACTGAGTTGTTTCTCAGTCTTCTCCCACCTGTGAAGTTCCTCAGTCTTTCTGTCTTTTACAGCCTTGATACTTTTGAAGAACACTGGTCAGTTATTTGGAAGACTGTCTCTCAGCTTGGATTTTCCTGATGTTTCCTCATGGTTAGATTTAGGATGTGTGTTTTTGGCAGTGCTGTAGTACCATGCTAAGTGCAGCCGATCCACAGTGCATAACGTCAATATGTCATCTTAAGGGTGAAGTTAACCTTCACTGAATTAAAGAGATCTGCAGTGTAATGTTACAGTGTTTCTCCTTAAAATTAATAAATATGTTGGGAAGATACTTTGAGAGTATGCAAGTATCCTGTTTCTCCTCAAAGGTTTGCCCACTAATTTTAGCAGCCATTGGTGGATCTTGTCTGCAAAAATTATTACTCTGGTGTTCAAATGCTGATTTTCAATTTTCCTTACTTGTACATTACTTGGAAATGATCTACAATGGGTTGTCGTCCTTTCTCTTCCATTTATTAATTTATTCATTATGTATTTATATCAGTATGGGCTCATGAATATTTATGAGTTAAAATCAAGTACTATCATTATTTATTTTGTTGCTCAAATTGTCTCATATCTGGCCATTCAGAGCTCTTTCAGACTGGCTTCTTATCCTTTAGATATGACTCCATCTTTTTCGTGAGCACTTTCTTGCTAGCACAATATGTCTCAAGTTCACCTTGGTTTTCCCTATCTGTATTAGTCTGGATTCTGCAGAAAAACAGAAAAAATATATATGATAAATGTCATATATGTGTACTCATATATATGTGCTGTAAGGCAGTAGTTCATGCAGTTATAGAGAGAACTGCAAAATCTGCACTTGGCAAGCTGGAGAGCCAGAAGAATGGATGGTACAGTTCCAGTCCAAGACTGAAGACCTGAGAATTAGGAGAGCCAGTGGTGTCAGTTCCAGTTTTCGACCAAGAGCAAGAGAAGATGGATGTTTCAGCTTGAGCACAGTCAGTTAGAGAGAGAGAGAGAATTCTCCCTTATTCAGCCTTTTAGTCTATGGGGCCTTCAACTGATTGGATGAGGCCCACTTACATTTGGAGGGCAATCTGCTTTACTCAGTCTACTGACTCAAGTGTTAGTCTCATCCACAAACACTCTCACAGAAACACCCAGAATAATATTTAACCAAATATCTGGCCAAGTCAAGTTGCCACATAAAATTAACCATCATGAGTCTATCTCTTGTCAGTGTGGCACCGTACATATCTTCTTAAACCATGCTTAATCTTTACTTAAAGAAAATAGTTGTAACAAGGTCATAGTTCTGCCTAACATAATACAACTATCCTGAGTACAACCAAAAACACCCTAAACCCTTCCCCACAAGAGAAGGCAAAGCTTTAAGTGATGTAGTTTACTCTTGTCCTCAATATCCCATAACTTAAATGCTATGACATAAAATTAACAATACTTAAATATATGATACGAAGGCAATGAATTTTGTGTTACATGATAAGTAAGGGATGGAGGAAAAGAAAGATATTTGCATACATACAAATATATTCGTTACAAAATAAGGAGGAAATACCCATGACAATTTCAGTCTTTGTTACTGTAACTTGTTATTTATAACTACATTCTTCCATTACCCATTCTGTATTCCCTTTGCCTTCAGCTAGCACCTTGGCTGGTCATGGTTCTTTACCTGGCAAAGTCTGAGTGACCAAAACCATTCCTAAAGGGTCTAGACCATTAGTAGTCCTGCCTAGGTTGGGTCTTTGTGGGTTTCCATTGATGCTAATCACAGGACACGGGAGTACTGAGAGATGTCCTAATGGACCCCTGTATTCCATGATACACTCTTCCCCACCTCCATTATGGAGTGGCAGTCCCATGTCCCCTGGGTGATCAGGATCAGCCACACCATTCTTTCTTTGCCTGTTGATTCAGAGGCACTAGGAGTCCAGAGTGGCAGGGAAACAGTCTTAACTTCCAGCCCAATGGAATCATTGCTGTGTCTCCTGGTGGAAGCCTTCCTCCCTTTGGAACAAAGACTTTTAGGCTAGCGTAGCATAAGGTCACAGGAACAGGAAGCAAAAATTTTGCCAGTGGTTAACTACCTATAATAATGAGTGGTACCACTCCCATTTCCACCCCTTGATTGCTGGTCACATGATCCTGGATATGGCAGCAATAGCGTAGTGTATTAGATGCTGATCCAGAGCATATACACCTCCTGGAAAACCTTGTTACACTCTCACAAGGTATTACCACAAAGCTTACATGGAAACTGAGTCTTTTAAAACCCATTCCACCGTTCTATCAAACCAGTGCTTTGACTCTGCTGTTCATTGTGGTAACCACAGTCACCTTGACTTTGGCAGTTGAATGTTGCCACTTGGCCCCGGCCACTTCAGGGTCCAGTAATTCCCATTGCATTTAGATTTCCTAACTCGGTGATCACAGTTCCCACTGAAAGTTATGGCCTACAGAAATGAGCAATCACAGGGTGCTTCAAGGATGCTGGGCTCTCTTCACAAATTTATTTCTCACAGTCATAATGAAAGGTATGTTTTCTAGACCCTCCCAGTGTGTCATAAAGGAGAGACAGATACACTCTAACATCCCCATCTCCCTAAATCTTTGAATCCCTTCCTCTTCATTAAACCAAGGCAGGCCAGACACTTCTAAATCACTCATTGTGAACCACCTTTTTGTCTGTGTTTTAGCCAACCAAACAAATGAACTGTTAAAGGCCTTCCTAATCCCCTTGCTGCAAAATTAAATGCAAACTCTCTGCTTAGTGAGTCCATCATCCTCTACCTAAATCCTTGTCATACTATATATTCTTTCACTAAGTGTGTGATATGAGTAAGTTATTTCAACCCTCCTTACTTCAGTTCTCTCACCTGTAAAGTAAGGAAAATGAGATAATCTTATCTCACAAGATAGTTTTTAATGTACATGAAACTACATGTAAAGAGCATTATCATAGCCATATCCTAGGTACCCATTAAATATTTATCATTTCGATTATTGCTGTGTTTGTCCTAGACCAAAGCTTCATAGTCATCTCTACATGAATAGCTCTAAAAATTTTATCTTCAGTTCAGACCTTAGGTCTGAGTTACAGATATTTATTAGAACTTCTACTTAGCATCTTCTCCTGGATATCACAAAGGCACATCTAGTCTACATGTCCAAAGTCATTGTCATTTTTTTTGCCTCAGACATCAGCCTCTTCCAGGTTTCTTAATCCACATAGACATGGCACCAGTTTTGCTATGCAGGAATTCAGGAGTTATCAGTTGAATGTTGTTCTACATTCAACCCATAGTTGTCTATATCCAACTCATTACCCCATCCTGTTTGTTGTACTCCTTGAGTATTTCATTCATCCATCCACTTATCTCTCTTGCCATGGCCACTGTCCCAAATCAGGCTTCCAAATCTTTTTCCTGGATCATTTCTATATCCTATAAAGTGGTCTACCCACATCCACTCTTTATTCCTCTAAAGTATTCTCTAACATACTGGTAGAGTGTTTATACCAGAGGTCAACAGAGTTTTTCTGTACAATGTTGGGTAGTACACATGTAAGTGTGTTTCAACTGCTTAAACTCTTCCGTTGAAGCAAGGAAGCAGCAATAGCCAATGTGTAATGAGCAGCTATGTTTTAATACAATTTTATTTACAAAAACAGGTGCGGGACCAATCTTGTTTCTGAAAAAGGAAAAATCTGAAACCCGTGGTATCTTGGATACTGAAATAACAGACACCAACCAAGACACCAATTGTAAAGGACACTGGGAGGTGGAGGGAAAAGTATTCAGCATTGCTGCCACCTGGTGTACCTGGCTACATGGGCTGTAGTCACAGTGTGTAATATGCATAAAGCCACCAAGATACCAAGACATGGAGAATCAGAGGTTAGGTGTGGATAAAATATATATTCAAGAAATAGAGAGGGGGCAGTCCTGCATGCAGCATTTACGATCTGAATGTTTCTTCTACAGAGGTTTTGTCAATTATTGTACACTGAAACTACAACTATTTATTTTATGGTTTATTACATATTTAAATTTTGCTATCAACACTATTGGTTGAAATGTATTCTGAAACAAATGTGCATGTTAAAAAATTTAGTGCTTAATCGCTATTTCCCAAGGAAGTTGATAGTGAACATGTAATTTGCACAAAATGTCAATATTCATCATTCATTATGGGGACATAGAGATTCCATTGTGTGACATGAACATTGAAAAAATAAAACTTCTGAATCAGTAACAGTATCTAAAATTTAATAATTAATAAAAACAAAAATAAAAGCTAGGCAAAATGGAGATAGTTTAACAAGCACACTTGGAGAAGGTGCAAGTATCACTCCATGAAGCATCACTTTTTATTTAGTTAACATGACTATGCTTCTAAATTTGTAAAATGAACTTTCAATTTCAATTGTTCTTTTTCAAGCTCCAAAGTGAGGTAATAGTTTTTTATTGACACCAGAAGAATCTCTTTTTTTTAAAGTGATACAGTGCCCTTAGATGTTTCAAGAATCTCCAAGATGCTCCAACAGAAAATCAGTTAATTCTAATAATGGTTTGATATTTTCATTCAGTTCATGGAATCAGCGTAAAGCTTTTGGGAATAAATTTGCCAAAACTGAAACATAGGGCATTATTGTGATTGCTATTGTAAATTACAGTGAAAATCTAATGCTAGCAATAAAATAATTTGATTTTGTATTAATATGAAAACTTAGATTTTGGTGGAACACAGCTTAATCTTCAAGAACAGAAATGTATTTGGCACTAGCTATAAAGTACACAAAATCCTTACTTATAAATAACTTAAAAAATATAATTACTAGTGAAACTGCCAATGAAAATTTAAGCTATTAGTCTCAAAATCTTAAATATCTTTATATAAACACAATTAGGGTGGAACATAGTTAAATACAAAGTTTTTGAAATACAGCTGATATTGATGACATTACAAAAGAAAACATAAAACTTCAGTGCAGCAGTACGGAATTTCTCTGTTGCCCATTATCAACCATACTTTAGAAATGTTTAAGATTATTCTATAGTAATACTGAACTATTTTTTAAATGAGTTTTCTGAATTTTTATTATATTTTTCTAATCAACTAGAAGTCATAAATCAAAATAATAACTGGACCTCTAGCCCTACATATGAAGGAGTAATTTATTAATTATCTTCCAATGAAAAATAAAAGAATACCAGAAAAACATACATATGGAACACTGTTTTGTACACCAGACAACAGGCAGTGATCCTAGCAGGAAGCAAATAAGAAATGAGAAACAAAAAAAATGAGTCCTACAATTGCCCAAGCTTACTGATGAGAGGCAGTTTACAGACTGAGGGACAGGAAAAGAGAATCCAAATAGAGTGCGGTCATTTTTCTGAGTTAAAGTTAAAGTGGGAGAGTTTGGCGAGAATGGAATGACTAGAATTTACAGGGCAGAGTAATTGAGATGAAGTTGCTTTACTGAGAAAGAGCTTCATGTATCTGTAACGGAGTTTCCTTAAACCTTTGTTTTACTTATCTTTACATGCATGAGGTGAATCTCTACAAAGCTGGGGAACTATAATCAGTAGGAAACAGCAGGTTAAACAATTCAAGGAGTTCACACAGAATGAAGAGTAGTTAGCATTCCCACTAGCCAGAGTGGAGAGACTTTGGAATACACAAGGCATCGTGTAGAGACATCAAAATGGTTTTATCTTAGTTGTAGGGCTAAATTAGCCTTAAACTAAAGCCTGCTCTGGAGCCACTCTAACAAAGAGTACAAGCAAGCCTCCAAAGGACCATACTGATTGTAAGTAACTTAACTGCATTCTAAAACAAGTCCAACACTTTCAAAGAGTACAACAAATTCAACAACCAAAAATGTTCAAATTAACAATGTCAGACATCCAAAAGAAAATTACCAGGCATGCAGTGAAGTAGGAAAATATGACCTAGAGTTACAAGACAAACCAATGAACATAAACTGACTCAGAAATGCCAGCTATGATGGAATTAGTAGTCAAGAATGTTAAATAGTTACTTTCAATGTGAAGAGGAAAGTGCAAGCATAATGTGAAGGGAAATGAAAAACCTAAAAAACATGCAAATGGAAGTTTTAGAGATGAAAAATGCTACATTTGAAATAAATTCTGCACCCTGGAAGGATTAATGGTAGATTATATGCTACAGAAGACAAAACAGAAAGAAACAAAAAACCTAGTGAGGTTGAAGAAGTAACAGAAACTATCCAAAGTGAAAAATAGAAAAAGACTGAAAAAAAGTAGTGTATCAGTGATATATTGGACATCAATCAGTCTAACATACCTATAACTGGAGTCCCAGAAAAGGAGGCAATGGGGGAAGTATTTGAAGAAATAATAGAAAAAGGTTTTATAAATTTGATGAAAACTACAAATCCACAGATCTAAAAAAATCTCAAGCAGAATAAACATAACTAAAATCACATTGAGGAGCATCTAATTCAATATTAAAAGAAGCCAGAGACAAGAAAAATTATATTACATACAGAGAAACAGAGATTTAGATGATAAGATTAAGATAAGAAATTCTTTGTATCTCAAAAGTATTACGTTAAGTGAAAAAAGCCAGATATTAAATACTGTAGTATATGGTTTCATTTGCATGAAATTCAAGGAAAGGCAAAAGTACAGTGGCAGAATTTCCATGATTCTCAGGGGCCAAGAAGGAGGGCAAGAAACTGATCCATAAGGCCAAAAGGAATTTTCGGAGTGAAAAAATATTCTATATTTTGATTGTTGTAGTGGTTATATGGCTGCACACATTTGTCAACATGCATTGTCACTTGCCCTTAAAATGGGTAAATTTATTTACTGTAAACTATACCTCAATGAAATAAATAAGAAATAGTCATGAAATGAAGCAAAAATATCAGCTTTTGAAGCTTTTAATGAATTGCAATGATAGGAAACAGTGTTTAAAAAAAGGAAAACATTGAAGTTGATTCCTACAGAAGCAAAGGAATGAACGAATAAATTGAAAGATAAGCACTCAAACCACGCAGAGGATTTGATTTTGAAAATCTTCAACTGGGCTTTCAAAGATGTCTATTTGTTAGAAACACTGATAAAGTTCTATTTTTAGCTGGATAAAATTTATGTTCTGGAATGGAATGATATTGAGAAGTCATGTGATTTTGCAGCATCTAAATTTAGTAAATAAAATTTTGAAGAGCCATAAAGGAGAAAACTTTTTTGATAAGTTTGGCTTATATAAAATGTTTGCCAAAGAAAGTCACTCTGAAAGGAAGAAAAAGACAATAGTCATGAAAATAATTGCATAAAGTAGTTACTTATTTCAATATTGTAAAAATTGGAAGTGAAAATTTTCCACATTTAGTAGAAATTGCTCTGAGCTTACCAGATAGCACCCCACTTGTAGAAACAGTATTTATCAACCAAAAATGTTATAGTTTCTTGAGGATAAATTAAAGACACAGTTTCAAATTTATTAACCATAAAATTCCTCTTTGAAGATGTCATGTGATTATATGAAAAAAGTCTAAAATACTTTGACCATAATGAAACATATATAAAAATAACAATATATAAAATATAACAATGATATTCTGTCAGTGAGAGATATGGCCACAAGACTGAATACCATATGTAAATATTTACACCAATCATAATTCTACTTGCATTATTTTCTAATGTTCAGATAATAATATAAAGTAGTTGGTTATTGTGCTTTGGCATACATGCATTATGCTATTTTTATTTTTTATAATGAATTTTAGTTGTGAAAATAACTTTTAAATAGGACTGTTTATAGGTCCAATGATAAAAATAATTTGTTGATCAATAAATGAATATTTCCATAACATATACTTCTTTTTTGTAGACTCATTTTACTTTTAACCTCAAAATTACTGCAACTTGGATGAAAAATACCTGGTCAAACTATTTATACACCAATTTTCAGTACATCTCCATTTTTGCATATATCAATGCTTTGGATCCAATAAAATTCTCCATTTAGCTAAAAATTGTACCTTTAAGAAGTATTAGAAGGCTCTGAGCTCTAGAGGACCCATGAACCTTGGACTCTTGTAAGTCCCAGGTGTTAATAATCTCTGAGCTGGAGGGGATAGGAAGGGGTGTAGGTCAGTGCCAGCTTCTTTTCCTGTGAGATATGGTCTATAACGACTAAAGGCAGTATCATTCACACGGCAAGAACAAACCTGAGAAGTGACTGGAAAGCTTCCAAAATGATGATGGAAGAGGGAGATTTCTGGGGTCAGGAGGTTTTCAAAGTGTCAAATGACTTCAGTTGGGAGAACTTTTGGTAGATGGGTTATTTCTAACACAGACCTTCATATGTCAACAACAGCCTAATTTTCCAAATTGCTCAGTACAAGAACAATCTGGTTTATACTGAACTTTGATTATATAGTAACTGCAGTGTGTCCTCTCATGGCCCCTGCCTGACCCAATGACACTCCATCTATGGGTCCCCATCTCTAAGTCTTGACTGTATCCCCTTATCTAGTTTTTACCTTTATTTTAGACTGATTCTTTGCTTTACCTTTATAAGACAAAACAGAAATGCAGAAAAATAAACACCTAAAAGTCAAAAAGAAAAGTACTGAAAAGCAGGAAGGTGAACATAGTGGGGAAGATAAGTAAGGATAAGAGCATATGATCGAACAGAGTGCACGTTTAGTGTTAATGGAAAACTCTCTTTTCCCAGTTTTATTGCCTTAGGAGAGCAGTCCAGTGGTGGCTAGTTACTAATATTTTACTTTATGGATAGCAGCTCCTGAAAACCCTAGCAGTAAACCTTGGTTCATTTCTTTTATGTGCTAATGGTGGTATTATCCCAATACCAGCAGACAAGATTTTCCTGCACAAATGTTCCTAAAAAAAAAAAACCCTACCTATCATGTGAAATATAACCCGTAAGTTGTGGGGTTTGAATTGGTTACATATTGCACAGTCTGTACTAGATCCACTTCTATTTTAATTATTTTCCCTTACAAACAGAGATAGTGGTCTATAAGTGCATTATTAATTTAAAAAGTTTCCCTTGTTTCTATAGGCTTTGCCAGAGGCCATATTGAATTTAAACTTTTGGGTTATTCTGAGTCAGGAACCTTATACATTTGGATAAAAATCAAACTTCTAACATTTAATCTTAACTTAGGATATTTTACATACATTAAATTTTCATCAAGAAAGTCTCAGCTACTTAAAATCTTTCTTACTAACATACATAAAGGCTAAACTTTCAAGGATCATTGTCAGTCATAATGTGGAAAAATTGTTATTAAGGGTTCATACCTCTGATTCTGTTTGGAGAGTAAGAGAGTTTTTTTTGTCTATGACCAAGAGCTCTCTTGTTCAGGAAAAAATACAATGCTTGAAAATTAAAGCCCTTGATTACTCTAGATTGCCATGTATCTAAAAATAAATGTTTGCTAACCTCTTCAAGAGTTCATAGGCTCACAGAAAAGTAAGATTTTCTGCCATAACAAATTTATTCTAAAATCCAAGAGTAATACATAATATGAGATCAGAAGAATCACAATCATTAAGAATTAAAGCAAGAAGAGACTTTTCATTATTATCCAGCCTACCTCTACCATGTTATCAACGTGGCAGTTGTGCCCCAACATGATCCAAATGACTTCTCTGGAACTAGTATGGAATCTCCAACCCAGATCTTGACTTTTAGTTCAGGGCTCCATTTTCAATGGCCTTTTTATTCATACTCTTTAGTGAGCCCTTGTCTCCAGTTGTATAATAGCTTCATCAACAACCTAACCTAGTAACCAAGTGTTTGCAGTACTATAAGGTTATGAGAAACGAAGAACAGAAAGAAAGAGTCTGAACATGGTTGTCTCACTTGGTGCAATAACCCCATACCATAAAGCCAATAAAAGGTGGATTCTTTATATCACATATATAAAGAATATGCATAATTCTTTTAAGTTGGGATTTTCATGAACTGTGTCTATTTTTGTACTTTTGTGTGTAGTGGACGGAGGATATAGAAGAACTAAATAAAGGAAGACAGCAGAATACAGAGTAAGAGACATTTTAGAGTCACGCAGCCCTGGGTGAGGATTTCAGCTCCTCTGCTTGATAGCCATGTGCCCCTAGAAGAAATTACCTAACATCACCTACATAGTTGTCATGAGGATTAAGTGAAATTATAGATTTTAAATGTGAAAACACCTAGCACTGTCCTTGGCACATATTAGGAGCTCAGTAATGTTAGTGTCTCTTTCAGATAATGTTTATAACATAATTTAACCATAAACAACCAGCCACCTGTTGTTTGTCAGAGGCCCCCTATTAATCACTCTAGAGAAAAAGGAATTGGTGTCATCCAGCACCACCAGCATTGTAAATGTTATGAGTGAAAATAATGCTTAATGGCAACATTTTGTGAAATTCATTACAACTGAATACACTTAGAGAATATGGCATTTCCAGCTTGAGTAAGATTATAATAATACTGTGATACAAGAAATTAGGGTCTTGGAATGGAACTGTCAGTTCAGGTCATCTTTCCAAGTTGAGAGAAGCAGGGGGCACTAAAAAATAAGCCAAGATGCCTCCCATTGCCCCCCTCCTAAGCATCCCCTCTTTAGTCCTCTCTAGTCCATCCCCTCATTTCTATTCCCTCACTTCCTTTTAATTTAGGTATCATCATTCCCTGCGTAGACTTTGTCAAGATGTGAAATTGGTTTTCCTATCACCAATCTCATCACCTTCCAGTCCATCAGCCATGATCTTTCCAGAGGGATCTTTTAAAAACTTGAACCTTTTTCCCTGCCTCTTCTGCTTAAAATGACCCTTCATCACCCACAGTGGAAGACCAAGATCATTAACATATTATTCAAGATTGTGTGTTAATTAGCCCTTGCCTACCACATCCATCTCATTCATCCCATCCCAGACTTTTCCTATGTTCCAGTTGTGCCTAGCAGTGGACTTTGTACCCCAATAAGCCACAGTCTCCAGGTTCTGCACTTTTGTGTGCTCTGTTTACTCTTCCAGGGATACCTCATCACCACCACCCCCCTCCGTTTCAGCTTGACTGACTTTGATGGTCATTCAAATACTCGGTCAGGTGTTATTTTTTTCTGCCAAGTCTTCTCTCCCTTTCCCATCAGCATAAGTATATGTTCTACTTATTTCCTCCTAGGATCACATGGGCCTTTTCCACACAGAATTTTGTTTGTTAAGTGAAAAAGCCGTCTCAGCTAGACCATGAACTTCTCATTGTCAGGAAAGCATCTTTCTTTCCTCGACATCTGGCACAGCCTAACTGTCAGATATGTTAGCCAGTGGGTTCATTCACAGTTGGAATTATTATCATTCAGCCCAAATGAAAAGCTTTATGATTCTCAGACTTTGGTCAGAATAGGTGATCACAGCAAGTAAAGTAGCAGTGACCAGCCTTGTTAGAAGGTCCTGTTGGCATGGGGACTGGGTGGGGAGACTGAGTCTCTGCCCCTCACATGACATCTGGTCCTTTGTAAGGCAGTAAGATAAGGAAAGGCCAATCATGAAATGTTAGTTATTTGCTTTGATGTAGATTGACTTGAGTTTATTTGAAGTACATTTGAGGCCATCCACCTGTTTTGAGAAGCAGAATTAAAGTGCTGGAGAGCCTTGTCAAGGTGATAGCCAGGTCAGTGGCAGAGCTGGGTCCAGAACCTAGTTACCTTCCTTCTCAATACAGTATTCATCCATTCCCCTTCTCTGTTCTCATAGAACTTTTTTTTGGAAGTATGGAAGCTCTGCATGCCAACTTCCCACTTAATTGGTGAGTCTGCAGAGATGGTTCTGACCTGGTAAGCCATAGTCAGCACCTAGTGAGATTCTCCTCCTTTGATTTGGGGCGCACTCAACACTTCACAGAAAATAGTTTAGAGGCTGCAAGGCCATCGACTGTGCTCTTTCATGCTCACTCCACTGGCATGTTCTCATGAACTGATCTCCTATTTTCCCTCATTCTCCTTCCCTGCCTCAAAAAAAAAAGAAACATCCATATGACATATGGAAGGCTTCCAACATCAGCCAGTACATATATTAAAGTTTTAAATCAATTATTGTTCTAGCACACACCCTGGGGTTGAGAAAGAAAGAACATCCAGGACTAACAAGCCTGATTGTTCTGGCAAAGTCGCCATTCAATTCATGCTGGCATTTCTGAGCTTTTCTTTTTCTTTAATATTCCAACCTCATTTTTTTTTTAAAGTGAAGGCTCGAGTAGCAGTTTTTAATGTTACTATTTCATTCAGTTTCTCCATGAGACTTCTACCTCCAAATCTCTTGAGGGTTTCCCAAGGGCACAACGCC